>CM047585.1:6030856-6048010 GCA_026184515.1 Peronosclerospora sorghi | reverse complement strand
AGGTTGTCGATACAAATGTATTCGATTTCGAACTTGACTCCACCACAATGGTGCGCGTGCCCGGATCACTTGGTGATCGTGGATATCACTGCGAGGTGTCATCAAAGATTGAATTTTGAAGATTTGAATTTGGAATCGTTCTGGAGAGGGCGTAAGGAAAGGCTATCACCTTACGTCTTCGTTCTCGATAAAAATGGCGATGTCCGGTCTGGCCTGGTGGAGGACCAGATCGGGATTAATATTTTTTTCCTCCCCAAAAGGCTCCCACCGGAGCCTATCGGGACTATAGAAAGTCCTGCTATAGTCCCGGAAAGGATCAGGACCTTGGTCCTGATCCTATGTATGTGCATAAAACAGTGGATGGAAAATCAAAAGACGAAAAATACTTGGGAGATGATCAGAACGATCAGACCAACCTCCCCAAGGTCCCCAAGGTCCCCGAGATTCCCAAGAAAGGGTTGGGAATTCCGGCCGACGAAGACGACCTTGAAGAAAAGTCGCAGGTCGGAGATGGAGGCATCACTGAAGAAGACCTCAACAAGATGTATTACATTTTTGAGCTGAAACGATTTGTTCGCTTTGACGTGGTCTTTCGGGTGTTGAACCTCCAGATCCCCGACCATCTTCTCAGTCCCACTACCGAGCCGATCAAGAGTGATCGACCATTACTGTTGGTGAAGAACTGGGTGGCGATGTTGGCGGAGGTTGGCATTAAAATGCAGAACCCCGCCGATGCCCAAAAACTATTTGAATTTGAGACTTGGAGGCTGAAATCGTCGATGTCGACCTTCCACGACCATTTGGTCCCACTGGTGGGGGCGGTTCGCCGCCCAACTCCCACCGCAGCAGTGAAGGTCGCTGAAGTCTCCACAGCGCTTGTTGACATTGGTTCTGATGACGAATCGGTTTATCAGTCTCCACCGGCCTCTAACAGCTCATCAGAGTTGGAGACCGGTGTCGAGCGGATGGCCATGGGGGTGGACCATGCCCAGCCTGAACAAAAAAGGGACATGCGGCAGCAAAGGGCTGCTTGCCAGTCGGTGCTCCAGCAGCCCCCACAGGCCTCAGTTCCGCAAAAGGAGGGTATCCACACGTTGCCCATGACTCCAGCTAACGTCCAAGCCATGTTTGAGACGATGATGGAGCGTTTCATGGAAGACCGGGTTATACCACCTCTGCGCCCACATGTCCAAGACCGGTCTACCCAGCAAAGTGCCAATGTTTGCCGAGATGTGGATATGGAATCGGTAACATCTGTGGACAAGCCCACTCGAAGTGATAAGCAAGTCGGCAAAGGGAAGCGCAAGCCGCAACCGGCCAGACCGCGTAGACCAAGCAAGACAAGTGACTATGACATGGAGTCGGTCGGCGGTCTTGACTACCACTGTGGGTCAGACGGTACGGGCGCTGGCAAGCCACGCAAGGCTAACCTAGCCTCCACGACTGGCTACGACTTTGGATCTGCTGCGATTCCGCGCACCCGTATGGCCACGACGACCGACCCCAAGGACTTCACTGGCAAGGATGATGATGAAGACCAGGCCCGGTCTTGGTTCGGTCGGGTCAAGTCTGCGTTCCTGCGAGACCAGACCCCGAAAAGTGAAAAGTGTCTGATCTTCCGGGATTTGTTGAAAGGACCGGCTGCCAACTAGATCCAACAGTTAGGTCGGGATGCCCGGTCTGACTGGGACCAGCTATGTGCAGAGTTTGAAGGGCAATATTGTAACTCCGGATTTTCGAGTGCCCGCAAGTATCACCATATGCAGAAGCGGGGCGACGAGACACCGATCGAGTATTTGCATCGGTTGAACGTGGCCGCACTTCGTGCCGGCATAACAATTAAAGAGAATAATCCGCCGAACGGTGCTGCTCTGGAACATGTGGGTCACTACATTAGTACCCTGGACGATCAAGAACTGGCGGACCAGCTTACTCTGCTGCGTCTTAGGGACGCGGGTGAAGTTGAACAGACTCTACGGACGCTACAGCAGTCGCGTAGCATGAGGACGAAGAGTGCTGGTGGATCAGGTCGCTACCGATCCAAGACCCAGACCCAGACCGATCCGGTCAAGAGACCCTGGACCAGACCGACCCGAGCGGTCAAGGCGATCGTAGCCGAAAACAGCACGGGATCGGAAGGGGAAGTGGAAGTCAATCCAGCCAGGAGTCATCGGATGAAGACCAGTACCGTTACGTCTATGTTGCGGGACCTGCCCCGAAGACCAGGTAGAAGTCCGACCAGGTAGACCGGAAGGGAAGGAACGGAAGCAAGTCCGATCCGGACCGACCTCGTCAGAAGTGCTCCCACTGTTGGTCGAGCAAACATGATGGTCCAAAAAAAACTGCTGGAAGAAGATGGTGTGCAAGAAGTGCGAGAGACGCGGCCACCCGACTGACCACTGCCTTTTCGTATGCAAGTCATGTGGAGAGATCCACGAGGCCGGACACTGCAACATTGAAGATTTTTTTAACATTATACGCAAGGGGTACGTGCTGGACAAGCACGCGGGGATGCTGCCGCCGGACGCGGAAAAGATGTTAAACTAGAACGCTCTCCAGGTTGGAATCTGGATCTAGCCGAGCGTTCTACTGCTCACATCTATCCATATGTCGGCAAGGAGGATAAGACCGACAATACACGTTCTATTCCAAATTGCGTCGACCGAGACCATCCGGTCTACAGTCTGAAGACCGATGAGTACTCCCGGACCAAGGTGGTTATGCAGTTGGACTTGCTGCCTGGAGAATCCCGCGGATACTGGAAGTATCACGCGCCTGATAAATGGTTCAAGCAGGCAAAAGCCTGTGGCATTATTAAAACCAGAAAGCGACGATGCTGTTCGACTCTAAAGCTGAAGTCTCGATAATCGACTCTGCCTTTGCTCGTAAGGTCGTATGTCGTATAGACGATACCCAGAGACAAGAATGTGTCGGGATCGGTGAAAACTCTTATATGACCGAAGGAAGAACGCGTGTGAAAATTACTTTGTCGGGATCGCTGGTCTACTTTTTCAGCGCTTGGGTTGGCAATTTGGCTGGACAGGACGCTTTACTAGGCATGGATTTCATGGTCCCAGCTGGTATTTGCCTAGACCTGTCACATGGAGTGCTTACACTCCCGGATGAGGTCCAGGTCCAGTTGGCTGGTCAAAGACCCCTGTATGGTTCGTGTACCGATCTGGTCCGGTGGGATCAAGACCTCACTATCCCAGTGGGTCGGTCTGCCGATACCCCGGTAGAGAAAGGTTTCCGTTCGAGGAAGTTATGGTTGACCAGGGGCGATAGGTGGGTCTCGACCTTCGTAAAGAGTGCTGGTCGACGTGATTTTGTCCGTGTTACCAATATCGGTGACAAGCCGCTGACACTGGACAATAAAACTATTGTCGGCATGTGGTTAGCAGAAGGGAAGGTACCAAGGAAGATGGGGTTCGTCTAGATTGGATCGAGGCGGTATGTCGAGTGGCAAAACCTGGCGTACAAATCGACCACCGATCTTATCAGCGATGATGGGTCGGTGGAAGAGGATACCTCACCTTTAGTGGAAAGACCAGGTTATGTCACCCCAAAAAAGATGTTGGTCCGAAGAAAGGCGCCGCAGTCACCAGGAACGGTGTACCATCAAGTAGACGAGCCGAGGCTTGTCAACGTGGTGTCATCACAAGACCAGGCGACAGCGGAGCAAGAAACGGAAGAAGGGGAACATGAAGTTGCTAGGTCGGACCATGACGGTGTTCCTAATCAGAACGATATCAGTGAAGGACAGCCCGTCGATCAAGACCAGGGGCGTTCAGCTGGTCCAGATGGTCTAGGTGATATCGCCCCAAAAGATGAACAAGTATGTATACATGAAGGCAGGGAACAGTACATTCAGGAGCTGGAAAGCCAAATGGCAGTCCTCCCTGAAGTGTCTGCCGACTCGCCCGAAGTTACAATGGATGATTTACAAGTGGGTGATCAATACCTTAACAGTCCAGACCAGATCGAGCAGTTGAAGAATATCATATGGAAGAAAAGACATCTGCTGATCGGAAAGGGCAACGCCTTACCACTTGCAGCCCGTGGTGCGAATTGTGATATTGACGTGGGAGATGCCAAGCCGATTGCCCAGCGATGTCGACGCGTGGCGCCACAGTACCGTGAAAAGCTTTCTGATCTCATTAAAGGACTGTTGGGCACCAATATTATTAGACCGTCGACCTCGCCATGGGCCTCGCCGATCGTAATTGTTATCCAGAAGAACGGCGTTGAAATTAGACTGTGCATCGACTATCGGCTGGTAAACCGGTTGACTAAACTCATGGTGTACCCGATGCCGCTGATTAATAATCTGTTGGAAGACCTCGACAAGACCTTGTGGTATTGTTCGCTAGATATGGAAAGTGTATTTTGTGTGGTATCGATGACTGATCGAGCCCGTGAGATTTCCGCATTTGTGACGCCGTTTGGTCTTTTTGAGTGGAATCGTATGCCGTTCGGTCTGAAGAACGCACCCCAGATCTATCAAAGGCTGATAGACAACGCATTGTACGTACACTTCAAGATCAAGACCGATCGGGACCCTGTTGAAAATTATGATGTGTTTAGAGAGGGTAAACCCGATCGGGAAAGAGGGCCGTCCGTTCTAGGGAGGCGGTCGTACATCGACGACATTCTGATACCTGACTCGTCATGGAACGACCTGTGCGAGAAGGTTGAACGATTGTTGGAGACATGCGACCGCTGGAACCTGTCTATCAGTGCCGTGAAAAGTTTTTGGGGTATGTCCAAGGTCGCCTATTTATGCCATATGGTCTCGAACAATGGTCTAGAGGCTAATCCCAAGGACCTGGATTCGCTGAGTAACCTCCCGTTCCCCAGATCGCTGAAGGCAATGCATTACTTCCTGGGAAGCTTGAATTATTATAGCCGATTCATTGAAGACTTTTCTATCTACGCGGCTGTGCTGTACGAGCTCCGGGAAGTTGACTACCATATGTTGCGCGAAGGAGATCGGGCAACTTTACAGGAGGGCGCCGACTCTGGTCTTGCTGCAGTTTGTCCGCAAGTGGAGGCCGAAGATCATATGAAGCGTGCACAGTTTGCCTTTGGTATGTTGAAGGTTAAGATGGCGACGGCACCGATTCTCAAACATTTCGCTCCCGAAAAAGTGCCGACCATTATTGTATATGCCAGTAAGTGGGCTATCTCGGCCACTTTAGTGCAATATCACGATGGTGTGTATCATCCAGTCACGTTTACGAGCCGGACGCTAAAACCAAATGAAGTGAACTATGGAATTGTCGAGAAAGAAGTACTGGCGTTGCTACGAATTCTGTATGTGTGTTACAACCTGCTGGTCGGCCGACCTATAAAGGTCCTGTCAAGACGGTCTACTTTGTCCTGGCTATTATTAGCCAATGGGATGGACGGACGTCTAGGCAGATGGTCGGCGGTCTTGTCGCAGTGGACCCTCGAGGTCGTTAAGTGCACCGGGGGCAAGGAAGAGATATTGGGCACATTAGCTGCCAGTATCACCCTTCGGTCTGAAGTGGACGAGGCATTGATAGCGATTGCCCCGAGGAAGCAACCTCGGCAGTCAGTTTCAAGACCGCCACCGACCGTCGACCATGATGAAGAGCTCTTGGTCTTAAGTTTTGACGGATCGGCAAGCGTGAAGAAGAAGGTCGGCGCCTATAGTGCCATATTGTGGAAGTTGCCGCAATGGTCTATTGTTGCAGCCGCTGCCGATTTCACGCCGGATATTACTGTTAACGATGCGGAGTAGCGAGTTCTACTTCTATGTCTGGACCTGCTGTCGTCGCAAGAGAAGGGGCGAGTCATCATATGTGGTGACTCCAACCTAGTGATCAGGCAGATCACCGAAGAGATCGACTGCAAGGCTCCACGACTACGGACGCTAAATGATCGAGTAATGAAGGCATTGAAGGACCACCCCAACCACGAGCTATTGCACTTGAAACGGGACTGGAACAGAAGCGCCGACTACTTCGCGACCAAGGCCATGCAAGACCAGACCGGGGCTACGATCACCGAGAAGGCCGTTCTGGATGAATTGATGGATATAAACAGGCTCCCAGAAGTGATCGGACCCAAGAACACCCCAGTCCAGGTGCATGTGATGGTCGCGACTAGATCGAAAGCTCAAAAGTCTCGCCGACCGTTCCCGAAGGAAAGTTTGAACGAATATGCAGTGCAACAGTTAAGGATGGAACGGATCCTCAAGGCGCAGGACGAAGAAGAATGGATTATAAACCTGAAGACCTACCTGCGTGGTGAACTGTCCAAGTTGACGAACGATCAAGCGAAAGAGTGCATCAAGATCGCGGATAGCTACGAAGTGGATGATAATGGATTATTGTATTACTGCCGCGATGCCGACCGAGACAGTGCAGACCGGGACCGACTGGCGAAATTAGTGATCCCCGAGTTGCTGCAGCCGGATGTCCTTCATCACTATCACGTGAGTCTAGAAGAGGGACATCAGGGCATAGGCAGGACCTATCAGGTACCACTTCCACTGGAGAGGTCTTTTCCGCAGTGTGCAGAAATATGTGGGCTGTTGCACGGATTGCGAGACCGGAAAGGGTAGACCGGTAATCAAGGGGCGATCGCCCGGAAATATCGAAGCTACCTACCCTTTCGAGGTCATAGCGATGGACCACATACCGTCCCTACCTAGATCGATGCGCGGCAACACTGAGCTGTTGATCTGGGTAGACCTGTTCACCGGTCTAGTTATTGAGAAGGCAAGTGCATCTCGGTCTGCGGAGCAGATCGCCCAGAGCTACGAAGAATGTGTGTTCCGAAGATTCGGCGCCAGCGAGGTCATCAGGAACGATCGGGAACCCGGTTTTATGGCCGAGGTGTTCCGGTCGTTCAATAACATGTTGGGCCAGAAACAGAGTGCGACGATGGCATATCGTCCGCAAGCAAATGGGTCGGCGGAACGCATGGTGCACACCTTAACGAGGGCGATCAAGATGTACGTTGCTGATCCAGACCAGCGAGATTGGGATGAGTATGCAGAAAGGCTGGTGTTTGTACTCAACTCGTCGACCGATCGGGTCCGAGTAGAAACGCCTTTTTATCTGGCATATGGATGGGACCCTCGGTCGACATTGGAAGCTGCGATACCTATCGGTTGCACCCGGACCCGTGATCGCGATGCTCGACGCTGGCGCATGCAGGTCCAGAAACACTACCAGCATGCAAAAGAAGTCATCAACGAAAAGCTGCGTCAGGCCACACAAGACCGGGCAGACCGGACCAATGACCAGGTCCGACACCACGGTATAGAACCAGTGGCGAGGGTATGGCTATACCTAGACCGAGTGAAAGAGGGCTATGCGAAGAAGCTGGTTCACATGTGGCACGGCCCTTTCCGTGTTGCCGAGCTGATTGGTGAGCACGCTGACCGTCTAGTAACAACTAGTACAGATTACAAGGTCTTCCCGATCGTGCATGTGTCCAAGTTGAAGCTGGTCCGAGGATTTCCTGATCGGCCCAAAACTCCCTGTCTGGTAGACGAATAAAAAAGATTTGATTTCGATGAAGCGTTACTGCCGGAGGACAGTTGGGAACGACCATTAGAGGAAGACGAGTTTGAAGTGGAGAAGGTCTTAGATGTTCGGTCGACCAAGAAGACCAGGTTCGGTCAGACTCACCGAGAGTACCTGGTCCGATGGAAGGACCATGATGAATCAACTTGGGTCGACGAGCTCGACTTGAATTGTGGGGCTCTACTACGAGAGTTAGAACGAGAACTAGTCAGTCGTAATCGCTTCGCAGTGATGCATACTCATGAAGACCAAGACCAAGACATGCAGTAGCATCGGTCGGTCTAGACCGGTGTGAAGATGTGGAAGGTCCGTAGTTGATGTGAAATTGTGATGAACTGTGACGAATTGGAGTAGCGTAATGACGAATGTGATGACTATTTTTCGTGATGGAGGTGGAACTGTTTACGATAAAGTGTTCGGTGCAACTATGGAGAGAGTGGTAAAATTAGCTCAAGTGATTTGACGATCGGACATATGAAAAAGAAATGATGACATGTATTGCGAGTTATCTGGTCGACTACCTGCGACCTCACTTGCTATCGCCCACAGACGGCCCATGACCATCGACGGATGATTTTCCACTTGATCCTGAGACTGGTTACGCCAGGGGCCCTTCCGGTCAATCTGGACCAAAGCATCCTTGAGGTCCGCGACCGGCTCAGCGCAATCAAGACCGGGGTACCATATGCCGTTGTCGGCCAGCAGTCTGGTCTTCTCAACGCGACGCCTCGGCTTGTGGAGGAACACCGGGTACAAGAACACGTCGACGTCACACTCGCGGGCTCGCATCCCGTCCAAAATGTACTGGCACAGGGACTGCCAAGCCTCGCCCGACCGAATTCGACGTCGCTTGCGCTTGCTCTGGAACGTCGCCAGGCCCGGATCTTGTCGCACCCGGTCGGGGGGAAGCATCAAGTAGTGCGACGCTTCCCAAATTGTTTGGCCGTGGATCTTGTTGAAATTCTTCACCCGTTCTAGCAAAGTGCCGATTCACGGAGTCAAGCGGAACCCAAGTCCTATCTTGGGGTGTTCGAAAAATTTCCATGGTTCATCGCCGTATAGGCGGGAGATCTGCGCTGATAATCAAGTCCGCCCTCCATGCAGAGCGTCAGGGGTTTTCTTGGCCGGTGGAAAAATCCAGGGGTCCGGGCGAGAGAAAGACCGGGCCAGAAGCTGCTTGGTCAGGGTAGACCGGCGCAAATAGCCGATTTGCCCCGACGACCACGGCAAAGTGATTTCAAATGTCCGCGGCGTAAGGGAGATGGTGTCAACCGCCATGTTCTTCAGTAGAGCGTACTTGTGAAGCTCGATGTCCCGGGAAGAACCGAAGGTGCCGGCTTCGCTGATGTCGATACTGGTGTGGCGTCACTTGGCAAACCGGTCTTCTGTTCTGACCCCAATGTCGACGCCACTTGGATGAAACTTTCACGTAAATTCGTTCGTGACTTGGACTGGATGGCGACCATAAACTCGGAATCGCAGGACCCTTCGCTGGAGTCCTCCTTGGACGAGACCCCTGTTTGCTTGGTGCAATTTGCAGTACGGCGCGAGGGCGCTCGACTTTCCGAGGGGCTGTAGATTTCGCCCGTGTCCGAGTCCGAGTCCATAAGAAGCGCCTGCGTCTTGTCTCGCTTATGAGGCACTGCACGCTTCCCCTCGAGTCTGGGTTCGCGCGCAGTGCCCCGCGCCCTCGAGCTACCCGGCGCGTCCGCGCGCTTTTTCGATTTGTTTGCAATTTCTGGCTGCTGAATATCAGCCAATGAACGATGTCGGTCTTGGCCCTGCTGCAAGCGGTCTTGGTCTTGCTCCGAGGCGACTAAGGTTGCCGACGCAGACCAATCTATTCTGGAGGAAGCAGCCGAATACGGACGCAGAAAGTTCATCAAGCGCTGGCGGCACTGGTCTAGTGCCACATGACGACGACCCGACTCTAGCGTCCAAGCGTCTGACTTGTCTTGATAATACCGGACCTTACCGGTCTGGTCTTAAATTGAAATCTGAAGCTCGGCAATGCGTCGCGCGAAGTCGTAGCCTTGCATGCGCAGTGAGGTCGCGTCAAACTGTCCGTCCAGTTTCTGCCGGCGAACAAGTGCAAGTTGATCCCGGAGATGGGACTGATAAGCCTCCAGACGGGACAGCTCATGACGTGCGCTTACCAGCTCCTCTAGAATTGGTCGGAGCTGGTCAACATGAGCGTCGGACTGCCTATCGGCATCAAGCAAGGCACCTATTGCCTTGACGACGCTGGGAGGGATGAGAGCTGAAGACAAACGAGGGTCAAGAAAAGTACAAGACGAAGACCAAAGATGCGCACCTCGTGTTGCCTGGTGGTCCACCTGGGTCCTGAGACGCATGTTTTCTGCAAGCATGTCCTGCATCCGCGTGTCGGCTTCAGTCTGACACCCTTCCGATGTTTGAAGTGCAGGACAATTATGTGGGCTGTCAGACCGGGCCGACCGAACAGGTGAAGCAATGTGGAGCGACTCGGCACATAGAGTTTCTGCAGAACCAACAAGAACAAGCGTCAAAGGGGAGCATAAGAAGATCAAGTGCAGTAAAGTAAGTACCTGGCTCAGGTTGCGAAGATGGCTGGTCCATGGTGAAGAAGTGTGAGTGACCAAGGTCCAGTTGGTCGAGTGATGGGTGAGTCAGACCGTTATCGTTGTGCGACACGGTCGGACTCAGGGGCGGCTGTGTTGAAGTGTACCACAAATTTTGTCACTTTTGGTCAAGGCAGTTCGTCGAGTTTCCGATTGGTCTAAACAAGGGGGGCTTTTTAGCCTATCAGATTCAAGGAGTATCAAGAACGCAGGTCTTGGGTGGGTCACCTGACATTGGGTATTTTACATAATTTTGTGTGGGTACATTAGGGACCATAGGGAGGTAGTATTATTGGTTAGTTGTGTTTTTCCAAGTAAGAGTCTTTTGGTTACGGATTTTCCCGGTAAAGGTTTTTGGTCTAGGAATAAGTGGCAAACGCCTCTTCTGGTCTTGGTCTACACCGCAGCAAGGGGTCTCCGTTGTTCTTTCCGCGTACACTAGTCGCCTCCGCCCGCCGCGGAGTGTTTGGGGGCAGAGGAATGAATTATCCCCTCTTGCCTATTATGCCCGGTCTGGACGCGCCGCACGCGCACTTTGGCCACCGGAAGTCCCTCGACGGGAGTACGATTTGGCGATCTCGACTCTTTAAGTCAAGTACGTTTGGAACGTGCTATTCACTGGATTGGTCTTTACGTGGAGATATCGTTTGTGGAATTTCACGGGCATATTGGGTCTTCACGTAAACATATTGGCTCATTGTAACATTGGTTGGAGTTTAGACCGGTTTCGGTCTTCTCTCATATTGGTCAGGGGATAGACCGGTTGATTGGTCCACCCTCCATAATTTCGTATTGGTCAGGTCTAGATCTTTTGGAAGATCGACCTATTGGAATTTATCTTTTGGAAGTGTTTCTGGTCTGTACGTACCTGGAGTGAAGAGTTCCGCCCTAGGTACACCTAGCCAGCACGGTCTCATATTCAAGACCGAATCAGATCGATCTGCGATCCCGATCCACCGAGTGTGTAACTAGCCCATTCCATCGGGTACACAAGGTGAGATGAACTTAAGTGAATCGGACCAAGTGTCTTGGATGATGACCGGTCGTCTGCCAGCAGCGGACGATCGGACCAGATTTCGAATGGAGGTCCGCGGGTTACCCCCCCCGTAAGTTGGAAGGCTGGGCACGATGGTGGTGGTCAGGTTGTCGATACAAATGTATTCGATTTCGAACTTGACTCCACCACACTTCAACTAAGCATACACCGTTCTACGTGAATGCCTTAAGGCATCCACGAACCCCAGCTTTACTTGGCGGTACGCCAAATCTAAGTGGGGGAGGGACCCGCTCAAATTTTGATCGAGTCAATGCGCAAGTTGCGACTGCAACTGGTGAACAAAACGATGGCCCTTCTACTGAAAGTACAGTAGAAGCGGAAGCAGCTTCAATTGAAACTGAAGCTGCATACGATGAATATGTGTCTGCATCAATGGCTGAAGACAACGAGGACAATGCACCTACTGCTGATAAAGCAGTAGATGAATTCTTATTACAGCGCCAAACTGTAATACGCTATATAAAAGATGTACTTGCCTCTGCTTTTGATAAGCAGAAGCAAAATGCAGACAAACAAGGAAGGAAGAACAAAAACTCCTTTCTGAAAGGTGAATTGGTATTATTAAGTACTACCAATTTGCCTACACATGCAATAAGAAACTCCCCTACACGGAAGTTGCTTCCTAAGTACATTGGACCCTTCAAGGTCCAAGAGATTCGGGGGAATGCCTATACCTTAGACATTCCCACAGAAATGCGGCTCCACCCAACATTCTATGTTGGGCGGATCAAGCCTTAACACTCGTCTTTGTCTTACGACGAGACGAAGAACCACGGAAGATACCGTGCTTATCCAAGTCTCCCAAGCGAGACTTGTAATCGGCTTCCAGCCGTTGATGAGCAGAGCGGAGAGTCGTTACCTCCGCCTTCGACTGCTCAAGATCAGCCGTGCGCCGATCGAGCTCTCCCTTATAGCGGGAAAGCTCAATGTACAGAAGATCATTCTTCTGCTGGAGGGCAGTGTGCTCCCCGAGGATGTCGCGGACATCCTCGCGAAGAGACCGATATGTCTTCACACAGCGAGACATATCGCTGCTCCAGGAGGAATAACCCTCCTCGAGCTTGCGGAGCATAGAACCATGCTCCGCAACAACAACGGCGAGGGAATTCTCAACCTCCGCCGCCCCTGATTAATAATCAGGGGAATAATCGATATATCCTCGAGCGCTTGATCTCGAAGCGCTCGGTGCCTTCGAAGAAGGGGCAGCGTACCGAGGACTTGGTACGCTGGCTGGGCCCAAGAGTTAGACTCTTGGGAGCCGATTGAGGTTCTGAGGGCCTACGCCCCAGACCTTTTAACTGAGTTTGAGAAGAAGTCTCAAACTCATACTGCGAAGTAGCATCAACAGTAGGTGTTGATGCATTCAGGGTATCAATTAAACCCTGAATTTCGTCGGGTACGGAAAAACCACAGTACCCCCGCAACTCCTTCTCTGACAGACGTGGAGCGCCCTGCGTACACCACGGGCAAACGAGGTAAGAAGGGACACCACACTTTAACCCTTCTTTGATGCAAGCATAATGGATGTATTCCATTTTGCCTGTTCGTGAGTGCTTTAAAAAGCGCTCGCGCATTACGTGAACTTTATTCACGTAATCATCTGGGCTTTTGTTGTAGTTGTCAACAAAAGCATTCCAACTCTGAGTCAGGGCGTCGTTATCGTCCCTGTTCCTCCATGACCCTTTCCGGCTCGAATAATATCGAACCTGGAAAAAGAGGTCAATAAAGTACAGACGTCTATCGTCTGTACTTTGATCGAATCGACGTGACTGGATGTCTTCGCAGTCATCCAGCACGTTGATACCGAACAACGCATACTGGCAGTCCCGTTTACGGTGACCACCACTGTTGGGGGAAATAGCCCAGCCAGGGGTCCAAAACCCCACTTTGTACGGAACATGTGGTTCCGTACGATGATACGCTTTAGAAGCGGCAGGCGCCGCTTCTTTTCGAGCTCTTTTAGCAGGCGGAGCACCGCCTGCTTTAACACCACGCGCCGGGGTTAGATCACCCCGACGTGGAGAAGTACTTGGTCCAGGTGGGGATCTGCGTTCCCGCAACCACCTGTGATAATCATTGTCGCTGTCATAGCAGACAGCGACACCAGAGTCGTCATCGCTGTTAGGCGATGAGCACCTAGCGAGTTTCGACTCGCTAGATCCTTTAGTGGGGACAGCTGTATCCCCATCACTTTGTTCGGAGTCAGAACTCCCGAACATGGCCCTCTTGGCAACACGCCATTCGGAAGTTGCCATCGTGCTAGATGTTACATTAGCAACATCTCCCTGTTTCTTGCCAGATGCCGCCTTAGCAGAATCTGTGGTCGAAGACGGTACTCTTCCGACCTTTGCGTAGTTGACGCTGCTAATGCAGCGTCACCGTTGTCACTCAACACCTCAGCACCTAGTGCTGAGGCGGAGGAAGAAGCTCCTTCGACGTTTTCAGCAGCGATCTTTAGAGCGCCGCCGCGTGCCTTGGCCATCGAGTCGATGGTCAATCAGTTGGTAAATGAAAACGACCAACAAGTGCCACACATGATTGACCAAAATAAGAATTATTATTGGCCAACCACCTTAATCGGGGTGTGATGTAATGGGGTGCCATTACATAATTGATATTCAAGTTAGAATATCACAGTTTAATTTCAGACGCGTTGTCTGAAATTTAAATAAGAGATTATAAGTTATTTAATCTACGAAGGAAAAGTCGATTCGGTATAAATACCGATCTTGCAGCTTAACTAATAGTACAGCTAGTTGAATACTTGATATTATTTTATTAATTAGGTAGTTACTATACTATTAGCCTCTAAACCACCCATTAAATAAACACTCTTAATTTTGCGTTCTTAGACTCAAGTAAATATTTATATTTACTTTTTAGTATAGGATTAGTTGTTATCAAATAATCCTGCCCTAATTGTATTGCGCGCTTCCTCGCAATTACAGTGTAAGCCTGTAACAGGATCAGTCCTGTTACACGTGTCGTAAGACACTAAGGCGCGTCGACAAGAACTTATCGATGTGCTATCGCACAGATACAGGGCTGACATCAGGGAATCCTCCCCCCTCCAACCCTGGGCCTCACACACGTGGCGTCAACGGAACCCTCGGATTCACTAATCCGTTCACGTAAAACGGGGTAAGCCCTGTAGATGCATGTACCGAATTATTGATAGCAAATTCGGCCATCGGAAGCATCTCACTCCAACTCTTTGGATAATCCGGACATAAACTCCGTAGAATATCCTCAACAACGCGATTAACGCGTTCCGGCTGTGGATTATCCGCAGTAGACATGAGGAGCTTATTGCCCAGCATCTTAAACAACGCTCCCCAAAACTGTCCCGTAAAACTGGGGTACCGACCCGATACAACGGAATCGGGAGAACATGCTGTCGAAAGACACGGTCTAGGAACACTTTCGCTGTTCCTTGTCCATCTATGGACTCTGGCACCGCCGCCAGGTGAGCCATATTGCTCAAACGGTCTACAAAGACCAATATGCCGGTGTTGCCGGCTTTATCCTTCCAAAAACCGAAGATAAATCCATACTAATGGATTTCCAACACTCCGTCGGAACGGATAAGCTTGCCAAAGGCGCAGCTGAACTTGCAGAGGGTTTAACCCTCTGACACGTCTCACAGGTGCGTATATACGCACCGACCCACTTATACATATTGGGCCACCAATACAAAGCGCTTAAAGCGCTGTAGGTCGTATCCCGACCTAAATGACTCCAGGTAGGGGCGTCATGTGTCTCAAAGAGGACTCTATACTTCAGTTCCTTATCATGAGGAACAACCACCCGCGGAGTGTCCTACGCGCCCGTGCTATAATATAGCAAAAAGTCACAGTACCTGTTACGGTGTAAACGAGATTTATCTCGACTTTACAGGGTTGGCTCAGACGAGCCATGTCCCTTTCCACCTAACGCGCTGATAAGCGCCGTACACTGTGGGTATTTCTCATACGCCAGGCGTATGAGATCCACCACAGATGAGGTGACGAATGTCGCGTGAGCGAGCTCGTTATCGGGACGAAGCGACAACGCGTCTGCAAGCACGTTATGCTTGCCAGGTTTATACTTAACCTCAAAGTTGTACTCCGCAAAGAAGGAGAGCCAACAGGCGTTCCGTTGCGAGAGATGAGGCGACTTTGTCGCTGTCCGTAAGGACGCGTGGTCAGTATAAACCACGAACGGCTTAGAGCCGAGTAGGTGAACCCTAAATTTGACAAGAGCATACTTCATTGCAAGTAGCTCCTTGTCATGAACGGGATAGTTCCGTTCCGCAGCTTTAAGCTGCCTCGACTCAAACGCAATCACGCGTTCCCCTTCTGCATCGTCTGCTTGTAACAAAGCACATCCGATTGCGAAATCGGAGGCGTCGCAGACGACACTAAATGGTTTCCCAGAATCTGGTAGAGCAAGAACGGGAGCTTTCAACAAGCTCACCTTTACCGCTTCAAAAGCGTTTTGGTGTTTGGTTTCCCAACACCAATCAACATCCTTCTTAAGAAGGTCGGTTAATGGCTTCGCCATTTCAGCGTAGTTCTCGCTGTACTTGTGGAGATAGTTGGCTAATCCAAGCCACCTCCCTAAATCTCTAAGATTTACAGGCGAAAACCACTCCACAATGGCTTTCACCTTCGCGGGATCCGCCCGCACTCCATCCTTACCGATGAAGCATCCGAGGAAAGGAATTTCCTCAGCACCAAAGATACATTTGGCTGCGTTCGCATATAACTTATGCTGTCGCATACATTCGATTACAGCTCGAAGGTGTATCAGATGCGTCTGAATATCAGACAAGTCGCCTTCCGCGCGACTATGAACTAATATATCGTCAAAGTACGTCTGAGCGTACTTTCTATGAGGGCGGAAGAGTTGGGTCACCAAGCGATTAAAAGTCGCTGGTGCATTCGAAATCCCCTGTGGCATAACAAGCCACTCCCACAGCATGCCACTAGGCGCGCTGACCGCTGTAAGCGGAATATCGGATGCTCGCATGAGCACCTGATAATACCCGTCCACCAGATCTAAGGCACTGTACACAGTACAGCCAGCCATATTGTTCTGGAGGACATCCTTCCGAGGAATCGGAGTCTGCATGGTTACAGTAGCTGCATTCATCTTGTTGTACGCATGCACAATGCGCCACTTTCCGTTCGGTTTACGAACACAAAAAGTGGGAGATGAATGGGGAGACTTGCTCTCCCGTACCATCCATGCCTCTTCTTTCCCCTTGAAGAATGCGTCGATGACTTCGCATTGCTCCTTGGGGAGAGACCACTGCCTAGTGACGCAGTATGTGGTTCCAGGAGCCAAATCGATTTCATGTCGGACTCCCCGATCCGGTCGTAACCCCATCGGCGGGTTGTCACTAATGACATCTCCGAATTCCTTCAACAAGGAATGGTAAGGGTCCTCAGGATCCGCGAGGATTTTGAGACCGCTTCGGGAATTCAATGCCTATTTGGTTTGCACCAAAACTGACTCGTCCATCGTGGATGAGGAGTTCAACTCCTCTTCCGGACGCAATACGACAACCTCGTCGATTTCATCTGTTTCAAAGCAGTCTCAAATTCGTTGAAGGACATCTCCTCCAACGACAACAGTTAGCCTACCCCAGGCAACCGTTCCAGGCTTACGCCTTCTGTGACAACACCTGTCACACTATTCAGCATCCGATAGGACTGCTTACTACTGGACTCGGGACTCACCCCGCGACCTAGATGGGGGGAGTCAATTGCCCCATTTATTGGAAGCGCACCGCGCCTATCCACAGAGGTCTCTACCTCTACCACCGGTGACCCGCCGGTCTCACCTTTAACGGCGTAGTCGGAATCATTTCCGACGTGCGAAAGAGACAAACTTCGGGTCTCTTCGCTTGGAAGCGCCTCGCGCTTAACCACAGGGGTCTCTACCCCTACCACTG
>CM047585.1:6011784-6030846 GCA_026184515.1 Peronosclerospora sorghi | reverse complement strand
TCGCGCTTAACCACAGGGGTCTCTACCCCTACCACTGGAGTTACCACCGGTAACTCACCAGTCTCGCCGTTCACGGCGTGGGGATTAACCGCCGAATCCCCCTCGTTAAGGAACTCTTCCTTAACGCCATTGGGAATGATCATTTCAGACATCCCAATCTCTGGCATATCACGCCAGAATCGCTTTTGCGATCGAGCAAAGGTGGTTTCATGACTCGCCAATGCTTCACCCGACCGCGGGTGCGTTGATCCAATGAGCTTAGACTTCCAGTCTAGCCATGGCTCGTGGCGTTCCAGACACTTGATGCCCAGAATGAGTCCAAATCCAGGACTCAGGCAACGTTCTTAGCTATCGAAGTTTGCCAACTTCAGCTTAAGGTCAATCGGGACCTTGGGTAACGAAACCTATACGCCCGTCGCTAGACGGGCCGTGACAACGTCACGAGAACGTCCCTCTAGGGCCTTGGCATACAGCCGACGCTTCTC
This sequence comes from Peronosclerospora sorghi, assembly GCA_026184515.1. NCBI lineage: Eukaryota > Oomycota > Peronosporomycetes > Peronosporales > Peronosporaceae > Peronosclerospora > Peronosclerospora sorghi. The sequence goes on along the minus strand of CM047585.1, from coordinate 6,030,361 downwards.
CACAGAAGCTCTTCTGACATAATTGTCAGACGCTCCAGAGTCTATCAAGACTATCCAAGGCTTATCAAAGCCTTCACGTCCGTAAGGACTACCAGCAAACCTGGCTGGTACACCAACTCGGTGCTAGAAAGCACCGCTTCCCTCGGGGCTTTGTGCTGTCGTCCCCTACCCTGGGGCTTAACAGCACTGAGGGATCCCCCAGTAGGGCGCCCCGCACCTACTGGGAGTCGTCGTTTCCCGACGGCTTGGGCAAGGGCTTTTTCCCAACCCTTGGCCCCTTGTAGCGAGTGTCTCGCTGAGGTTTTTTCGGACCTCTGTTCCGCAGATGATCCGTGCTTCCACACAGGAAGCATCTCAGCGGCCCATGCCGCTGCAGCATTGCAAGGAGCTCGGATTCAAAGCCCTGCTGGAAGAAGTCAGAGTGACTCTTAGCGGGAGGTTTCTCCTCCGCTTCGACCTGACTCAGGTCCATGGGTTCGGGACCCACCTTAGAGGAACGAAAGTTCCTCTAGGCGTTAAACGCCATCTTAAACGCCTCCCCCAGGGATTGGGGTCGGCATCGGAACAGTTTCGAACTGATGGCCCTTCTTTCAGGCCTCCCATGAAGACGGGGATGGACACATCTTCCGAATACGCTTTCGCGTACATCCCTGCCAACAGGGTCTTCAGTTCTTGGACATATGTATCCAAGTCCCTAGTGCCCTGATGGCACCTCAAAAACGCCAGCTGATTCTGGAAAACCATATCAGGCGTGGCGTATATGTCCATAAGCTTTTGCTTAAGGACTTCCCAGGTTGGGAACACGTTCGTGATTGAGTCCGAACACGTAAACGTCCAGGTACGGGCTTTGCCCGTAAGATGGGTCAATGCAAGTTCCACTTGCAAGTGATCAGCGATCACATTCGCTGTGGCGAAGGCCGTTTCGACCTCTCTCAACCACACGTAAAGGTTGTCACCCTTCTCCCGGGTGAATTCCTTTATCTTAAATGATAATGGGGGACGCACCCCCGTGGAACGACTTCCACCTAAGCTCGCCTCATGGGCGATGATGGCATTGACCTTTATCTTCACGGCCTCAAGGCCCTGCTCAACTAGGAGCTGCATACCCTCGTCACCCAGTAAGGATAACAGCCTGTTAAAGGCTTCCTGCTGGACGAGGGTCAACCTATCCCAATCGTCCTGATTCATCCCTTGCTGAGGATGCCTTATCCTACCAACACAGGTGTTGTATTGACTACAAGTGCTACCAGATGTAGCCGGGTGCGTACACGCACGGTGCGACTAGCGCACAGAGGAAGACTTTCCTTTAAGCGGCGTTCGCCGCTACTTAGCCGATACGCCCTTATAAAGGGCTTAGTAGGAGAGAGCGCTCCTAATCGGGGCCAAGATTCCCGGTTTGATTTACTATTAGCTTTCGCTAATGCCTTAATGCAGGGCTCCCTTACTAAGGGTGTAGCTAAAGGGAGGACTCCCTTTACGCTACTGCACTAACTACACGCGCGACCGGTCGAGGTCGTGCGTCTGTAGTCGGTTGAGTGAAATGTAAACTGAATGTATATTTAATATATAATTAGCCTAAATTAATTTAAACTGATGTAAACTATATGTAATACTAAGTAGAACTTACCAAATTCGTACCTAGCTAAAATGTAGTGTACACCACCTGTGTACCAACACATGGCTGGCTGCCACTTCACCCCCAGGGGCTCCTGCCTTGATTGGTTAAAATAACCAATGGTTCAAAACCTTTCGGACCGGTCAATACTGACCCCAACCGTAGTGTACTCACGTACACCACCTACTAAATGTGACTCAAATGTAATCCTGTTACATTCTGCAGCAGAACACCGTACTCACTCGTGTTCTTTACACACTCCGTTAAGATTTGTTTGAATAGGTCACGGTAGCGACAACAGATTAGGTAGCGCTGCTGCACCATCTTCGACAGTGTTAGAGATACCACGGCAGCTGCGTCTACAGTTGCACCACAACATATGCGATGAATATTCTGCGTAGCCGAATCGATATCGGCAAATAAAGTCATCGACTTGATCTTGCTACGAACGTGTGCGTAATGCACAAACAGGCTGCTCATCAAATAGGTCACGGTTTCCGTGAAGTCATTGCACGTTTGATAGACTTTGACCAAGAAAAACACACATCCAAGTCACCATCAGTCTGTATGTCATTTCCTACTTCGTTGAACAGTCTCTTAAATACTCGTCGAGGAATTTCCTGCAGTTCAAATGACGTAACCGAGCCCAATATAACTCCTACTGAATCAATAAATACAGGTCCAAGCAGTCTTTAATGTGTCGGTCCATTCACCACGCCAAACTACCCAGTACATTATTGCCGTCACGTAGACATCAAGCTTAAGTCGTCTCCCTTCATCCCACAACTTTGCGTGTTCTCCAGAAATCGTACGCAAAGAGTTGGCCAAAAGCACTGCTGTCACCATAAACACGACGCAAATCAAACGCACATCTTTCTGCAAGAAAAACATAAATTGTACTTGGCCAAATATTTTCATAAACAAAAGAATCACGATTGCGGACTCCATGACAGTTCATCCAACTTATCCGTTGATCCATTCACCCAATCTTGTGCAAATCGTACAACACGTTCCTTCAGTTGCTACCGATAGATACACACCACAAGCATTGATATTAACATAACGGTACTTAACAGCTCTGAGCAGGCATACACAGCCGTGAGTCTTGCCAGCTTCATCACATCGAGAAATTTCAGAACGCGTTCCATATTGGCTTGAAACACAAGATCCTGCGTTGCGCTGTTTTCACTTTTAATAATCAAGATCTCATTACTATCCGCGTGAGTATGTATATGTTTAGCGCTCTGCACTGACAGTAGCGAGCTGTTCTTAGCTCCCTCTGACTGCTTTATATCGGCAGATTCCACGCACTTGTGATTAATACATTCGCCATTATTTAAAACTTCTTCGTCATAATCGTCACTTTGCTCTGATAACTCATTCAACACAGCCACTCGAGCCTTTTTCAGCCCCTTCAGAAGCTCTTCGTTATCAGGATGTATCTCTAGCCCCGTTTTGTACCATGCCACGGCGTCCTCGTGTCTTTTCTGCCGGAAGAATGCTTCGGTCAGCAAAAGAAACCCACGAACGTCCATTTTGTTTAGGGCCACACATTCATGAGCTAAATTAACTGCATCACTTAATGCCCCCTTATCCAGCAACGCTGATTTTTCTTCCAGGGCATTTTTCTGCTCTTCCAGCCTGAACTTAAGTGTCGAGATAATCTCGTCCTTCTTACCGACCTCGGCCCCATGACGGTCCTTCGTTTTCTCTGCTGTCTCTGCGTCGCTCTCGCGCTGTATTTGCAGCTCTAGTAGCTCACTCTCGAGTGACTGAATCCGCTCTTGGAGTTGCTCCACCTCGGTGATCTGAGCCTCAGACTGTGACTTCATCTCAGCTAGAGCCTTAAGAGCAGCCTCATGTTCTTAGTCGGAATACACGCGCTTCTGCCTCCGCAAGCTTCTCACGAGAAATATCCAGCATCTCCGCCATCTCCTTAAGGCTACGAGTGGTTTTCTCTGCAGACTCTTGTCTTAATGCATCAATTTTTTGTCTGAATTAAATGCAGCTTCTTTGCATTCTTCTTTCCATCCTACTTTTTGTCGTGGCTGCGCTTCTTTTCCTTAACCGATTCCATTTCGCCTTCCAGTCCGCTTTACTCTTCTTGGTACTCGTCAAGTCTGCCACAAGCACGGCACCACAAGTCTCGATTCGAAACAATTTCTTCCACTTAATGTCACATTCATTTGGTGACCATTATCAGCAATGGCGCAACCCTTTTCACGCAAACGTCCTAGTGAAATTAAGTTCTTTGACAACTTTGGCGCGAAATATACTTCTGTCAACTGAATGACCGTCGGGAACTGTGTGTCCGTCTGTTAAGTTACTTTCATCAACCAAATGACCGTCGGGAACTGTGTGTACGTCTGTAAAGTTACTTTCCCGACCCTGGTAGCCCTCAGCGTACTGCCATCGGGTAGAACAAATGTATCATCTGGACCGCACTCCCTAGCGTCCTCCAGCAAATTAGCATTCGACACTAGGTGTCGACTGTCTCCACTGTCCACAATTCACATGTTTTCCTTAGGTACTCCATCAGAGCGCCCACTGGTCGCTATATTCGATTGTGTGTCGAGGGTTGATAGCGCTACCCTTTTCGACCATCCTTCGTCATTTCTCTTGGTCATTTTTTCGCTAGAATTATTTGCGCTTCTGCGACGCTTCTCGGGGCAATCTATCTTTATATGACCTTCATTCCCGCATGCACAACACCCACGCCTATTTTCGCTCGGTAGCACAGAATTATCATGTAGCCTTGCGGGGGGTCTGCTCTTCAATGCACCGTCCTCCAACTCTTGCGCCCAGGCTATCAGCTCTTGGGCGTGGCCTAGGTATTCCTCTCTACTAGGATTGTGGTGGAGCGGCTGATCAACGTTTCTGAAGCTTGATCAGGCTTTACCACGGCGCCCGGACAGCCGACTAACGAAGGGGTCCTCCGGTTGTCCTTTGACCTCTTGTTCCTGCTCACCTTGTGTACCCGACGGCTTGGGCGTGGGTCGCTCTCCAGGTGGCGGAGATGGCACGCTGCGATTCCTTGCTGCAAGATTGAGTTGACTTGTGATGAAGCGACAGTTGTCGATCAGGCTTGATCAGAATTGATCAGGCGCAAACAGTCGATGATCAGGGCCTCTGGTTGTTGATCAGGGGGTGATCAGGGGTGATCAGAGCCAATAGTCGAAAATTACTGATCGTGATCGACCTGATCGGTCTGATCGGTCTGATCGATTTAGTCGATCAGGCACTAGTTGGCGCGGTTAGCGAACAGAAGAACGCAGGTCGCAGGTTGTAGAGTTTCGATCAGGTGTTGATCGGCGAAGGGGGTACTTGATCAGGCAGCGGAAGTCTTCACCGCCCGATCACGTAGCCGCTGGATTCTTAAACATCTAAAAGAACACCCAAATATATGTATTCTTAGTCTAGACTTTACGAGGGAGGGGAATTTCACTAAATCCACCTAGAGTTCCCGTGGGGCGCTTATAGCAGCCGAACTCTAGGGGCCAAACGTGAACCAAGGGGAAGAGGTGAGAGCGCTGCTCAATCACGTTCCCGAGACCAAAAACTTTTACAGAAGAACCGCTGACACAGCGGGCGGAGTTGCGGGGTAAGTTCTCACACTCTACGCCTACCGGTGGGCCAAAAACGCACTAAGTGCTCCCGCCCGGGACGTACAGGTATTTACTAGTAAGGGAGGCGCAAAGGTGGCATCCAAAAACGATCTGCTCGATCGTACGCAAAAGGAGAACTTTATTAGCACTAATATCCTAAGAACTACCAATTACCTAATATTAACCAATCAGAACTGCCCATTCCAGCGTACTCCGTCGACCAGTCGACCTGATTTATCCGTCGTTCGTCGCTGTTCGTTGCTGTTCGTTAGGTACCTGTACATAGTCGTATACCTTCTCACGATGCCCCTTCTATGTCCTGTATATGTACCCCGCAGTTGTACACGCAACTGTATACACCGTGGTACACACAATCGTATACGCAATTACTCACCAGGTTGTGTCAACAGTCACACCCACAATTGGGCCCATAATGGTACCAAATTTGTGGCACACTTCACCACAAGATCGTACCTCGCCATTAACATCACCTTGAGCCGCGGCGCAGCATACTTGACAATGTTTTCAATTATGAACTTTTCACTTGACCCGCTTTCGCGAGACATAGCTATTAGGTATAGATAATGCTCCGTCCACGTTCGCCTGGGGTCCTTTTCCTTTGCAAACCGGGCAGAAGCTTGGTGGTGGGATATATTCAGCTTAAATCCCAACCACATCTGCTCCATGACGTAAATCAATTGTGGACGCACCCTCCACCACGAATCAATATTCGTGCGGTAATACTCCGCGGCGGTGCCCTCTAAATGCTCGCCAAATTTATTCACCTTCAGGCGTTCACTCCATTGGAAACCGGAAGTGATCTCGCCGATTTCAATCGCCTCCATAAAGAGGTATGCCCATTGGCGGTAGCCTGCACCCAGACCGGGATACAGCTCGCGCCCCGAAAATTTTTCTATAGTCAACTTGGGTATTTTTTATCCGGTGTGTTGCACCGGCACAAACCCCTGCCCGGCGGGCACTCCAACACCGCCCGCACCTTGCACGTCGACTGGTGCTCCGCGAGGTGCTTGGTTCACTTGTGGGTGTGGGCTTGCGCTAGCTTCCACCCCTTCGTCCTCGGTCAGGTCGTTCAACGACATCTGCTGACCTAAAGGACGGTAATTTTGTAAGCTTTATCTGAACTTCGAGCTCGGCACTCGCACCGGAGACCCCTTCCTGGACCCGGACGATCCACTCGGAGATGCTTGCACGCTTTGACCGGCATCTCTGGCATTAAGTGCATTTGTAACCTCCTTCAGGCTACGTATCAATACCCGAAATTGACTCGCGGAGGGCACATCATCTCCATCAGAGTCACTAATCATAAATCAAACAAAATCACTTCATTCAGTTTTGTCACACCACTAGCCCTTTCAATAGGGGACTTTCCACTAGCTCCACGAAACGTAACCACGAAATAAATCCACGAAAGCACACTCAAAGTACCATGAAAACTCCACGAGATTACTTTGCGAGCCTTGGGCTCATAACCTGTTAAAAACTTATATAGAAAGTCTCAAACACTTCCCGCGATCAATACTCACCTGCTGACAAAGTTGCAGCACGGGAGGATCAGCGTGAGAGGCAAGCAAGCAAGCGCCGTTTAACAGCCGTAGCGAGTTCAGTAGAAGTGCACACTGATTTATATGAAAAAAGGAAAGTGTATTATGTAAAGTTACCTAAAAGGTTAATGCAACTTAAAATGTATACCTAAAGGTAACCGCAAATATACCCACCCATTTCAGCCAATGGGGTTTCATCATTATGGAAATACGTTAAAGCCGAAATGGCTACACGTATTTCCCACAATACGTGCCTAATCCATAGCAACAGGATTGGGATTACTATTCCAAAAGATTGTGTTTGCCTTCAATTCATCTTTCGATCGGATCCGGTTAGATACTCCATTATATCTAGCGTATGGATGAGATCCACGATTGATCTTGGAAGCGGCGATCTTGATCGGGTCACGAGCGGTCGCGACTGAAACGTTAGGCGACGGAACAGAAAGATTAAAGACATTACCATTATGTCCAAGAGCAAGTAAATGAACGATTTCGACGATGATCCAAAATCGAGCCGATCGGGTTAACAATTCGACACGACCTTACGGTATTGATCCGGGCTCAACAGACTGATCGGGTCATAGAACGATATGCTAAAAAAAACTAGCTCATACGTTGCAGGCCCATTTAGAGTCAGCAATCTGATCGAAATAATGAGGGGAGACTGATTACCTCCGGTACGGATTATGACATACTTCCGATCGTACGTCTAGGAACTCAAGTTGATGAAGGAATACCCCGACAGCCCGAAGACAGCATGTGTGGTAGAGGAGGGTGAAATATTTGATTTCAATTCAGCCTCAATACCCGAGGAAAGCTGGGAAAGGCCATTTTATTATCGGGACGAGTTCGAGATTAAACGGATTCGTGACTTCCGATCGGGCAGAATTACACTTTATGCTTGAGGGCATCGCGAGTCCTTAGTCCATTGAAAGGATAGAGTGATCTACGTTTGTCGACGAGTGTGACTAGAATCATGACAATCTGCTATGATATTTCTAACGTGAACGTACAAGTCGCAACAGGCTCTAAGTAATGCAGAGGCGCACCAAGAAAATGATCGATCTTAGCAAAAAAGCAGTAGTCGACAACTTGGTTAATCGGAGAGCGTGTCGGACGGTGGGTGATCTGATCTTTATCTGTTGAAGTTTGGAATAATTTGGCTTGGTGGAGTTTCTCTCGGTTGGAAGTAGATGGATGTAAACATTATCTGGGGTATGATCAGTATAGAATGTATCGACGTACGTAGAGCGAATATGCTGATATGTAAAGCCGAGCAGCTTACTCCGAAGACGTCGATACGGGGGCGTGATGGTCATCTGGTTCTCCCAACGCAGTTGCATCATGGATCTCGTCGACCAACTTCTGCCAACGGCTCGGTTCCTGAAAAAGTTCTTTGACGGTCTCCTGCAATTGCTGAGTCGATTTTGGATAGCTCAAATCTGGATGATCCAACTGTTCTCTGATCCAGAAGATCACACATTTGAAACCGCGCTTTGGTTAGATCACGCTAGCATCCTTCGCCCTGCTCCAGGGAATATTTGAGTTGGGCTCGCAACGGTTACCTTGGTGAGCAGTGTTTGGAGCATACCTTAGAATGAGCGAGGCGTTCTTTAAGACGCAATTCCTCGCGACTGGCAATTTCCAGATCGCGAACCAGCAGATCATGCTGCTAATGATGAATCTCGACCTTCTCCGATCGGTGGATCACGTCTTTGACGGCGATTGATCTGCTTATCTGCGTGTCTTGAAGATCCGTCTCTACCAATTGCTGAAAACACTCAAGGAACTTCGGCGGGGTCAATACAGAGGTATCAGTCATTTCAAGATTTAGCTACTGCATTACTTGTGTTCCATTTCATGAACCATTTCATAATAATTTGATCAAACACGTCCCGTTGCATCATTGTTTTTCTCGATGTCAGATAAATATAAGCGGCCAATAAGCTGTATATATGAAAATAATCAACGCATACGTGCTTAGTTTGCGGTTCGTATCGAACAAGTCATGACGACTCACGCTAGCCAGCCATATGGTGCTGAGCGAGCTTGAATATAATCATTCCGTGAAGTGGACCTGACGATCGGCAACCCTTTTTTGTATTAAGCTGGCTTGATCAATCTCGGCATCCAACCATTCACAATCCTCCACCATTGTCTGGACTACGTACGCATTTGTTATCGGCACGCGGTTGAGCCACCGATTGGATCCGATCGTATAATTCGTTTTTGGATCCGACGATCGGTAATTAGTGTGGCGGAGCGATCTTCTTGGAGTCGGAGAAGCTCCAGTTGAAAAGCATCCCGATCGCGGCTTAGATGTTATGAACGCGGATCAGGCCGGCAAGATCTAAGATTGATGGACAGCGCCGAACCAGTGAATCACTCTTCTAGCTGAGTCTAGAGTGCCTCGTGCTCCACAGTAGTGGCATCCAAAATGTCTTGAGTATAATAATGGAGTCGGAAAATAACTGGTATATGTGGTCTACCTAAAAAATGATTGGCAGAAACGGGATGAGGTCCGACGCCTACTGGACGTAAATACACTAGCGGTCCGGTTTGCCGATCGCAATTTTGCGAGAAATACTTATGACTTTTCAATTTTGAGTTACGGTATAGAAGAAAAAGGGGTAAGCTTAGCGCACTCTAGACGTTGATCCGATCGGATAATAGGTAGATTAAGCTATCAAAGAGCCGATCTGATGATGAGACCGATCCAGACTGCCTACCGGCAGACAAAATAGGTCAAACAGCGAGATAAGGTGAGTACAGCTGACAGGCAGGATAAGGCGATTGGGCCAGTGACGACAGCTAGTGTTAAAACAGATCGGCTCGGCTCGGCTCGGCTCAAATTGGCTCGAGGGTGGAGCCGAGTCGGCTCGGTTTGGCTTCGGCTCGGAGCCATGAAATGTGGCTCGGCTTCAGCTCCAAGACAAGCCGTGTGGCTCGGCTCAAGCCAGTCACTTAGCCACGGCTTGAGTATACTTATTATATTAAAAGTTGGTGATATGTATCGTAAGGACAGAATAGAGAGATAATGCATGTATTAATGCGTACAGTACAGGAAGATACAGCGGACGGGATGCCTTTTACACACATGCAAAGCTATCTAGAAGTTTCTATGAAATTCTTTACTCCGCCCATCACGTCATCCTCCGATTCTCATCAGTTGGGTAGAAACTTTTGAGATGCAACAAAGTGTGAGAAAAATCCATGTGCATATATATAGGGACTGGCTATTTCCACACACACACACACACACCTCGACTATTTCCACCCCACCCCTAGCACCCTCACCACCTCTTCGCGCATGCACCAACTTCCCCGCTGCACGACCCTACTTTCAGCACTTCAACCAACAACGCTAAGCAGTGTCTTTAAGGTTAGGAAGCGCCCTGTCAGCTTGATTCGTGTTCTAGTATAGTGCTTCTTCTTTTTTCACGCTCCCATGTTGACTAACGATCACGCGGTCCACGTTGACGTTGACGGCGGCGGGAATGTTCTGCGATCTCCCCTCTCCATCAAACAGGACCTGCAGAAGAAAAAAATGGTTCTGTCACGTGAATCTGCAACAGCAGTGAAGTCAAGAATTGATAAACCTTCCAGGTGTGCTGAATGGCTACTTCTGCAGTCATGGCTAGTAGGGTGAAAACACGGACGTAGAGACTGTGCCTGAGGACTCCTCATCGTTGGGCTTAGCGTATTGAAGGTATGGAGCCGTCTGATTTGCTAATACACACAGACCAACTGTGAGGAACCTGAACATCGTCACGCTGACGTTCTTTGTGACTTCAGGGACGTGTCAAGCGAGATGAACGAAGTAGAAGCAGCAGAGACTATGTTGAGCTTGGCACAAGCATCAACAACCGCAGAGAAAAGCGAAACGTTAGAAGAAATTGAACTCGACGACAGCGAAACATTTGCATCAAGGAGTGCGCTGGAGACCCACGTAGAAAAGTATGCGCATCGGCACGGTTTCCAAAGCACCATCCTGCGTTCCGACACCAAAAGATGCCGAGTGACAATCGGCTGTTACAGGGGTACCAATTATCGCAACCGTGGTCAGAATCCGAATGAGGCAAAACGGCGAAATTCAGCTTATGAGAGACATGATCACCGAGGAACAAATAACGATTCAAACTCTTGGCGACATCTTCGGTAATGTAAGTGCACATTGCATTGTTGTCAAGGACAACTCTGAGCTGTATCACTCGTGAGAAACTGGACATAGACGACGCTAGTGCACGACTAAACTCTTTTGCTTTGCTATCACTCGGTAAACTGACAAGGTAGCGACAAGGATGATTCGACTCGATGTTCTGCAACTGCTGTCCATTAGCTCACATTTGCAGCCGCTTAGTTTTGACCTTGGTGATTAATATAATAGTAATTCAGTTTTTCGTCCGCCAAAAATTGGGGGGGGGGTGGAAATAGCCAGTCCCTATATATATATCACAGAGTCTTCTGAATTCAATCTGTTTTTGCCAAAATGGCAAGAACATACTTTTGTATCCTTGATATTCAGAATGTATTCGTACAAGAGAAAATATTTGGAAAAAGGCTCAAGCCACGGCTTGACCGGCTAGGCTCAGGTTCTCGGCTAGGCTCAGATTCTCGGCTAGGCTCGAGCCACGGCTCAACCGGCTTCAGCCGAGCCGTTTTCAACACTAACGACAGCCAATGGACCTACTTCCGATCGTGGAACAAAGTAGAGTATCGGAGCGGAGTGGATCTGAACAGCTGCTTATGGGCCAGTCTATCGATCGGATCAGTCTAATTGTCTACAGGAAATGTAGCAGGGGTAAAATGGACCAATTGGTCTGGAGAGGTCATTTCGATCAATCACGTGACAGAGGACGAAGCTATGGTAATTTACGTGATTTGTTGTGATGTTCATAAGAAGCAGATCTTAATTCTTAATATCAGTGTGTGATTTTCGTCTTGTTTATACCCCCTATACAAAAGAGCCGCGGTTTTCTGTACCTTCATATTCGGAACTGAGGGTTAGATAGGTCCCCTCCTACTCAAACTATCCCCGTACAAGACGCGTGTAGGCGCTTTGGCTCGCCGGAAGGTGTTTGTTCTGTGTATACACACACCATGCACAGAACGCCTGTATTTCGAATACGAATCTATTGAAAAGGTTCTATGAAGACAACATTTTTTTCTGTAGAACATTGTGGATATTATTGGAGTTTATGTATATTTCGTGGTATTTGGATTGTCTCTCACGTTTTGGTTTGAACCCGATCGATCGAGCAAATCGCGATCGGATTCATTTTTTGGTACTGGATTTAATCACCAACCCTAACCTGTACCCCGATGAAGATTTTCTGCCAGACACACTCCTAGGTATAGATTCGGCCTGATCAGCAAGAACATTTATTATATCGTTCGTGTAACCACCACATTAATGGGTACACTAGGTGAGACAGGAAAAAAGCAGATCATTAATTCTCAAGATCTCGAAGTCGATATGGATCACGAGTATTGGAGCGATCACGCCGTGAACGGTCCGATCTAAATTCGGATTATGGTGATCAACTGATTACCCTATCCCCATTGTTAGGATTCTGTGACGGGTTTCTATAACTGAATGTCCGAAATTTTAAAATCCATTCCACCACACTCCGCGAGGTTACACTCGGACATCAACATGGTTATTCAATAGTGCAATGCCGAAGTGTCCAGACGACGACCGTGGAAAAATACGAAACAATACCGATAGAACTCGCAACTAGGCAATTTATTGGGTTACTTTTAATTTTATTCAAAATAATTATAGGAATAATTCCTATATTCTTACAATTTTTTATTGATTCAAATTCATTGATTCCATATAAATTTAGGGAATTGTTATCGCCACTTACTTTTGTTGCAAACCTAGATCAATAAGTGAGAGACGCTCTCCCCTCTCTCCCACTCCTTCCCTTATAATAATGTCAATTACTTTTACATTATTCACAGGAGAAAAATGAGTGATTCGTGGTGCTTAAGGCAATGGGAAACGCTATCCGTATAGCAGTAACGGTGGCGGAAATCTTGAAGCACCGAGTGGATAAGCTGCATATGGTGACGCGCATCTCCTCAAGTGATAAGGTGGACGTGTACGATCCGATGGAACAAGGACTGGATCATATTTAGACGAAGCGTAGATCCCAGTATTGCTATTCATCTGTCTTTGGATGAGTTGGACCGAGACGACCCGGGTGTCCGAGTCCCATCACGGCGGATCAAGTGCCGTCAAGCTCGCCTTCGTATCATGATTCAAGGGAGCTTAGAAAGCCGCGTGGCCATCGTATCGCTATAGTGGACGTGGTGGAAAATGCTAAGCCGCAACCTAAGCTGCCAAGACGGTTGATGTAGAAGATAACCAGCAAACGCCAGGTGGAGAGGGAGAGGGGGCAAGTACACTGACAACTGTTGGAAAGCAAGGCAAGGGACGACGTCGTAAACGAAGTGGCTGTAATGGAGGACGTGGAAAGAAGAATAGTGGAAGAGCTTCTCCTGACGACGCCGATGACAATGCAGCGGCAGTAGTGCAACGGAACAACAAACTGAGGGCGAGGGTCAACCTTCTATTCTGAAAAGCCCAAAGTCTGGGCGCGGGAGGAAAGAAAATATATACTGAGTAATGATAATGCCGAGAAAGAGGGTGGAGGAGAAGGTGACGACTGAGCTCGTGAAAATGAAACAAGTGAATGGCCGATGTGGCAAACGAAAACACTTTGGGAGTAGTCGTGCTTAAGCACGCAGCTGTAGACGTGACGAGAGCAATCGACGTGAATAAAATAGTGGGTCTCCGACAATCACTACGGATTCTTCCACTGTCTATGCTAACGGACAATAACGACGGAGGTAGCATTGTTGCAATTCTGGGTTTGAACTCAGCAGTTTTGGTTAAGGTGCTCGGAGAAGCTGATGTAGCAAATAAAAAAGATAGCTATTGGATCATTTACGACAAATTTAATGTGTTGATGATGTCAAGTAAATTTAAGCGATATTCCAGGGACGGTCTAAACGCCTCCACGCGAAAGACTAACCACCTATAAACGAAGCTCCAAGTGACGCTTAAGGCAGAAATTACATTATTTCGGGCGAAATGATGCGTTGTGTCCACTTTTGGCCAGCGCTAAACCGACGCCGTGGAATGGGTCGATGATAAATTAAGTGTCTCTGAGATGGCTCTGATGCGCGATGGATCGTTAGAAAATCCATTGTAGGGAGATGCAAACGTAAAATTTCTTTCTATATTATACAAGGTTCGATGGAATGTAAAAAATAAAGCAGGTAGAGTATATACATCACTATCACGCATTTTTTTCAGGGGTGGTAAGAGTAAGAGTAGGAGAAATAGAATGGGTACGGTGATTGTTGGTGGGTTGCTGGTATTTGAAGTGGAGGAGGTGACCGAGCGACGTATACCTGACTTAAATACTGCCGTCGGGGTGCCGTTTGGCGTCGTGGATCGTACTCGTGTTTCTCGTATCGGAACGGAGGGGGTGGAACGTAGTGAGACGAGCCAGCGGTGGGAAAATATGTCTGTTGGGGAAGAGGAGCATGGTAAGATACCGTGGCTTTCGAGCTGTAATGCGGTTGGAAATTCGAGTATGACGCGTATGTGGTATTGGCGGGAAAGACTTGATCTTGTGGACCTTGTAGACCGCGAGAACTTGATGAAGATGCTTGAAGGTATGATTGCATGGCCGCGCCGTGGGTATTATTGGACGGAAGCATGTACGACGACTCTGGGTTTCTAACCCCGCGTGTGCTTGAAGGGGAATAATCATCGCTCTCGTCTTAACTGACATACAGGTCAAAGTCGTAAAAGTCATTTGTGTTGACATAAATGATTTGATCATAAAATTTAGGGGTCGTGACAAAACTCCGGAATGATTGCGGCATGGCAGAATGATGGTCATGCTCGTACCGCACGAATAGGAATGATTGGGGAAAGGCGGAGGGATGGTCATTCTTGTACCGCAAACATCGGAATGATTGCAGAAAGGCGGAGGGATGGTCATGATTGTACCGCAAACACCGGAATGATTGCGGCATGGCAGAATGATGGTCATGCTTGTGCTGCAAAAACAGGAATTATTACGGAAAAGCGGAGGGATTGTCATGCTTGTACCGCAACCACCGGAATGATTGCGGTATGGCAGAATGATGTCATGCTTGTTCCGTAAACACCGGAATGATTGCGGCATGGCAGAATGATGGTCATGCTTGTACCGCAAGAACAGGAATGATTGCAGAAAGGCGGAGGGATGGTCATTTTTGTACCGCAAACACCGGAATGATTGCGGCATGGCAGAATGATGGTAATTGTAGCCGGTGCGAACACGCACGGTGCGGCTAGCGCACAGAGGCAGACTTTACTAAAGCGGCGATATGCCGCTACTTAGCCGATACGCCCTTATAAAAGGGCATAGTAAGAGATTGCTCTCTTACTCGGGACCAAGATTTCCCTTGGTTTACCAGTGAGAATTAACTAACGCCTTGAAACAAGGCTTCCCTTAGAAAGGAAGTAGCTAAGGAAGGTATTCCCTTTGGCTACAAACACTCACAGCACGCGCGACCGGTCGAGGTCGTGCGTCTAGCTGGATTAACGTGTTTTGTAAACTGAATGTATATTTAATATATAACTAGCCTAATTTAATTAAACTAATGTAAACTATATGTAATACTAAGTAGAGCTTACTCAAGTCGTACCTAGCCGAAATGTAATGTACACCACCTGTGTACCAACACGTGGCTGGCTGCCACGCCTCTACCAAGGGCTCCTGCCTTGATTGGTTAAAATAACCAATAGGTCCAAACCTTTCGGACCGGTCAATACTTACCCTAACCGTAGTGTACTTACGTACAAAACATAACCAAATTTAAACAAATGTAACCCTGTTACATCCCCCCCATCAAGATTATTGCTTACGCAATATTCAATTATAGTTGGAGAACCCCAACTGCCAGAACATCTGGCTATCCATGAGCACCTTTAGTGGTGCTGAGGATTCACCTCGGGGTGAGGGTGGAAATTATTCCGATAACTCGGAAGCGGATGCCCTTGGGGATATCTCCCCAATGGCTGACCGGTCCGACAACTCCGAACGGCGATGTCGGCAGTCCAATCCGTTCCCCACACGTGGGGAAAATGCACTAACGCGTGCGCCACCTTTACCAACTGCGGATGATGCATCCGGGTAGCCTAAGGCGACCATCACCAATAAGCCAAGCACGGCTCAGGAGGCCCGACATGCCGTACTGTCGTGAAGGTGTTGAAAATTATGATAAAAACACTTAATCAACAACACAAAGAGGTAATAAGACAGTCCTCCTTGCTTTACTTCCCGGTACGTAATACTTCCACCCGAACCAACAAATCAATCAAATACACTTGGGACACACTTCCACAGGTGGTTCTGGGCTGCTCCCAACACTAGCGCGCTTCAAACGGCTGCTGCTCTCCGTGTTAGGGCGTTTGCTCAACAACTTCCTTGTATTACACTTGGTTTTTGTATGGGATCAAAAAGAAGGTTTTTAAGGGCCACCAGAGATCTTATCACTTCAAGGGAAAATTCGTTCTATTAAGTATTACTACCTCCTACATCAACGTCAATCACTTTTTTCAACCACTACTTTTTGGTTACTTCAGCGCTAACTTCAATACGTGGCAGTTACCGCTGAGTCCCTCTGTAACCTGATTGGTCATCGTTGAGAGCTACCACTGATTCCCTCTGTAACCTGATTGATCATCGTTGAGAGCTACCACTGATTCCCTCTGTAACCCGATTGATCATCCTTGAGAGCTACCACTGATTCCCTCTGTAACCTGATTGATCATCCTTGACAGTTACTTCAGAAACCCTCTGTAATCTGATTGAGCGAGGTGGCCGTCGCGAGGCGGCCGTCGCATGTCGCCCCTGATTGGTCAAGAATTCCACTTATTTTTCCACATTCATACCAATCACAAACAAATTAGCCGTCAGGTGGCCGTTGAACGTCGCTCCTGATTGGCTGAAAATATCGTTTCCTAAATAAAATAATTAACCACTTGAAAACAATCGAGAATGCCCAAGCCGATCAACTGGAGCAGATGAGGGCGCATAACTTTTCGTTGGCTTCACCGCCATGAACGGACCCGCCGTTGTGCTGGTAAGTTGCGCCTATGTCTTGACTCCCTTATGCAATGCTAACAGTTCATCTTCACAGTTTGTTTGCCTCGTTATATCATGTGCCCTAGAGCCCCTTTGCTGTTGAGTATGAGACCAAGGACGCATTAATTTCGTTGGCTTTGCTGCCACGAACGAATCCTCCGTTGTGCTGGTAAGTTGCGCTTATGTCTTGACTCCCTTATGCAATGATGACAGTTTTTTCACAGTCTGGTAATTGTTTTTTTATGTGCCTTAGTGCACCTAGTTGTTGGACCTCGAATTAGACAGTTATGAAGCTGAAGACGCTCAACTTAGCGTTCAGCGTCACTGCCATGATGCTAGAGCTAAAGCAACTGTGTCGAAACATTGTAAAATGTGGGAATCATCACTTGGCACTATTAATGAATTGAAGTATCTTGCTAGAAGACAGAAGCTTCGCACTACTAACATCGTGTTACACTAAGTGTTCGTATTGTTCACCTATTGAAGACATGACACAATCTTTGTCACTAATATTCAGTGTTTGAAGGAATCACCAGCGTAACCAACGTCATCGTGCTAGTATGTAGAGTTTGGCGAGATAAAATATACCAAGCATTGATAACTACCATAGTCCATCTTTTATATACTGTAAATATAGCTTCCACTTCACCACAAAAAGCGTCATCGTTCTAACGTGTAGAGTTTGGTGTGAAAAATACACCATGAATTAATAAATGCCGCAGATCACCTTCTTCATGCTGTAAATAAAGACTCCACTTCACCACAATCGTCCCTTGCGTAAATTCAGCGTAAACGAGCAAAAGGCAAACACACACACACATACTTCTCTTCTTATTCCAAGCACTTTCTTGTTCAAACACATAGCGATCAGCTTGCTTTGTACTGTGAAGCACTACTTGTACCAGACATTTTCTGTTAGGGTGCTCTTTACCTCGAATCTGTCTGTGTATTTCTTCCGTGTCTTCTCCGTATGTGTCGTAAAGCGTGTTATAATTGTGCCCAATAACGGGCCTTATTATAGGGCCTTATTATAGGAACTTATTATAGGGCCTAATTATACGGCCTAATTTAGGGGGGCGATTTCGGTCAAAATCGGTACGTAATCGTATAGGATTGTGGGTACCACGGCGTATACAGTTGCGTGTACAACCGTGGTACACATAGTCAGGACATAGACAGGGCATAGGAAGATGGTAAGATTACGTACAGGTACTCAGCGAACATCGACGAGCGGCGACGGACGACGGACAAATCAGGTCTACTGGTCGACGGAGGACGCTGGAACGGGTAGTTCTGATTGTTGGATATTAGGAAATTGGTAGTTCTTAGGATTTAAGCAATAATAAAGTTCTCCTTTTGCGTTCGATCTAGCAGATCGTTTCCGGGACGGCACCTTTGCGCCTCCCTTATTAGTATACACCTCTACGTCCCGGGCGGGAGCACTTTGTGCATTTTTGGCCCACCGGCAGACGTAGAGTGTTGAGAACTCACTCCTCAACTCCGCCCGCTGTGTCAGCGGTTCTTCTATAAAGGTTTTTTGTTTTGAGAGTGTGATTGAGCAGTGCTCTCACCTCTCCACGTTTGGTTCGCGTTTGGCCCCTAGAGTTCGGCTGCTGTAAGCGCCCCACGGGAACT
>CM047585.1:5976371-5996516 GCA_026184515.1 Peronosclerospora sorghi | reverse complement strand
ACAGGTTTCACATCTTTAGTACCCTGACAGGTTTCTCTTCGTACGATCTCATTCATACACAAATTTCAAATCTTAATTCTAATTCATGGAGCACTCATAGGCTCGCTCTTCATATTACCATCGTCATAGTTAACCATATTGCGTTAATAAAATTAAATGGCGACGTGACTTATACACGTGTTCCAACAAACTTCCAGTTCTTGTATAAACATGTATCTTGTTTTTTGTATTATGCTTTTCTTTTGTTATCCACCTAATGCAACCAACTCGGGTCCGCATTCTACTCATCACAACCAACATGGGTTCGTGATAGGGATGTACTACATCGTCAGGGTTCTTGCTATTTTCTTGAATGTCTTGTTATTTTACTCCTCTTACTTTTTATTTTGTGAGGCTTCTACATCTCCGCCTCAGCTGTATCCTCTTCTGCTGGGTTTCGAATTCTTTTAGATCCAACAGCATTATCTTCCACAGAGTATGAAACACCATTTGTAATGGGGTGCCATTACATAATTGATATTCAAGTTAGAATATCACAGTTGAATTTCAGACGCGTTGTCTGAAATTCAAATTATAGATTATAAGTTATTATAATCTACGAAGGAAAAGTCGATTCGGTATAAATACCGAATCATGCAGGTTAACTAATAGTACAGTTGGTTTAATACTTGATATTATTATATTAGTTAGGTAATTACTATACAGTTTGCCGCTAACCACCCATTTAATAAACACTCTTAATTTTGCGTTCTAATAGATAAGTAAATATTTATATTTACTTTTAGTATAGGATTAGTTGTTACCAACTAATCCTGACCTTATTTTATTGTGCGCTTCCTCACAAAATACAGTGTAAGCCCGTAACAGGATCAGTCCTGTTACACCTGGTAGCACTTTGTGGTCCGTCTTAACGACCACAGTTCCGTTCCGCTAGTCAACTAGCGGAGCGAAGATTAAGAGCCGCTCGGCATCAAGTCGTGAGACATGACGCCTGCCGAGAGAGAGAGAACGCTGGAAGTGGTGACGAAACACTTCCACCCACTTCTCCTCGCGTAGTAAAGACGCGACGGTAGAAATGGTTCGGTCCATGGGGACCGACATCCTTACCTTCCTCCTGGGTAAGACCCCGGAGGAAGCGATAGAGGTGGTGAATCGCTTCAGGCGAAACCACCTAGAAAAGCCAGCACGGCCCACGCAAGAGGCAGCGCGGACCGCACCTGCACCTGCAAAGCATAGCGTTGAAGTGGTAAAGCGTGAGTACCGACCTTTACCGGTGAAGGGGGAGAGCCCCTTCGTAGATGGTTCGCAGAGGTGGAAGATGCCATCTCTGCGCAAAATATTGTTGACGAACGTCAACAGGCGTACTTCGCCACAACATTTCTGGGCGGCAGAGCCAGGGCATGGGCGATGAAACGCAGAGCCAGGGCATGGGCGATGAAACGCAGAGCCACTGATGACTATGCGCTCCTTACTTATAAGGAATTAAAAGATGAGCTAAAGCTCAACTTTGAAGCTCCAGAAATGGAGCTAAGTAGTCGGCAGGAGTTCATGGAACTCCGGCAAGGTAAGCTTTACCTTCAATCTTACGCTCAGAAGACGCAATATTTGCTGTCAAATATTGTGTATGAGCCGGTGCCCCCTTCTATGCAGGTCACTGGCTTCATGAAGGGACTCAATGATGGCCCCGTCAAACAGAGTCTCTACCGGCACCCGCCAGAGACTCTAAGGGATGCCATTGATATGAGCATCCGTGAAGAGTTCAGCATGCGATCAGCGTCATCGCATGCTGGGTACAGCCGAAGGACTCAGCAGCCCTTCGCTTTGACATGCCGCAACAGCATCTCAACAATCAGCAGTCGGGCAGACGAAGTTCACACTTCGTCTCAAGAAACAGCCACCCGCGCCAGAGCATGGGCGGTGGAGGTCCAGAGCCGATGGACCTATCGGTTGCGGTTGCTTCGAACTCGAAGCAACCGAAATTTAAGAAGAACATTCGCTGCAATCGATGCGCGAAAGTGGGGCATTTTGCCCATAAGTGTATGGCACCGCGTCCGGTGCCACGAAGTCAGCGGACGGAACCGTCCGCTGCACGGCGACACCGTCCGCTGCACGGCGACACCAACAGGGAAATCACCCTGTTGGTGCAAAAAACGAGAATCGCCAGTAGGGGCGGGGCTCCCTACTGGGAATGTTATACCACATGCCGACATAGGGCATGTGAGGGTAATAGCCCCAGACGGGACTATGTACTGTCAAAAGGTGCAGGGTGATGGTAAGCCTCTTATCACCCTGGAGGTTAAGCCGCACGGGAGCGATGTCCCCATGCGAGCTTTGTTTGACACAGGAGCGTCAAACAATTCGTTAGAACTCAGATTCTAACGCTTTTGTGGAGGTAGAAACCCCACGAAGAATGTTGTCAGTCCGGTTAGCAACAGGTGCAACCGTGACTATTCCAAAGCGTGTGATTAAAACACGCTTCGAGTTGAATGAACTGTCATTCGAGGATGAATTCATCGTCCTCGATTTAGATGACAAGTTCGATGTGATACTTGGAATCCCATGGATGTCCAAGTTTAAACCTTCGATCGACTGGGTTAACCTATCGATCGACTGCGGCGGACCCACAGGATCTGATCACCCTGTGTGTAATCCGGCTGTATCAGAAGATACAACCGCAGCGTCAGACAGTCTGGTGGATAGCGATGGCACCACCAGGTCTGTTCTGACACGATCAGCGGAAGTTACCTCCGCTGGTGAGAGTCCAGAGGGACTACCACACGCAACAGAAGAGTCGTTGCGTGTTGGAGAGAAACATTCCACGGGTGATAAATACCACCGTGAGAATGAAGTGATATCCACGGTGGGAAACACCCACCGTGAGAATGAAATAGTATCCACAGTGGGAAACACCCACTGTGCGACCGAAGGTTCCAACACGACGAAAGAATTCCGTGTTGATGAGAGTGAACTCACGATCGATTGCAATCGTGAGCACAACTCCATGGTGGCCAGTGCCCACCACGTTGCGTTAGCCATGCACACGGGTGATAAAGACCACCGTGTCGCAGAACAGGCGGCCTATCAGACGAGCACATCTGATCGCCAAGAAAATTCCATGGTAGGCAGTGGCCACCATGATGATGAGTATTCGCACACGGTGAATCGTAATCACCGTGTAGCAGTCAATCAGAAGAGTGCGTCTGGCTGCATGGACAGTTCCGTCGAGACGATCAACGTCTTGACCCAAACGGAGACTGGATTAGCTACCCAGTCTCTGTTGATGGAACACCCTCCGAAAGAAGGTTCGGAGGTGATGGATCTTCCAGCGCTAAGATGGAAGAAGTTTATGAAGAACTTGCACGATGATCAGATCGAACAGATCTGTATCATCGTTGCAACAGATGATGTAGTGGATATTAGTGAACGAATATCCACATTACAAGTGGAAAACACTGGGAACGAGGTTCCCAATGATCAAACCAAAGTTCAGCACTTTGAAGCGCAGAGCTGGGAGTCGCTTAAAGCGAACTCCCCATTTTATGAGGTACTTCGGGAATAAGATGACGTATTCCCAGAAGAAGTACCTAGCGAGCTCCCTAAGGATAAGGGAACTCGTCATGAAATTGACCTCGTGCCAGGCACGAAGTATTGTGTCACGCGGCAATGGCCGTTGCCGCGTGATCAAGTAAAAGCGATCGACGAGTTTTTCGAAGCTCGTCGTAAATCAGGCCAAGTGCGGGAGTATATCTCACCGCACTCTAGCCCCACCTTTTGTGTGAAAAGGTCCACAGGTGGGTGGAGAATCGTTCACGTTTACAACAAGATGAACGCAGCGACGGTACCGGCGAAGACGCCGATACCGCAAAAAGATGTCATCATTGATGGCATGTGCGGGAGCACCATCTTTAGTGCTCTCGATCTAAGATATGGATTTTATCAAATCCTAATGCGTGAGAAGGATATCCATCTCACGGCGGTAAGCACCCCAAGCGGCATGCTTTGGGAGTGGCTTGTTATGCCGCAGGGGCTTCGAAATGCCCCTGCTACGTTTAACAGATGCGTAACGCATCTATTACGCCCGGTGCGAGAATTCGAACCGAGTTATTTCGATGACGTGTTCATCCATAGTAAGGGTGAACACGATAAAAGCGATGTAGATGTCCATAGGGAACATCTATGTCGAGTGTTAGAGCTTATGCGTAAGCATAAGCTCTATGCAAATCTAAAGAAGTGCACCTTTGGTGCATCTGAGATACCCGTTCTTGGATGTTTTAAGGGCAAGAACGGGGTGCGCTCTGATCCAGAAAAGATCAGGCTGATCGTTGAATGGCCTACGCCAAACAACGTTAAGGAACTTCGAAAGTTCCTTGGGTGGCAACATATTTGCACAAGTATTCGTGCAACTATGCTGGGTTAAATACGACCTCTTTCTCAATTACTTAAGAAATATGTCGAATGGCATTGGGATACCCAATGCCAAGATGCTTTTGATGCAGTCAAGCAAAGCTTGGCTGAAGCGCCTGTCTTGGCTATAGCCGATAACGAGCGTCCGTTCCACGTCGTTTGCGACGCGAGAGATTTCGCTATCGGCTGTGCTGTGATGCAGCGCGATCACGATGATCGTGATCGCGTAATCTGCTATCAATCGCGTCAGTTGCGCCCAGCCGAGCGCAACTATCCAGTGCATGACAAGGAACTCCTTGACATGAAGTATGCACTGGCCAAGTTTCGGATCTATCTCTTGGGAGATAGACCGTTTGTGGTTTACACGGACCATGCGTCGCTACGCACGGCCGTGAATTCACCACACATTTCTCAAAGAATGGCTCGATGGCTGTCATTCTTTGCTGAATACAACTTTACGGTTGAATACAAACCCGGAAAGTTGAACGTGATAGCGGATGCGCTATCACGAAGGCCCGATTACAAGACGAAACCGTCCGTAGCCGAAGGTTCCAGTGCAAACGCGATCCGTTGCACTGCTTTTTCGTCGTAAATTATACGACAAGTACGCGAGGCGTACGAAACAGACGAGGAGACACGTCTGTTGATTGATTACTTAAGTGATCAATCAAGTGAGAAGCGCGACGAACTACCAGAGTTCCTCCGCGCTTGCGTGCATCGACATCGACTGCACGATGGTCTGCTTCTTTACAGCACAGACCAAAAAGATGAAAGTCGCATCGTCGTTCCAAACGACGATGATCTCAAACATCAAATTATGTTTGAGTATCATGATGCACCGATTTCGGGGCATCAAGATCGAGAGAAGACATACGCTTCTCTCGCACGTGACTTTTACTGGCGAAACCAGTACAAGTGGGTACGAAAATACGTACGCTCTTGCGAGATTTGCCAGCGCGTTAAGCCTGCGCAGTCTGCACAGGCTCCGATGAAAGCTCTGCAGGTTCCGACAGAGTGTTGGAAGTCCATTTCAATGGACTTCGTATTCGGTCTTCCACCCGACAATAGTTGGAAGACCGGAATAGTGCTCTTTGTAGACCGTTTTAGTAAGATGGTACATCTTACTGCAGTATCAGCGAACATAACCGCCGCTCAAACAGCGTAGATATTCGTTCATACGGTATTCCGCTTGCACGGGATGCCGGAAGACATTGTCTCAGATCGAGATCCGAGATTTACAGGACGTTTCTGGCAAGAAACGTTCTCATTGTTGGGAACCCAGTTGAAGATGTCAACTGCGGACCATCCGGAAACGGATGGGCAGACGGAACGGGTAACCGCGTTCTCGGAGACATGTTGCGATCATACGCACATGCCTTTGAACAGTGGAGTAACTATCTGCCACTCACTGAATGCCTTAAGGCATCCACGAACCCCAGCTTTACTTGGCGGTACGCCAAATCTAAGTGGGGGAGGGACCCACTCAAATCTTGAGCGAGTCAATGCGCAAGTTGCAACTGCAACTTGTGAACAAAACGATGACTCTTCTACTGAAAGTACAGTAGAAGCGGAAGCAGCTTCAAATGAAACTGAAGCTGCATATGATGAATATGTGTCTGCAGAAATGGATGCAGACAATGAGGGCAACTAACCTACTGCTGATAAAGCAGTAGATGAATTCTTATTACAGCGCCAAACTGTAATACGCTATATAAAAGATGCACTTGCTTCT
Source organism: Peronosclerospora sorghi (assembly GCA_026184515.1). Lineage (NCBI taxonomy): Eukaryota > Oomycota > Peronosporomycetes > Peronosporales > Peronosporaceae > Peronosclerospora > Peronosclerospora sorghi. The sequence continues at coordinate 5,990,380 of CM047585.1, read as the reverse complement.
GCTTTGGATAAGCAGAAGCAAAATTCAGACAAGCAAGGAAGTAAGAACAAAAACTCCTTTCAGAAAGGCAAATTGGTATTATTAAGTACCACCAATTTGCCTATACATGCAATAAGCAACTTCCCTACACGGAAGTTGCTTCCTAAGTACATTGGACCTTTCAAGGTCCAAGAGATTCGGGGGAATGCCTATACTTTAGACATTTCCACAGCAATGCGGCTCCACCCAACATTCTATGTTGGGCGGCTCAAACCGTATCATTCGTCTTCGTCTTACGACGAGACGCAGAACCACGGAAGATACCGTGCTTCTCCAAGTCTCCCAAGAGAGACTTGTAATCGGCTTCCAGACGTTGATGATCAGATAGGAGATTCCGTACCTCCGCCTTCGACTGCTCAAGATCAACCTTGCGCCGATCGAGATCTTCCTTACAGCGGGAAAGTTCGATGTACAGAAGATCATTCTTCTGCTGGAGGGTAGTGTGCGCCCCGAGGATGTAGCGAACATTTTCGCAAAGAGACCGATATGTCTTCACAGAGTGAGACATATCGCTGCTCAAGGAGGAACAACCCTCCTCGAGTTTGCGGAGCAAAGAACCATGCTACGCAACAACAACAGCGAGGGAATTCTCAACCTCCGCCGCCCCTGATCGATAATCAGGGGAATAAGCGATACATTCTCGAGCGCCTGATCTCGAAGCGCTCGGTTCCTTCGAAGAAGGGGCAGCGTACCGAGTACTTAGTACGCTGGCTGGGTTACCCCCAAGAGTTCGACTCTTGGGAGCCGATTGAGGTTCTGAGGGCCGACGCCCCAGACCTTTTAACTGAGTTTGAGAAGGAGTCTCAAACTCATAATACGAAGTAGCATCAACACTAGGTGTTGATGCATTTAGGGCATTGATTAAGCCCTGAATTTCGGCGGGTACGGAAAAACCACCGTACCCCCGCAACTCCTCCAGACAGACGAGGAGCTCCCTGCGGACACCGCGGGCAAACGAGGTGAGAAGGGACACCACAGTTCAACCCTTCTTTGATGCAAGCAAAATGGATGTATTCCATTTTGCCTGTTCGCGAGTGCTTTAGAAAGAGCTCGCGCATTACGTGAACTTTGTTCACGTAGTCATCGGTGCTTTGTTGTAGTTGTCAACAAAAGCGTTCCAACTATGAGTAAGGGAGTCTTTATCGTCCCTTTTCCTCCTTGACCCTGTCCGGCTCGAATAATATCGAAACTGGAAAAAGAGGTCAATAAAGTACAGACGTCTATCGTCTGTACTTCGATCGAATCGACGTGACTGGATGTCTTCGCAGTCATCCAGCACGTTGATATCGAACAACGCATATTGGCAGTCCCGCTTACGGTGACCGCCACTGTTGGGGGCAATAGCTCAGCCAGGGGTCCAAAACCCCACTTTGTACGGAAAATGTGGTTCCGTACGATGATACGCTTCAGAAGCGGCAGGCGCCGCTTCTGTTCGAGCTCTTTTAGCAGGCGGAACACCGCCTGCTTCAACACCACGCGCCGGGGTTAAACCACCCCGACGTGGAGACGTACTTGGTCCAGGTGCGGTTCTTCGTTCCCGCAACCACCTGTGATGATCATTGTCGCTGTCAGCTATGACAGCGACACAAGAGTTATCATCGCTGTTAGGAGATGAGCTCCTAGCGAGTTTCGACTCGCTATATCCTTTCTCGGGGACAGTTGTGCCCAATCACTTTGTTCGGAGTCACAACTGTCTCCGAACATGGAAGAACCCTTCCTGGCAACACACCATTCGGGGGTTGTCATCGTGCGAGATGTTGCATTAGCAACATCTCCCTATTTCTTGCCAGATGCCACCTTAGCAGCATCTGTGGTAGAAGACGGTACGTCTTCCGACCTTTGCGTAGTTGATGCTGCTAATGCAGCGTCACTGTTGTAACTCAACACCTCAGCACCTAGTGCTGAGGCGGAGGAAGAAGCTCCTTCGATGTTTTCAGCAGCGCTCTCTAGAGCGCCGCCACGTGCTTCGACCATCGAAGCGATGGTCAATCAGTTGGTGAATGAGAAATTCCGACCAACAAGTGCCACCTATGATTGGCCAAAATAAGAATTATTGGCCAACCACCTTAAGTGGGGGGTGATGTAATGGGGTGCCATTACATAATTGATATTCAAGTTAGAATATCACAGTTGAATTTCAGACGCGTTGTCTGAATTCAAATTATAGATTATAAGTTATTATAATCTACGAAGGAAAAGTCGATTCGGTATAAATACCGAATAATGCAGGTTAACTAATAGTACAGTTAGTTTAATACTTGATATTATTATATTAGTTAGGTAATTACTATACAGTTAGCTGCTAACCACCCATTTAATAAACACTCTTAATTTTGCGTTCTAATAGATGAGTAAATATTTATATTTACTTTTAGTATAGGACTAGTTGTTACCAACTAATCCTGCCCTTATTGTATTGCGCGCTTCCTCGCAAAATACAGTGTAATCCCGTAACAGGATCAGTCCTGTTACACCATTTATGTCCGACCCTTGTCCAACATTAACATTTTCTTGGGTTGAGGCGTTCTATTTGTTGGCTTCTCCATACTCCTTCTCCCACATTTTTATCCACTAGTGTGATACATGCTGAAATCTCTGTTACTTCATCACTTATCGTAAGTTCAGCTTTTGTCTTATCCTCACTGGAAGTAGCTTGTTTTTATTTTTTATTTTTTCTTATTTTCTTGATCCTCATCCAAAGTGAGTGATCCATCCATACAACATGTAGTATTTTTCTTGGTTTTCTTCTTTATGAAGGGTGACAGCGGTGTCGCTTCACTTTAACTTGTCAATGCCCCCCTTTTCTCTCGACAGGGGTTGCAATGCACTGTGGGTCTAGGCGTTTAACAGCTCCGCCACCTGAGCTTTGGTAAACTCTCCTGACTTCAATTTAGTACGCATATCGGCCATCTCTTCAATGATTTTCCGACAATACTTCGCCTCATGACCAAAGTTCTCAAAATGCTCACACCTCACCAGTTTCCAACAGTGAATTTTATCATGTACCCGTCGGTTAAAGTGTTCACATACCCCAACATGGTCAGTATTAGGGTTTGTTGGCGTTCGCGCTGTAACGGGGTTACATTCAGGTAACACTGAGTGTTGGTGTACATTGGTACACCACGGTTGAGGCCAGTATTGGCCGGGTTGAAAGGTTTCGAACCTTTGGTTATTTTAACCAATCAGGGCATGGGCCCTTGGTGTGGTGGTGTCAGCCATCCACGTGTCAGTACATAGGTGTGTACACTACATTTTAGTTAGGTATGAATTAGGAATATTCTTCTTAGTGTTACATATAGTTTATATTAGTTTAAATAATTACATATTAAATATATATTCAGTTTACAAAAATACTTAAGACTGCCAGGCGCGCGACCACGCCCGGTCGCGCGCGCAGTGAGTGCCGTAGCTAAAGGGAGCCCTCCCTTTAGCTACACCCTTAGTAAGGGAACCTTGCCGTTAAGGCATTAGCGGAGCTTCTCGCCGTTAAGGCATTAGCGGAGCTAGACGCGCGACCACGCCCGGTCGCGCGCGCAGTGAGTATTGTATTCTAAGGGAGTTCTCCTTTACGCTACCTCCATTTATAAGGGAAGTCTTGTTACAAGGGGTTAGCGAAAGCTATCTGTAAGCCACCCCGGGAATCTTGGCCCCGAGTAGGATAGCTCTCTCCTACTAAGCCCTTTTTAAAGGCGTATCGGCTAAGTAGCGGCGAACGATGCTTAAAGGAAAGTCTTCCTCTGTGCGCTAGCCGCACCGTGCGTGTACGCACCCGGCTACATCTGGTAGCACTTGTAGTCAATCCAACACCAGTGTTGGTGATCAAAATCCTCTGCAAGGGATGGATCAGGACGATTGGGGTAAGCTAACCACCGTCCAATAGGAAGCCTTTAAAAGGCTGTTACCCATATTGGGTGACGATAGTATGCGCCATATAGTGGAGCAGGGCCTCTATGCCGTGCGGAGAAGGTGGATGCCCTTATCGCCCATGGGGAGAGTCTTCGCGGGAGTTCTCCCGCGTCTACGGGGGTGCGCCCTCCGATGTCCTTTAGGATAAAGGAATCCACCGGCGAGAAAGGTGAAAACCTTTATGTGTGTCTTCGAGAGGTTGAAACCGCATACGCCACCGCGAACGTGACCGAGGATCACCTGCAAGTGGGACTTGCACTGACCCATCTTACGGGCAAAGCCCGTACATGGGCGTTTACGTGTTAGGATTCGGTCACGACCGCGTTCCCGAACTGGGGAGTCCTTAAGCGAAAGCTTATGGACAGGTATGCAACGCCTGATATGGTTCTCCAGAATCAGCTGGCGTTTTTTAGGTGCCGTCAGGGCATTAGGGAATTGGAGACATATGTCCAAGGACTGAAGACCCTGTTGGCAGGGATGTACGCGAAAGCGTATTCGGACGATGTGTCCATCCCCGTCTTCATGGGAGGCCTGAAAGAAGGGCCAGCACGTTCGGAACTGTTACGATGCCGACCCCAATCCCTGGGGGAGGCGTTTAAGATGGAGTTTAACGCCGAGAGGAACTTTCGTTCCTCTAAGGTGGGTCCTGAACCCATGGACCTGAGTCAGGTCGAAGTGGAGGGGAAACCTTCAGCTAAGAGTCACTCTGACTCTTTTTCGCAGAGCTTCGGGGCGGAGCTCTTAGCTTTGTTGCAGCGGCGTGGGCCGCTAAGGTGCTTCCTATCTGGAAGCGTGGATCATCTGCGGAACAGATGTCCACAAAATCCCCAGCGAGATAGTCGCTGGAAGGTGCCGAGGGCGGCAAAAAAGCCCTCGCCCAAGCCGTCGGGAAACAGCGGCTCCCAATAGGTGCGGGGCGCCTTACTAGGGGACCCCTCAGTGCTGTTAATCCCCAGGGTAGGGGACGACAGCACAAATCCCCGAGGGAAGCGGTGCTTTCTAGCACCGAGTTGGTGTACCAGCCAGGTTTGCTGGTAGTCCTTACGGACGTGAAGGCTTTGATAAGCCTTGGATAGTCTTGATAGACTCTGGAGCGTCTGACAATTATGTCAGAAGAGCTTCTGTGGAGAAGCGTCGGCTGTATGCCGAGGCCCTAGAGGGACGTTCTCGTGACGTTGTCACGGCCCGTCTAGCGACGGGCGTATAGGTTTCTGTACCCAAGGTCCCGATTGACCTTAAGCTGAAGTTGGCAAACTTCGATAGCTAAGAACGTTGCCTGAGTCCTGGATTTGGACTCATTCTGGGCATCAAGTGTCTGGAACGCCACGAGCCATGGCTAGACTGGAAGTCTAAGCTCATTGGATCAACGCACCCGCGGTCGGGTGAAGCATTGGCGAGTCATGAAACCACCTTTGCTCGATCGCAAAAGCGATTCTGGCGTGAGATGCCAGAGATTGGGATGTCTGAAATGATCATTCCCAATGGCGTTAAGGAAGAGTTCCTTAACGAGGGGGATTCGGCTGTTAATCCCCACGCCGTGAACGGCGAGACTGGTGAGTTACCGGTGGTAACTCCAGTGGTAGGGGTAGAGACCCCTGTGGTTAAGCGCGAGGCGCTTCCACACAAAGAGACCCGTAGTTCGTCTCTTTTGCACGTCGGAAATGATTCCGACCACGCCGTTATAGGCGAGACTGGTGATCTACCTGTGGTAACTCCAGTGGTAGGGGTAGAGACCCCTGTGGTTAAGCGCGAGGCGCTTCCAAGCGAATAGACCCGAAGTTTGTCTCTTTCGCACGTCGGAAATGATTCCGACTACGCCGTTAAAGGTGAGACCGGCGAGTCACCGGTGGTAGAGGTAGATACCTCTGTGGATAGGCGCGTGGCGCTTCCAATAGATGGGACAATTTACTCCCCCCATCTGGGTGTCGGGATGAGTCCCGAGGCCAGTAGTCAGCAGTCCTATCGGATGCTGAATAGTGTGACAGGTATTGTCACAGAAGGCGTAAGCCTGGAAAGGTTGCCTGGGGTAGGCTAACTGTTGTCGTTGGAGAAGATGTCCTTCAACGAATTTGAGACTGCTTTGAAATCAGATGAAATCGACGAGGTTGTCGTATTGCGTCCGGAAGAGGAGTTGAACTCCTCATCCACGATGGACGAGTCAGTTTTGGTGCAAGCCAAACAGGCATTGAATTCCCGAAGCGGCCTCAAGATCCTTGCGGATCCTGAGGACCCTTACCGTTCCTTATTGAAGGAATTTGGAGATGTCATTAGTGACAACCCACCGATGGGGTTACCACCGGATCGGGGAGTCCGACATGAAATTGATTTGGTTCCTGGAACCCAATACTGCGTCACTAGGCAGTGGCCTCTCCCCAAGGAGCAATGCGACGTCATAGACGCATTCTTCAAGGGGAAAGAAGAGGCAGGGATGGTACGGGAGGGCAAGTCTCCTCACTCATCTCCCACCTTTTGTGTTCGCAAACCGAACGGAAAGTGGCGCATTTTGCATGCGTATAACAAGCTGAATGCAGCTACTGTACCCATGCAGACTCCGATTCCTCGGAAGGATGTCCTCCAGAACAATATGGCTGGCTGTACTGTATACAGTACCTTAGATCTGGTGGACGGGTATTATCAGGTGCTCATGCGAGCATCCGATATTCCGCTTACAGCGGTCAGCACGCCTAGAGGAATGCTGTGGGAGTGGCTAGTTATGCCACAGGGGCTTTCGAATGCACCAGCGACTTTCAATCGCTTGGTGACCCAACTCTTCCGCCCTCATAGAAATTACTCTCAGACGTACTTCGACGATATATTCGTTCATAGTCGTGCGGAAGGCGACTTGTCTGATATTCAGACGCACCTGATACATCTTCGAGCTGTGCTCGAATGTATGCGAGTGCATAAGTTATATGCAAACGCATCCAAATGTATCTTTGGTGCTGAGAAAATTCCTTTCCTCGGATGCTTCATCGGTAAGGGTGGAGTGCGGGCGGATCCCGCGAAGGTGAAAGCCATTGTGGAGTGGTTTTCGCCTGTAAATATTAGAGATTTACGGAAGTGGCTTGGATTAGCCAATTATCTCCACAAATACAGCGAGAACTACGCTGAAATGGCGAAGCCATTGACCGACCTTCTTAAGAAGGATGTTGATTGGTGTTGGGAAACTGAACACCAAAAAGCTTTTGAAGCGGTTTAGGGGAGTTTGTTAAAAGCTCCCGTTATTGCTCTCCCAGACTCTGGGAAACCATTTAGTGTCGTCTCCGGCGCCTCCGATTTTGCAATCGGATGTGCTTTGTTACAAGCAGACGATGCAGGAAGGGAACGCGTAATTGCGTTTGAGTCGAGGCAAATCAAAGCTGCGGAACGGAATCATCCCGTTCATGACAAGGAGATACTTGAAATGAAGTATGCTCTTGTCAAATTTAGGGTTCACTTACTCGGCTCAAAGCCGTTCGTGGTTTATACTGACCACGCGTCCTTACGGACAGCGACAAAGTCGCCTCATCTCTCGCAACGGATGGCCCGTTGGCTCTCCTTCTTTGCGGAGTACAACTTTGAGGTTAAGTATAAACTTGGCAAGCAAAACGTGCTTGCAGACGCGTTGTTGCGTCGTCCCGATTATGAGCTCGCTCACGCGACATTCGTCACCACGTCTGTGGTGGATCTCATACGCCAGGCGTATGAGAAAGACCCACAATGTACGGCGCTTATCCGCGCGTTAGGTGAAAGGGGTCTTGGCTCGTCTGAGCCAACCCTGTCAAGTCTAGCTAAAGCTCGTTTACACCGTTACAGGTACTATGGCGGTCTGCTATTTATAGCACGAGCGCGGAGGACACTCCGCGGGTGGTAGTTCCTCATAATGAGGAACTGAAGTATAGAGTCCTCTTTGAGGAACATGACGCCCCTACCGGGGGTCATTTAGGTCGGGATAAGACCTACAGCGCTTTAAGCGCTTTGTATTGGTGGCCCAATATGTATAAGTGGGTCGGTGCGTATATACGCACCTGTGAGACGTGTCAGAGGGTTAAACCCTCTGCAAGTTCAGCTGCGCCTTTGGCGAGCTTATCGGTTCCAACGGAGTGTTGGAAATCCATTAGCATGGATTTTATCTTCGGTTTTCCGAAGGATAAGGCCTGGAACACCGGCATATTGGTCTTTGTAGAACGTTCAAGCAAGATGGCTCACCTGGAGGCGGTGCCAGAGTCCATAGATGGACAAGGAACAGCAAAAGTGTTCCTAGACCGTGTCTTTGGACAGCATGGTCTACCCTATCCCGTGGTGTCGAATCGGGATCCTCGTTTTACGGGACAGTTCTGGGGAGCGTTGTTTAAGGTGCTAGGCACCAAGCTCCTCATATCCACTGCGGATAATCCGCAGACGGAACGCGTTAATCGCGTTGTGGAGGATATTATCCGGAGTTTATGTCCGGATTCTCCAAAGAGTTGGAGTGAGATGCTTCCGATGGTTGATTTGCTATCAACAATTCGGTACATACATCTACGGGGTTTACCTCGTTTTACGTAAACGGATTGGTGAATCCGAGGGTTCCGTTGACGCCATGTGTGCGTGGCCCAGGGCTTGAGGGGGGAGGATTCCCCGATGTCAGCCCTGTATCTGTGCGAAAGCACATCGATAAGTTTTTATCGACGCGCCTTAGTGTCTTACGACACGTCTGCGATGCCATGGCGGAAAGCCAAGACAAGCAGAAGGATCAAGCTGACCGAAAGGGACGGCGTAACAAAAATGTATACAAAGTAGGAGAAAGTGTTTTATTAAACGCTAAGAATATTCCTACACATGCAGTTTCAAATGTGTTGCGGAATAAACTGCGCCCCAGGTTTGTGGGGCCCTTTAAGGTGTTAGCCCGAAAGGGCTTGTCGTACCCCTTAGACATCCCAAAGGCGATGCGTACGCATCCAACCTTTTATGTCGGTATGCTTAAGCCATACCAGGACCCGGAGGCGGGGCCCCTCCTGGAGGAGGGTGGAAAGTCGGATAGCCGTAAGGCACCGCAGGGGGAAGGAAGACCGAAAGGGCTAAAATGCGACCGCGAAGCTCCGCAACGGTCGTCTCGAGAGAGGCAAGCCGCCTCTCGAAGCGATTAGTGGCATCCCGCTCATCGAGGATCCCCTCGTGGAGATCATGGATGCGAAGGCTGTGTAGATCACAGCGCGCACGAATCTCACGTCGCAATTGTGCGACCTCCTCCTCAAATGCTCGATGCGGAGAGTACTCCACACTTTCATGTGGAGCGGCTGATGGCGCGGCGCCATCATCGGGGTCAAACCCAGTATCTGGTGAAGTGGAGAGGTTATCCACACTTACAGAGTTCGTGGGAGCTCGAGACTCCCCTACGGCAGGATTGCCGCGACGTCGTTGACGCTTTTGAGCGGGAGAATCCCGCTGTAGGTCAACGACCAGAGGGACAAGAGAAGCCTCTTCACTCCCAATAAGTAGGAGTTGGCCGGAGGCAGATGTGGCGACCACACTGTCTCCGGACACCCGGGTGGAGACAGGGGCGCTGGCGTGGCGCGTGCGATACGGAGCACGTAGTTGCTCTATCGCCTTAGCTTTGGCAAATGTAAGGCGCAACACCCTCTCCACCCAAATGTCTCGACGGGAATAGCTGTCATGCAGCTCATCAAAGCTGGGGAGAAGCTTCTCCCCTTCCACCCAAGCGAGGAACTTCTTCTCTGCGTCATCGGACCTTTCTTCCGGAGAAAGAACAAAAGGAACCTCGCGGAGGTTCTCAACAGGGGCACCTTGTGCCTGCCTGTTTAAGCGCTCTCGGTACGAGACGCTAGTGAACTGCTTTTGTGTAAGCAGTTGTTGCCGGAGTTTCTCACGGCGTTCGCGTTGGTACGGCTGTTCAGCCGCGGGGACAGGGGTATAGGACGCAAGACTAGTCCTTACCAAACGCCTGGCCCATTTTGGAAGGTCACGGGGACCATCGAAATTATAAGCCGCCCTTGAAGGGCGTTCGGGGGCGCGCAACGCAGCCCTTAGTGCCTGTGCGGCAAGCTGGGAGTCTTGAGCTGCGTCCAGCTCATTAGTGATGATCGCCTTTGGCGATTCGGATGTATCATCCGATACAGGCAGGTGTGCCGCACTGGTTAGTGCATTTTCCTCTCGTGTGGGGAAGGGATTAGGCTGCCGACAACGCCGTTCGGCGCTGTCGGAGCGGCTCACCATTGAGGAGGTATCCCCAAAGGCATCCACGTCCGAGTTTTCGGAGTAGTCTACCTCTTCTAGAAGATACGCCATAGCACCACTAGAGGTGTACATATGGATGGCCAGGGGAACTGGCGTTGGAGTTCTCCAACAAAATTTTGATTATTGCGTAAGCAATAGTCTTGATGGGGGAAGATGTAACGGGGTTACATTCGGGTAACACTGAGTGTTGGTGTACATTGGTACACCACGGTTGAGGCCAGTATTGGCCGGGTTGAAAGGTTTCGAACCTTTGGTTATTTTAACCAATCAGGGCATGGGCCCTTGGTGTGGTGGTGTCAGCCATCCACGTGTCAGTACATAGGTGTGTACACTACATTTTAGCTAGGTATGAATTAGGAATATTCTACTTAGTGTTACATATAGTTTATATTAGTTTAAATAATTACATATTAAATATATATTCAGTTTACAAAAATACTTAGGACTGCCAGGCGCGCGACCACGCCCGGTCGCGCGCGCAGTGAGTATTGTAGCCTAAGGGAGTTCTCCCTTACGCTACCTACCTTTATAAGGGAAGTCTTGTTACAAGGGGTTAGCGAAAGCTATCTGTAAACCACCCCAAGAATCTTGGCCCCGAATAGGAGAGCTCTCTCCTACTAAGCCCTTTTTAAGGTATCGGCTAAGTAGCGGCGAACGCCGCTTAAAGGAAAGTCTTCCTCTGTGCGCTAGCCGCACCGTGCGTGTACGCACCCGGCTACACGCGCACTCTTGTCCTCATACGTCGGTCTCACCTGCTGTACTGCATGTAACTCCCCTCCCATCGTATGCACGCTAGGTTGCGGGTCTTCATACATAGCATCAGCATTCTTACGTGTAGCTACCTCCTTTCCAGATCTCATAAGCCGCGCTTCATGTTTAATCAATAATCTTTCTAGCTCTTCAATATTTGAGAAAGTGATATGTTGATACTGCATCTTTATGGTGCGATCATGAATGGTATCAAAGAATTGTTGAATGTGTTCTTCCAATAGTGAAGCATTGAACGCATTTCTAAAGTCCATTCCTGCTCGCAACGCTGCTGCGTTTAATCGGTACAGATATGTAGTAGCCAGCTCATCATGTTTCTGCGTCAATCTTGAATACACAACTCGAGGCGACACTTTGTCCACACAAAATTTCTTCTGAAAAAGCGCGATCACCGTACCCCAGACATACTTCACCGAATCTGCTAGTTGCTCATACCACGATGACGCTGTGCTTGTCAAACTATCAACAAACATTCCCAGACGTTGACTATCATTCCAATGTGATATATTGGCTACGTGTGAGAATCGAGCGACCCAAACCCGTGCACTTACAGCGTCCTGCCTATCCCCATCAAAAGATTTTATCTCGGTATTCTGAATCATGGCTGTAACTGGTTGAGGTGAGGATGTCCATGCCTTTGCACTTCCACCAGGCATACCATACCCTGAAGTATTATGATGTGTCCGGGGCTGTGTAGCTGGTGTATGATACGATGTACTAGGTGCTCCTCCCATTGTATTGGGTGCTCGACTAGCTGACAAGGTCGCAGTGATTATAGCTAATTCTTCCAAACTCAAATACCCATCTTGCATCATCTTCACCAAATTGGCTACGACTGGATCTTGTTTAGGTGCAGCCATTCCTGAACCCTGTCTAGGTGCAGCCATCCCTGAACCCTTTCTAGGCATAGAAACCCCTGGCTCTTGCTTAGGCACGGCTGGTTTGGGTGTGGACATAGCTTCATCGTCATCTGGCGAGAATTCCAATTTCTTTTTGGTTTTGGCAATTTTCCGGGGTAGCAACTGTGGTACTTCTTCAAACTCATTTCTGTCAATGATCTCCAACATACCCGGTTGTTTAGACTCCCTTACCGGTGTATGTACAGTATCTGCTATATATAATAAGTGGGAATGATATTGTCAGTTTCTTTTAGATATACCATTAATGATGTTTCCCACTGATTTTCTGCTAATAGTAAAGACATCATCAGTCCAATATATTCTGCGGTCCGTACCAAATCGTAATCACACTCACTCTCAAACTCATCCCGTCTGGTAATCTCATACCCTACATTTGGGAACAAATCCTCCAGTGCCAGCACAGATGCTTGTAAATTCCCAAATGTAGTGAGATCTTCTTGCACCCTAAAGTTGGGTTCAGCCCGCTTCATCTTACGTATCTCAAATAATGAAAACCAACAGCTCGAATCACCCGGTAATCTGAGCACCTGTTGTTGGTACTGTGCTACCTTTGCACACGCTTCGGAAAATGTGTAAGTCCTGTGAGTATCATCATCGGATTATTCTAGTGTAAATGGAGATCTGGACGATCTTCTTGTGGTACTAATGCCATTGTGTAAGCTTGAATCTACAGTCGACGTTAGTCCCGGGTCGCGGCACCAGTTGTCGTGAAGGTGTTGAAAATTATGATAAAAACACTTAATCAACAACACAAAGAGGTAATAAGACAGTCCTCCTTGCTTTACTTCCCGGGTACTTAATACTTCCGCCCGAACCAACAAATCAATCAAATACACTTGGGGCACACTTCCACAGGTGGTTCTGGGCTGCTCCCAACACTAGCGCGCTTCAAACGGCTGCTGCTCCCCTTGTTAGGGCGTTTGCTCAACAACTTCCTCGTATTACACTTGGTTTTTGTATGGGATCAAAAAAGAAGGTTTTTAAGGGCCGCCAGAGATCTTATCACTTCAAGGGAAATTTCGTTCTATTAAGTATTACTACCTCCTACATCAACGCCAATCTCTTTTTTCACCCACTACTTTTTGGTTACTTCAACGCTGACTTCAATACGTGGCAGTTACCGCTGAGTCCCTCTGTAGCCTGATTGATCATCCTTGAGAGCTACCACTGATTCCCTCTGTAACCTGATTGATCATCCTTGACAGTTTCTTCAGAAACCCTCTGTAATCTTATTGAGCGAGGTGGCCGTCGCGAGGCGGCCGTCGCATGTCGCTCCTGATTGGTCAAAAATTCCACTTATTTTTCCACATTCATACCAATCACAAACAAATTAGCCGTGAGGTGGCCGTCGCATGTCGCTCCTGATTGGTCAAAAATCCACTTATTTTTCCACATTCATACCAATCACAAAAAAATTAGCCGTGAGGTGGCCGTCGCGAGGTGGCCGTCGCACGTCGCTCCTGATTGGCTGAAAATATCTTTTCCAAAATAAAATACTTAACCACTTGGAAACAATCGAGAATGCCCAAGCCTATCAAATGGAGCAGCCGAGGGCGCATAACTTTTCGTTGGCTTCACCGCCATGAACGGACCCGCCGTTGTGCTGGTAAGTTACGCCTATGTCTTGACTCTCTTATGCAATGCTAACCTTTCATCTTCACAGTCTGTTCGCCTCGTTATATCATCTGCCCTAGAGCCCCTTTGTTGTTGAGTATGAGACCAAGGGCGCATGAGTTTCGTTGGCTTTGATGCCATGAACGAATCCACCGTTGTGTTGGTAAGTTGCGCGTATGTCTTGACCCCCTTATGAAATGCTGACAGTTCGTATTCAAAGTTTGGTAACTTGGTTATTTGATGTGCCTTAGTGCACCTAGTTGTTGGACCTCGAATTAGACAGTTATGAAGCTGAAGACGCTCAACTTAGCGTTTATCGTCACTGCCATGATGCTAGAGCTAAAGCAACTGTGTCGAAACATTGTAAAATGTGGTAAGCATCACTTGGCACTAGTAATGAATTGAAGCATCTTGCTAGAAGACAGAATCTTCTGTGGTGGAGCGGCTGATCGAAGTTTTTGAGACTTGATCAGGCGGTACAACGGCGCCCAGACTGCCTACTAACGAAGGGGGTCCTCCAGATGTCTTCGACTGCTTGTGTTCTTG
>CM047585.1:5955983-5966371 GCA_026184515.1 Peronosclerospora sorghi | reverse complement strand
AGGTGCTTAAACCACGTCAATTAGCCGCGATCAGGCTTGATCAAGTTCAGGCTGATGCTAATAACCGACGATCAGCAATATTCCGTCTTGATCAAAAGTGCGATCAGGCGGCAGTCCGATGCGATCAGGCGCTGAAACAATGTAGATCAGTGGTAATCAGGCTTGAGCAAGCTGGTGCTGATGCTAATAGCCGTAGTTCAGTTGTATTCGGTCTTGATCGCAAGTCGCGATCAGGTACTGAAACGAAGCCAATCGGTCGTGATCAGGCGCGATCAGGCGCGATCAGGCTTGTCTGATGTTAATAACCGTCGATCAACAATATTCTGTCTTGATCGCAGATGAGATCAGGTGTCTTGATCGCAAGTGCGATCTGGCACTGAAAGGCTCGATCAGGGGCTAAAAACTGCTGCCCAGTCGTAATATACCTTGATCAGACTTGATCAAGCACCGGAAGTCGTTCAAGTAGCAGTTGGCGCGATTTGCGATCAGCGATCACGATCACGATTCGCAAAAAGTGTCGATCAGGTGTTGATCGGTAGGGGGGGGGGTACTTGATCAGGCAGCGGAAGTCTTCAATTCCTGATCGCGGAGCCTCTAAGACGTCAAAAAGCTAAGTAACGCCCAAGTCAATGCGCTCCTAGCCTAGACTATATGAGGAATAGGTATTTATATTAAAATCCACCTAGAGTTCCCGTGGGGCGCTTAAAGCAGCCGAACTCTAGGGGCCAAACGTTAATTTCACAGGGAAGAGGTGAGAGCACTGCTCGATCACGTTCCCAAAACCAAAAAACTTTAAACGAAGAACCGCAGACACTGCGGGCGGAGTTGCGGGGTGAATTCTCACACTCTACGCCAACCGGTGGGCCAAGAACGCACTTAGTGCTCCCGCCCGGGACGTTGAGGTTTCAATAAGGTGGGGGCGCAAAGGTGCCTTCCCAAAAAACGATCAGCGCGATCGTACGCAAAAGGAGAACTATATTAGCAATTAAACCCTTAGATCTACCCTGTTCCTACTTTCAACCAATCCGCATCGTCCATTCGGAACGCCTTCTGTCCATCAGTCGACCTGATTTTTCCGCTTGTTCTTTGTTTGTTCGCTGGTGTTCGCCGCGTACCTGTAAGTAATCAGCACATCCTCCGTGTCCCTTCTATATCCTGTCTATGTACACCACGGTGGTACGTACTACTGTACCCACCGTGGTACACATGGCGGTACCTAATTATGTACTACTGTATCCACTATGTGCGTCCACTATCAGGCCCCTAATTTAGGTCCTAATATTAGTCATAATATTAGGCCCCCTATGGGCCTAATAAAATGTCCAACATTAGGCCCTATTTTAGCCTAATAAAAATTCCGCTTTACGACATTTGCGGTACGAGCATGACCATCATTATGCCTTTTCGCAATCATTCCGGTGTTTGCGGTTCAAGCATTATAATACTCCTGTTCTTGCGGTACAAGTATGACCATCCATCTGCCTTTCTGCAACCATTCCTGATATCCCGGTACCAGCATGACCATCCCTCCGCTTTATGCAATCATTCCTGTTCTTGCAATACGGGCATGACCATCCCTCCACCTTTCCGCAATCATTCCTGATCTTGCGGTACGAGCATGACCATCATTCTTCCATGCCGCAATCATTCCGGTGCTTGCGGTACAAGCATGACCATAATTCAGCCATTCTGCAATCATTCTGGTGTTTGCGGTACAAACATGGTAATTCTTCCGCCTTTCCGCAATCATTCCTGTGTTTGCGGTAAAAGCGTGACCATCCCTCCGCCTTTCTGCAATCATTCCTGTTCTTGCGGTACAAGCATCATCATCATTCTGCCTTTCCGCAATCATTCCTGTGTTGGCGGAACAAGCATCACCATCATTCTGCCTTTCCGCAATTATTCCTGTTCTTGCGGTACGAGCATGACCATCATTCTGCCATGCCGCAATCATTCCGGTGTTTGCGGTACGAGAATGACTATCACTCTGCCATGCCGCAATCATTCCGGTGTTTGCGGTACTGTGCTGGAGTCAAGTTCGAAGCCGAATACATTTGTATCGACAACCTGAAAACCACCATCGTGCCCAGCCTTCCAACTTACGTGGGGGGGGGTACCCCGCGGACCTCCACTTGAATTCTGGTCCGATCGTCCGCTGCTGGCAGACGACCGGTCATCATCCGAAGACACTTGGTCCGATTCACTTAAGTTCATCTCACCTTGTGTACCCGATGGAATGGGCTAGTTACACACTCGGTGTATCGGGATCGCAGATCGATCTGATTCGGTCTTGAATATGAAACCGTGCTGGAAAGGTGTACCTAGGGCGGAACTCTTCACCCCAGGTACGTACAGACCAGAAAAACTTCCGAAAGATAAATTCCAATAGGTCGATCGTCCAACCGATCAAGACCTGACCAATACGAAATAATAGAGGGTAGACCGACCGTTCCGGTCTAGCCCCTGAACAATACGAAATAAGACCAAAACCGGTCTAGTTTCCAACCAATATTAAAACAAGCCAATATGTCCGCGTAAAGACCCAATATGCTCGTGAAACTCCACAAACGATATCGCCACGCCAAGACCAATCCAGTGAATAGCACGTTCCAAACGTACTTGAGTTGAGGTGTTGAGATCGCCAAATCGTACTCCCGTCGAGGGACTTCCGGTGGGCCAAAGTGCGCGTGCGGCGCTTCCAGACCGGGTATAATGGGCGAGAGGGGATAATTCGACCCTATGCCCCCAAACACTCCGCGGCGGGCGGAGGCGACTAGTGTACAAAAAGTGAAGAACGGCGACCCCTAGCTGTGGTGTGAACCAAGACCAGAAGAGGTTTCAGCCACTTATTCGAAAGCTAAAAGATTTCCTTACTTAAAGGTATAACCTCTGTCCTAAAAGGTAAAACCACAACTAAAATACTACTACCCTATAGTTCCTAAATGTACCGCCACAAAAATATGTAAAATACCCAAAGTCGGGTGACTCACCAAAACTTGTGTTCTTGACACTTCTTGAGTCTGATAGGCTGAAAATCCCCCCTTGTTTAAACCAATCCGAAATTAGACCAAATGCCTTGACGAAACTTGACCAGAAGTGTGCCGAATTTTGGGCACGCTCCTCCACAGCCTCCCCTGAGTGAGACCGTGTCGCACAACGACAACGGTCTGACCTCGTCCATCAAATTCAGTTGAACATTGGTCATTCAGACTTTTCCGACATGGAGCAACCATCTTCTTCATCCGTTCCAGGTACTTGCACTGCTGGACTTGACCTTCTTGTATTTCCTTAACGACCGTTCTTGTAGGCACCTTGCATACCACGTCATCGCATGTCACTTCTCTATTCCAATTCGTCACATATTCACAATACACAATACACAAGACACAAGACCTTCCACATCTTCAAACCGGTCTAAACCGACCGATGCTACTGCGTGTCTTGTTCTTGGTCTTCATGGGTCTGCATCACTGCGAAGCGATTACGACTGACTCGTTATCGTTCGAACTCTCGTAGAAGAGCCCCACAATTCAAGTCAAGCTCGTCGACCCAAGTTGATTCATCATGGTCCTTCCATCGGACCAGGTACTCTCGGTGAGTCCGACCGAACCTGGTCTTCTTGGTCGACCGAACATCCAAGACCTTCTCCACTTCAAACTCGTCTTCCTCTAATGGTCGTTCCCAACTGTCCTCCGGCAGTAACGCTTCATCGAAATCAAATCTTTTTTCTTCGTCTACCAGACAGGGAGTTTTGGGTCGATCCGGAAATTCTCGGACCAGTTTTAACTTGAACACATGTACGATCGGGAAGACCTTGTAGTACGTGCCGGTTGTTACTAGACGGGCAGCGTGTTCACCAATCATCTCGGCAACACGGAAAGGACCGTGCCACATGAGAGCCAGCTTCTTCGAATAGCCCTCCTTCACTCGGTCTAGGTACAACCATACCCTCGCCCCTGGTTCTACACCGTGGGGTTGGACCTGGTCGTTGTTCCGGTCTGCCCGGTCTTGTGTAGCTTGACGTAACTTTTCGTTGACAATTTCTCTTGAATGCTGGTAATGATTCTGGAACCTGCATGCGCCAACGTCGAGCATCAAGATCGCAGGTCCGAGTGCAGCCAATAGGTATTGCGGCTTCAAGAGTGGACCGGGGGTCCCATCCATACGCAAGATAAAAAGGCGTTTCTCCTCGGATCCGATCGGTCGACGAGTTGAGTGCAAACACCAGCCTTTCTGCGTATTCGTCCCAATCGCGCTGGTCTGGATCGGCAACGTACATCTTGATTGCTCTTGTAATAGTTTGTACCATACGTTCTGACGATCCATTCGCTTGCGGACGATATGCCATCGTCGCGCTCTGTTTCTGGCCCAGCAAATTGTTAAACGACCGGAACACCTTGGCCATGAAACCGGGTTCTCGGTCGTGTCTGATGACCTCGCTGACGCCGAACCTTCGTAACACGCATTCTTCGTAACTTTTGGCGATCTGCTCGGCAGACCGAGACGCACTTGCCTTCGCAATAACTAGACCGGTGAACAGGTCTACCCAGATCAACAACTCAGTATTGCCATATGTCGATTTAGGCAGCGACGGTATATGGTCCATCGCTATGACCTGGAAAGGGTAGGTAGCTTCGATATTTCCGGGCAATCGCCCCTTGATTACCGGTCTACACTTTCCGGTCTCGCAATCCGTACAACAACCCACATATTTCTGTACACTTCGGAAAAGGCCTCTCCAGTGAAAGTGGGACCTGATCTTGTGATACGTTCTGCCTATGCCCTGATGTCCCCCTTCTAGACTTACATGGTAGTGATGGAGGACGTCCGGCTGCAGCAACTCAGGTATCACCAATTTTGCTAATCGGTCCCGGTCTGCACTGACTTGGTCGGCATCGCGGCAGTAATACAATATTCCAGTATCATCCACTTCGTAGCTATCCGCGATCTTGATGCACTCTTTCGCTTGATCGTTCGTCAACTTGGACAGTTCACCACGCAGGTAGGTCTTCAGGTTCATAATCCATTCTTCTTCGTCCTGCGCCTTGAGGATCCGTTCCATCCTTAACTGTTGCACTGCGTATTCGTTCAAACTTTCCTTCGGGAACGGTCGGCGTGACTTCTGAGCTTTCTATATAGTCGCGACCATCACATGCACCTGGAATGGGGCGTTCTTGGGTCCGATCACTTCTGGGAGCCTGTTTATATCCATCAATTCATCCAGAACGGCCTTATCGGTGATCGTAGCCCCGGTCTGGTCTTGCATGGCCTTGGTCGCGAGGTAGTCGGCGCTTCTGTTCCAGTCACGTTTCACGTGCAATAGCTCGTGGTTGGGGTGGTCCTTCAATGCCTTCATTACTCGATCATTTAACGACCTCAGCCGTGGAGCCTTGCAGTCGATCTCTCCGGTGATATGTCTGATCACTAGGTTGGAGTCACCACATATGATGACTCGCCCCTTCTCTTGCGACGACAGCAAGTCCAGACATAGAAGTAGACCTCGGTACTCCTTCTAGTTAACAGTAATATCCGTCGTGAAATCGGCAGCGGCTGCAACTATACACCATTGTGGCAACTTCCACAATATGGCACTGTAGGCGCCGACCTTCTTCTTCACGCTTGCTGATCCGTCAAAACTTAAGACCAAGAGCTCTTCATCATGGTCGACGGTCGGTGGCGGTCTCGAAACTGACTGCCGAGGTTGCTTCCTCGGGGCAATCGCTATCAATGCCTCGTCCACTTCAGACCGAGGGGTGATACTGGCAGCTAATGTGCCCAATATCTCTTCCTCGCCCCTGGTGCACTTAACGACCTCGAGGGTCCACTGCGAGAAGACCGCCGACCATCTCCCTAGACGTCCGTCCATCCCATTGGCTGATAACAGCCAGGCCAAAGTAGGCCGCCTTGACAGGACCTTTATAGGTCGGCCGACCAGCAGGTTGTAACACACATCCAGAATTCGTAGCAACGCCAGAACTTCTTTCTCGACAATTCCATAGTTCACTTCATTTGGCTTCAGCGCTCTGCTCGTGAACGTGACCGGATGGTACACACCATCATGATCTTGTACTAGAGTGGCCGAAATGGCCCACTGACTAGCATATACAATAATGGTCGGGAACTTTTCGGGATCGAAATGCTTCAAAATCGGTGCCGTCACCGTCTTAGCCTTCAACATACCAAAAGCAAACTTTGCACGCTTCATATGGTCTTCGGCCTCCACTTGCGGACAATCTGCAGCAAGACCAGAGTCGGCGCCCCCATGTAAAGTTGCCCGGTCTTCTTCGCGCAACATATGGTGGTCCACTTCCCGGAGCTCGTACAGAACAGCCGCGTAGATAGAAAAGTCTTCAATGAATCGGCTATAATAATTCAAGCTTCCCAGGAAGTACTGCATTGCCTTCAGCGATCTGGGGAACGGGAGGTTACTCAGTGAATCCAGGTCCTTGGGATTAGCCTCTAGACCATTGTTCGAGACCATATGGCCTAAATAGGCGACCTTGGACATACCCCAAAAACTTTTCACGGCACTGATAGACAGGTTCCAGCGGTCGCATGTCTCCAACAATCGTTCAACCTTCTCGCACATATCGTTCCATGACGAGGCAGGTATCAGAATGTCGTCGATGTACGACCGCCTCCCTAGAACGGACGGTCTTCTTTTCCGATCGGGTTCACCCTCTCTAAACACATCACAATTTTCAACAGGGTCCCGATCGGTCTTGATCTTGAAGTGTCCGTACAATGCGTTGTCTATCAGCCTTTGATAGATCTGGGGTGCGTTCTTCAGACTGAACGGCATACGATTCCACTCGAAATCAGTGGCATCGGGTACACCATGAGTTTAGTCAACCGATTTACCAGCCGATAGTCGATGCACAGTCTAATGTCAACACCGTTATTCTTGATAACAATTACGATCGGCGAGGCCCATGGAGAGGTCGACGGTCTAATAATCTTGGTGACCAACAGTCCTTTAATGAAATCAGAAAGCTTTTCACGGTACTGTGGCGCCACGCGTCGACATCGCTGAGCAATCGGCTTGGCATCTCCAACATCAATATCACAAATCGCACCACGGGCTGCAGGTGGTAAGGCGTTGCCCTTTCCGATCAGCAGATGTCTTTTCTTCCATATGATATTCTTCAACTGCTCGATCTGGTCTGGACTGTTAAGGTCTTGATCACCCACTTGTAAATCATCCATTGTAACTTCGGGCGAGTCGGCAGACACTTCAAGGAGGACTGCCATTTGGCTTTCCAGCTCCTGAATGTACTGTTCCCCTCCTTCATGTATACAGACTTGTTCATCTTCTGGGGAGATATCACCTAGACCATCTGGACCGGCTGAACGCCCCTGGTCTTGATCAACGGGCTGTCCTTCACTGATATCGGTCTGATTAGGAATACCGTCATGGTCCGACCTAGCAATTTCATGTTCCCCTTCTTCCGTTTCTTGCTCCGCTGTCGCCTGGTCTTGTGCTGACACCACGTTGACTAACCTTGGCTCGTCTACTTGATGGTCCACCGTTCCTGGTGACTGCGGTGCCTTTCTTCGGACCAACATCTTTTTCGGGGTGACATAACTTGGTCTTTCCACTAAAGGTGAGGTGTCCTCTTCCACCGACCCATCATCGCTGATAAGATCGGTGGTCGATTGGTACGCCAGGTTTTGCCACTCGACATACCGCCTCGATCTAATCGAGACGAACCCCATCTTCCTTGGTACCTTCCCTGCTGCTAACCACATGCCGACAATAGTGTTATTGTCCAGTGTCAGCGGCTTGTCACCGATATTGGTAACACGGACAAAATCACGTCGACCAGCACTCTTTACGAAGGTCGAGACCCACCGATCGCCCCTGGTCAACCATAACTTCCTCGAACGAAAACCTTTCTCAACCGGGGTATCGGCAGACCGACCGACTGGGATAGTGAGGTCTTGGTCCCACCGGACCAGATCGGTATAGGAACCATACAGAGGTCTTCGACCAGCCAACTGGACCTGGACCTCATCCGGGAGCGTACGCACTCCATGTGACAGGTGTAGGCGAATACCAGCTGGGACCATGAAATCCATACCTAGCAAAGCGTCCTGACCAGCCAACTTGCCAACCAAAGCGCTGAAAAAGTAGACCAGCGATCCCGACAAAGTAATTTTCACACGCGTTCTTCCTTCGGTCATATAAGCGTTTTCACCGATCCCGACGCATTCCTGTCTCTGGGTATCGTCTATACGACATCCGACCTTACGAGCAAAGGCGGAGTCGATTATCGAGACTTCAGCTCCAGAGTCGAACAACATCGTCGCCTTCTGGTTATTAATCTTGCCACAGGCTTTCGCCTTCTTGAACCATTTATCAGGCGCGTGATACTTCCAGTATCCGCGGGATTCTCCAGGCAGCAAGTCCAACTGCATAACCACCTTAGTCCGGGAGTACTCATCGGTCTTCAGACTGTAGACCGGATGGTCTCGGTCGACGCAATTTGGAATAGAACGTGTATTGTTGGTCTTATCCTCCTTGCCGACATATGCATAGATGTGAACCGTAGAACGCTCGGCTCGATCCAGATTCCAACCTGGCGAGCGTTCTAGTTTAACATCTTTTCTGCGTCCGGCGGCAGCATCCCCGCGTGCTTGTCCGGCACGTACCACTTGCGCATTATGTTAAAAAAATTCTTCAATCTTGCAGTGGCCGGCCTCGTGGATCTCTCCACATGACTTGCATACGAAGAGGCAGTGGTACGTCGGGTGGCCGCGTCTCTCGCACTTCTTGCACACCATATTCTTCCAGCAGTTTGGACCATCATGTTTGCTCGACCCACAGTGGGAGCACTTCTGACGAGGTCGGTCTGGATTCGGACTTGCTTCCGTTCCTTCCGTTCCGGTCTACCTGGTCGGACTTCGACCTGGTCTTCGGGGAAGGTACGAAACATAGACGTAACGATACTGGTATTCATCCGATGACTCCTGGCTGGATTGACTTACACTTTCCCCTTACGATCCCGTGCTGTCTTCCGCCACGATCGCCTTGACCGCTCGGGTCGTACTGGTCCAGGGTCTCTTGACCGGATCGGTCTGGGTCTGGGTCTTGGATCGGTAGCGACCTGATCCACCAGCACTCTTCGCCCTCATGCTACGCGACTTCTGTAGCGTCCGTAGAGTCTGTTAAAGTTTACCCGCGTCCCGAAGACGCAGCAGAGTAATCTGGTCCGCCAGTTCTTGATCTTCCAGGGTACTAATGTAGTGACCCACATGTTCCAGAGCAGCACCGTTCGGCGGGTTATTCTCTTTAATTGTTATGCCGGCACGAAGTGCAGCCACGTTCAACCGATGCAAATAATCGATGGGTGTCTCGTCTCTCCGCTTCTGCATATGGTGATACTTGCGGGAACTCGAAAATCCGTAGTTACAATATTGCCCTTCAAACTATGCACATAGCTGGTCCCAGTCAGACCGGACATCCCGACCTAACTGTTGGATCCAGTTGGCAGCCGGTCCTTTCAACAAATCCCGGAAGATCAGACACTTTTCACTTTTTGGGGTCTGGTCTCGCAGGAACGCAGACTTGACCCGACTGAACCAATACCGGGCCTGGTCTTCATCAGCACCCTTGCCAGTGAAGTCCTTGAGGTCGGTCGTCGCGGCCATACGGATGCGCTGAATCGCAGCAGATCCAAAGTCGTAAGCAATAGTGGAGGCTAGGTTAGCCTTGCGTGGCTTGCCAGCGCCCGTACCGTCTGACCCACAGTGGTCGTCACGACCGCCGACCGACTACATGTCACAGTCACTTGTCTTGCTTGGTCTACGCGGTCTGGCCGGTTGCGGCTTGCGCTTCCCTTTGCCGACTTGCTTATCACTTCGAGTAGTCTTATCCATAGATGTTACCGATTCCATATCCACATCCCGGCAAACATTGACACTTTGACGGGTAGACCGGTCTTGGACATGTGGGCACATAGGTGGTCTAACCCGTTCTTCCATGAAACGTTCCATCATCGTCTCAAACATGACTTGGACGTTAGCTGGAGTCATGGGCAACGTGTGATACCCTCCTTTTGCGGAACTGAGGCCTGTGGGGGCTGCTGGAGCCCCGACAGGCAAGCAACCGTTTGCTGCCGCACGTCCCTTTTTTGTTCATGCTGGGCATGGTCCACCCCCATGGTCATCCGCTCACCGGTCTCCAACTCTGATGAGCTGTTAGAGGCCGGTGGAGACTGATAAACCGATTCGTCATCAGGGAGACGGAATATTGCTGATCGTCGCTTATTAGCATCGGCCCAAACTTGATCAAGCCTGATCGCGGCTAATTGACGTGGTTTAAGCACCTGATCGCACGTTATCACGCCTGATCGCATCGGTTGTATCGTCACAAGTTAGTTAATTCA
>CM047585.1:5857976-5946139 GCA_026184515.1 Peronosclerospora sorghi | reverse complement strand
TCGTATTGCAAGAACAGGAATGATTGCAGAAAGGCGGAGGGATGGTCATGCTTGTACCGCAAACACCGGAATGATTGCGGCATGGTAGAATAATGGTCATACTCGTACCGCAAACACAGGATTGATTGCGGAAAGGCGGAAGATGGTCATTCTTGTACCACAAGAACAGAATGGTTGAAGAAAAGCGGAGGAATGGTCATGATTGTACCGCAAACACCGGAATGATTGCGGCATGGTATAATAATGGTCATACTCGTACCGCAAAAACACAGGATTGATTGCGGAAAGGCGGAAGATGGTCATGCTTGTACCGCAAGAACAGAATGGTTGAAGAAAAGCGGAGGGATGGTCATGATTGTACCGCAAACACCAGAATGATTGCGGCATGGTAGAATGATGGTCATGCTCGTACCGCAAACATAGGATTTATTGCGGAAAGGAGGAAGATGGTGATGCTTGTACCTGTAGCCGGGTGTGTACAAGCACGGTGCGGCTAGCGCACTGAGGAATAATTTCCTTTAAGCGGCGTTCGCCGCTACTTAGCCGATACGCTCTTATAAAAGGGCTTAGTAGGAGAGAGCTCTCCTACTCGGGGCCAAGATTCCCGGGGTGGTTTACGCTTAGCTTTCGATAATGCCTTAACGTAAGGATCCCTTACTAAGGGTGTAGCTAAGGGGAGGGCCTTCCTTACGCTACTGCACTCACTACACGCGCGACCGGTCGAGGTCGCGCGCCTAGCAGTCTTAAGTATTTTTGTAAACTGAATGTATATTTAATATATAATTAGCCTAAATTAATTTAAACTAATGTATACTATATGTAATACTAAGTAGAACTTACTAAATTCGTACCTAGCTAAAATGTAGTGTACACCACCTGTGTACCAACATGTGGATGGCTGACACGCCACCCCAAAGGGCTCCTGCCCTGATTGGTTAAAATAACCAATGGTTCAAACCCTTTCGAACCGGTCAATACTGACACAAACCGTAGTGTACTCACGTACACCACCTACTAAATGTGACTCGAATGTAACCCTGTTACATCCTCCCCCATCAAGACTATTGCTTACGCAATAAACAAAATTTTGTTGGAGAAATCCAACTGCCAGTACCTCTGGCTGACCATGAGCTCCTTTAGTGGTGCTATGTAAGAAAACTATTCCAATAACTCGGAAGTGGATGCCCTTGGGGAGATCTCCCCAACGGCTGACCACTCCGACAGCGCCGAACGGCGGTGTAGGGCAATTAACCCATTCCCCACACGTGGGGAAAACGCACTAACTCGTGCGCAACTATTACCAACCTCGGATGACATATCCGAATCGCCTAAGGCGATCACCACTACTGAGCTGGACGCAGCTCAAGAGGCTCAAAATGCCGCACAGGCATTACAAGCTTCCTTGCACGCCCCCATGCTCCCTCCACGTGCGGCGTATCGTTTTGGAGGTCCTCATGACCTCCCAAAGTGGTCCAGGAATGAGGTACAGAAGGGTTTAGTCTTCTATACCCCTGGCCTCGCGACTGTACAGCCGCAACACATCACACGCCGGAATCAACTCCGGGAAAAACTTCTAACGCAGAATCAGTTCAATGCTACCTCATATAGAGAGCGCCTCGAGAAACAGGCACAGGGTGCCGTTGTTGGGAACCTCCGCGAGGTTACCTTCATTCTCCTGCAAGGAGAATATGTCAAAGAGGCAGAGCAGAAGTTCCGCGCTTGGGCAGAGGGGAGAAACGTCTCCCCGAGTTTTTTAAAGCAGTACAACAGCTATTCCGAGCGTGACGTTCGGATAGAGAGGGCATTGGGTTTGGCGTTTGCCAGAGCCAAAGCCATGGGGCAGTTACGTAACCCTTATCTCATGCGCTATGCTAGCGCCCGTGCCCTCACTACGGTGCCGGAGCACAGTGAGGGTTCCGCATCTGCCTCCGGAGGGCTCCCAACTACTGGGAGTGAAGGGGATTACCCTGCCCCTTTGGTCATTGGCTCACAGCGGGATTCTCCCGCTCGAAAGCGTCAACGACGTCACGGCAATCCTGCCGCAGGGGAGTCTCGAACTCCCACGAACTCTGTGAATGTGGATAACCCTTCCACTTCACCAAATACTGGGTTTGAACCCGATGATGGAGTCGCGCCATCAGACGATCCGCCCCGTCCTGCCGTCGGTCAGCCTGCCGGCCGCCCTGCCGGGTAGGCCCAACAAACAAACAATAGATTCTTCTAGGTCTCTGGGTCCGTGGAAGGCGCCCAGTGCGCGAGCCGTGACGGCTACAAGCGCAGACCCGAGCTGCACTCGGTCGGGCAGTCTGCCGCCCGCCCTGCCGGGTAGGCCAAACAAACGGACAGGAGCATACAGGGATGACATCGGGGACTCCTCCTCCCTCAAGCCCTGGGCCACACACACGTGGCGTCAACGTAACCCGCGCATTTACTAATCCGTTCACATTAAACGGGGTAAACCCCGTAGATGCATGCACCGAATTGTTTATGGAAAATTCGGTCATAGGAAGCATCTCACTCCAACTCTTGGAGCATCCGGATATAAGCTCCGGAAAATATCCTCAACAACGCGATTAACGCGTTCCGTCTTGTCCATCAATGGACTCTGGAAACGCTGCCAGGTGAGCATCTTGCTCAAACGGTCTACAAAGACCGAAATGCCGGTGAAACCGGCATTTCCCTTCGGAAAACCCGAAGATAAATCCATACTAACGGATTTCACGCGATTAACGCGTTCCGTCTTTTCCATCACTGGACTCTGGCACCGCTGCCAGGTGAGCATCTTGCTCAAACGGTCTATAGAGACCGAAACGCCGGCGTAACCGGCCTTCGGAAAAACCGAAGATAAAATCTAAATGGATTTTTAACACGACGTTGGAACGGCTACTCCGCCAAAGGCTACCTTCATATTTATAGATGGACTTGGCCCACACAAACAATTGGCAATTCCCAATTGTATGCTATAGGTTGACTTGGTCCACACGAACAGTTGGCAATTTCCAACTGTTTCCTACAGCAGCTGAATCGGTAGAGGGTTTGACCCTCTAGCACGACTCACAGGTGCGAATATACGCACCGAACCACTTGTACATTTTGGGTCACCAATACAAAGCGCTTAAAGCTCCGTAGGTATTATCCCGACCTAAATGACCCCAGTAGGGACGTCATGTGCCTCAAAGAGGACTTTATATTTCAGTTCCTCATAATGAGGAACAACCACCCGCGGAGTGTACTCCGCGCTCGTGCTATAATATAGCAAACCGTCACAGTACCTGTAACGGTGTAACCGAGCTTTAGCTCGACTTGACAAGGTTGGCTCATACGAGCCAAGTCCTTTTCCACCCAACGCGCTGATAA
Source organism: Peronosclerospora sorghi (assembly GCA_026184515.1). Taxonomy (NCBI): domain Eukaryota; phylum Oomycota; class Peronosporomycetes; order Peronosporales; family Peronosporaceae; genus Peronosclerospora; species Peronosclerospora sorghi. Next base: position 5,942,782 of record CM047585.1, on the reverse strand, counting down.
GCGCCGTACACTGTGGGTCTTTCTCATACGCCTGGCGTATGAGATCCACCACAGACGAGGTGACGAATGTCGCGTGAGCGAGCTCGTAATCGGGACGACGCGACAACGCTTCTGCAAGCGCGTTCTGCTTGCCAGGTTTTTACTTAACCTCAAAGTTGTACTCCACAAAGAAGGAGAGCCAACGGGCCATCCGTTGCGATAGATGAGGCGACTTTGTCGCTGTCCGTAAGGACGCGTGGTCAGTATAAACCACCAACGGCTTTGAGCCGAGTAGGTGAACCCTAAATTTGACAATAGCATACTTCATTGCAAATAGCACCTTCTCATGAACGGGATAATTCCGTTCCGCAGCTTTAAGCTGCCTCGACTCAAACGCAATCACGCGTTCTCGTCCCGCGTCGTCTGTTTGTAACAAAGCACATCCGATTGTGAAATCGGAGGCGTCGCAGACGACGCTAAAAGGTTTCCCAGAGTCTGGGAGAGCAATAACGGGAGCTTTTAACAAACTCCCCTAAACCGCTTCAAAAGCGTTTTGGTGTTCAGTTTCCCAACACCAATTAACATCCTTCTTAAGAAGGTCGGTCAATGGCTTCGCCATTTCAGCGTAGTTCTCGCTGTATTTGTGGAGATAATTGGCTAATCCAAGCCACTTCCGTAAATCTCTAATATTTACAGGCGAAAACCACTCCACAATGGCTTTCACCTTCTCGGGATCCACCCGCACTCCACCCTTACCGATGAAGCATCCGAGGAAAGGAATTTTCTCAGCACCAAAGATACATTTGGATGCGTTTGCATATAACTTATGCACTCGCATACATTCGAGCACATCTCGAAGATGTATCAGTTGCGTCTGAATATCAGAAAAGTCGCCTTCCGCACGACTATGAACGAATATATCGTCGAAGTACGTTTTTGCGTACTTTCTATGAGGGCGGAAGAGTTGGGTCACCAAGCGATTAAAATCGCTGGTTCATTGTTTGATTTTCACCAAAACTGACTCATCCATCGTGGGTGAGGAGTTCAACGCCTCTTCCGGAAGCAACACGACAACCTCGTCGATTTCATCTGCTTTCAAAGCAGTCTCAAATTCGTTCAAGGACATCTCCTCCAACGACAACAGTTAGCCTACCCCAGGAAACCGTTCCAGGATTACGCCTTCTGTGACAATACCTGTCACAATATTAAGCATCCGATAGGACTGCTGACTACTGGCCTCGGGACTCATCCCGACACCCAGATGGGGGGAGTAAATTGCCCCATCTATTGGAAGCGCCACGCGCCTATCCACAGAGGTCTCTACCTCTACCACCGGTGACTCGCCGGTCTCACCTAAAACGGCGTAGTCGGAATCATTTCAGACGTGCGAAAGAGGCGAACTACGGGTCTATTCGCTTGGAAGCGCCTCGCGCTTAACCACAGGGGTCTCTACTCCTACCACTGGAGTCGCCTCAGAGGAATCCACCTCTGCCAATGGCTACCCACCAGTATCGCCTATAACGGCGTGGTCGGAATCATTTCCGACGTGCGAAAGAGACGAACTACGGGTCTCTTTGCTTGGAAGCACCTCGCGCTTAACCATAGGGGTCTCTACGCCTCCCACTGGGGTCGCCTCAGAGGAATCACCTCTGCCAATGGCGACTCGCCAGTCTCACCTATAACGGCGTGGTCGGAATCATTTCCGACGTGCGAAAGAGACGAAAATACGGGTCTCTTCGCTTGGAAGCGCCTCGCTCTTAACCACAGGGGTATCTACCCCTCCTACTGTAGTCTCCTCAGGGGAATCCACCTCTGCCCCTGGCAACTCACCAGTCGCACCGTTAACGGCGTAGGGATTAACCGCCGAATCCCCCTCGTTAAGGAACTATTCCTTAACGTCATTGGGAATGATAATTTCAGACATCCCAATCTCTGGCATCTTACGCCAGAATCGCTTTTGAGATCGAGCAAAGGTGGGTTCATGACTCGCCAATGCTTCACCCGATCGCGGTTGCGTTGAGCCAATGGACTTAGACTTCCAGTCTATCCATGGCTCGTGGCGTTCCAGACACTTCATGCCTAGAATGAGTCCAAATCCAGGACTAGGCAACGTTATTAGCTATCGATGTTTGCAAACTTCAGCTTAAGGTCAATCGAGACCTTGAGTACAGAAACCTGTACGCCCGTCGCAAGACGGACCGTGACAACGTCACGAGAACGTGCCTCTAGGGCCTCGGCATACAGCCGACTCTTCTCAATAGAAGTCCGCCTGACATAACTGTCAGACTCTCCAGAGTCTATCAAGACTCTCCAAGGCTTATCAAAGCCTTTCACGTCCGCAAGGACTACCAGCAACCCTGGCTGGTACACCAACTCGGCGCTAGAAAGCACCGATTCCCTCGGGGCTTTGTGCTGTCGTCCCCTACCCTCGGGATTAACAGCACTGAGGGGTCCCCCCCCAGTAGGGCGCCCGCACCTACTGGGAGCCGTCGTTTCCCGACGGCTTGGGCGAGGGCCTTTTTGCCGCCTTCGTCCCCTTCTAGCGACTATCTAGCTGGGGATTTTGTGGACATCTGTTCCTCAGATGATCCACGCTTCCACATACGAAGAACCTTAGCTGCCCACGCCGCTGCAACATACCTAAGAGCTCTTCCCCGGAGCTCTGCGAAAAAGAGTCAGAGTGACTCTTAGCGGAAGGTTTCCCCTCCACTTTGACCTGACTCAGGTCCATGGGTTCAGGACCCACCTTAGAGGAACGAAAGTTCCTCTCCGCGTTAAACGCCATCTTAAACGCATCCCCCAGGGATTGGGGTCGGCATCGGAACAGTTCCGAACGTTCTGGCCCTTCTTTCAGACCTCCCATGAAGACGGGGATGGACACATCGTCCGAATACTCTTTCGTGTACATCCCTGCCATCAGTGTCTTCAGTCCTTCGACATATGTCTCCAAGTCCCTAGTTCCCTGACGGCACCTCAAAAACGCCAGCTGATTCTGGAAAACCAGATCAGGCGTTGCATACCTGTCCATAAGCTTACGCTTAAGGACTCCCCAGTTCGGGAACACGGTCGTGACCGAATCCTGACACGTAAACGCCCATGTACGGGCTTTTCCCGTAAGATGGGTCAGTGCAATTCCCACTTGCAGGTGATCCTTGATCACGTTCGCGGTGGCGAATGCGGTTTCAACCTCTCGAAGCCACACATAAAGGTTTTTACCTTTCTCGCCGGTGAATTCCTTTATCTTAAAGGACATCGGAGGGCGCACCCCCGTAGACGCGGGATAACTCCCGCAAAGACTCGCCCCATGGGCGATAAGGGCATTCTCCCTTTCACGCAGGGCATCGAGGCCCTGCTCCACTAGATGGCGCATGCCATCCTCACCCAATATGGGTAACAGCCTTTTAAAGGCTTCCTGTTGGACGGGGGTTAGCTTACCCCAATCTTCCTGATCCATCCCTTGCAGAGGATTTTGATCACCAACACAGGTGTTGGATGGACTACAAGTGCTACCAGATGTAGCCGGGTGCATACACGCACGGTGCGGCTAGCGCACAGAGGAAGACTTTCCTTTAAGCGGCGTTCGCCGCTACTTAGCCGATACGCCCTTATAAAAGGGCTTAGTAGGAGAGAGCTCTCCTAATCGGGGCCAAGATTCCCGGGGTGGTTTACAGATAGCTTTATCTAACCCCTTTGTAACAATGCTTCCCTTATAAAGGGAGGTAGCGTAAGGGAGAACTCCCTTAGGCTACAATACTCACTGCGCGCGCAACCGGGCGTGGTCGCGCGCCTAGCTCCGCTAATGCCTTAACGGCAAGGCTCCCTTACTAAGGGTGTAGCTAAGGGGAGGGCTCCCTTTACGCTACTGTACTCACTGCGCGCGCGACCGGTCGAGGTCGCGCGCCTAGCAGTCTTAAGTATTTTTGTAAACTGAATGTATATTTAATATATAGTTAGCCTAAATTAATTTAAACTAATGTAAACTATATGTAATACTAAGTAGAACTTACTAAATTCGTACCTAGCTAAAATGTAGTGTACACCACCTGTGTACCAACACGTGGCTGGCTGCCACACCACCACCAAGGGATCCTGCCCTGATTGGTTAAAATAACCAATGGTACAAAACCTTTCGGACCGGTCAATACTGACCCCAACCGTAGTGTACTCCCGTACACCACCTACTAAATGTGACTCGAATGTAACCCTGTTACAGTACCGCAAGAACAGAATGGTTGAAGAAAAGCGAAGGGATGGTCATGCTTGTACCGCAAACACCAGAATGATTGCGGCATGGCAGAATGATGGTGATGCTCGTACCGCAAGATACAGGAATTATTGCGGAAAGGCGGAGGGATGGTCATGTTCGTATTCAAAGAACAGAAATGATCGCAGAAAGGCGGAGAGATGGGAATGCTTGTAGCGCAAACACCGGAATGATTGCGGCATGGTAGAATGATGGTCATGCTCGTACCTCAAACACAGGAGTGATTGCGAAAAGGCGGAGGAATGGTCATGATTGTACCGCAAGAACAGAAATGATTGCAGAAAGGCGGAGGTATGGTCATGCTTGTACAGCAAATACCGGAATGATTGCGGCATCACCTCTACCTCCCGGGCGGGAGCACTTTGTGCGTTTTTGGCCCACCGGCAGGAGTAGAGTGTTGAGAACTCACCCCGCAACTCCGCCCGCTGTGTCAGCGGTTCTTCTGTAAAGGTTTTTTGGTCTTGGGAGTGTGATTGAGCAGTGCTCTCACCTCTCCACGTTTGGTTCACGTTTGGCCCCTAGCGTTCGGCTGCTGCAAGCTCCCCACGGGAACTCTAGGTGGATTAAGTGAAATTTACCCCCCCCCCCTCGTAGGTCTAGGCTAGGAATACAGATATTTGGGTGTTCCTTTAGCTGTTTAAGACTCCAGAGGCTCCGTGATCGGGCAGTGAAGACTTCCGCTGCATGATCAAGTACCCCCTTCGCCGATCAACACCTGATCGACACTCTGCAGCTCGTGACCCGCGATCAACAACTCGCGGATCGCACCAACATTTACCTGGGCGACTTTTAGCACTTGATCAGGCCTGATCAAGTCTGATCACAGCTGATCAACGTCTTTCAGTACCTGATCGAGCCTGATCAAGCCTGATCACAGCTGATCAACGAGTTTTAGTGCCTGCCCAGACTGATCACTGCTGATCAAGCCTGATCACACCTGATCCGAGCTTGATTGTACTTGATCACGCCTGATCAGCACATAGGTCAACTCGTTACAAGTTCCCCCCAATCTTGCATCAAGGAATTGCCGTGTTTACATCCCCGCCACCTGGAGAGCGACCCACGCCCAAGCCGTCGGGTACACAAGGTGAGCAGAAACACAAGCAGTCAAGGACAACCGGGTGACCCCCTTCGTTAGTCGGCAGTCCGGGCGCCGTGGTACCGCCTGATCAAGCGTCAAAAATTTTGACCAGCCGCTCCACCACATACTCACCGTTGAAATTGTTGCACTGTGTATATGCAAATAACATTTTCATCAGCGACGAAACGAGAAATAAGTACATTTGGTGCACGATGTACCGCGGCGGTAAGCATTCGCTTGGCCTTAGGGTTTCCGCCCGGAAGTTCGATTGGGACATGTTCGCACACGCTGTCCAAAACCTCAAGAATGCGAGCCTATCAAGCAATCAGCTGCGGTGGTTTATGTGCCAGACCATCGCATTCGTTATTAGATGTATTAACGCAAGTCAAACCTCGCTACGAGAGTATTTAATGCGCTTTTTCGTCTCGCTAATTCGGAAGACGACATCAATATCGTACTCGTCCTGCAAATTATGCAAATGGACCACAGAGTTACACCAAGCATTTTGATTGTGCTGCTATGATTCACTGACGTGTTGATTGGAGATTATGTCAATAAGATGGCGCCACCGACGAGTCGGCTCGTATTGAATGGTCAGCATCACCATCCAAGTGATGAACGTTGGGTTGGTTGCCCATTAATGACTTTAAGCTGGATTTTTTTTACACCGGGGAGGTCAGTTTACGGGAATGGGGGGGTCAGTATACGCGACCCGGGTATGGATGGGGGTTATAATGCGTGCTTAGAAAAATGATGTCACTTGCCTGAGTAGTAACCTCGATCTTTTAAGAGTAGGGGATATTGCAAGAAGTAGGGTCTGAGTCGATGGCCCTAACCCTGACTGGGCGTGCGTTTCGAATTTCCATCACCACGTTTTGACTTGGTTTCAGTATTAAAACTCCTGATTTACGAAATCCGCCGCCAATCATATACACCTGGATAAAATGTGCCGCGAATCAGATAAAATCCGCGTCCCACTTCAAGATCACGACGCGCGCGCGCATCGACCTCACTTTTTTCCCTTGTCATGAGTGAACACGTGGTGCTGGGCTATACCGCCGCTGTGTTTGCCGTCTTCTTTTTTGGAACATGCTACGTCCCGGCCAAGGCGTACGCAACTTACGGTATCCACGTCGCGTGCCAACCAAACTCGTCCCCCTAGCTCCGTTTCTAACGCTTGTTGTTTTTCCCATGTCATGTAGATGGTATCATCTTTCAGTGGTTTATGGTACATACCTACTACCTAAAAAGCGTATAAGTTCCACTTGCTTGTCGCATCCTATCTGATAAAGTCTCTCTATCTCTCTCTAACGTATTGTAGTGCTCGGGCATCTTAATGGTCGGCATCGCGTGGGGCCTCTTCAGCAATAATTGGTCGCAATACGCCCACTCGGGCATGTATACGTTTCCAGAGGGCATCCTCGGTGGCGCCTTGTTCGCGATCGCGAATTTACTCATTCCGACCGTCGTGAATACACTTGGCTTGGGCGTGGGCTTTATGCTCTGGAACGCCGCGAATATCACGTTAGGCTACTGTGTCTCGCGACTAGGCCTCTTTGGCGTCGAGCCCACGATCCCGTCCATGCCGTGGTTGAGTCTCGTGGGCATTCTCTTTATGCTCGCGTCCATTGCGGTCTACGGTACGATTAAACCCACGCTCCGCGCCGCGAAACGACCGAAGCGAGACAAACAAAACGACCACGACCTGCTCCACGCACAGTGGGAGAGCGAAAGCAGTCAGAATAGTAGTCACCATAGCAACTCGGTCGAAGAAACGTCGCCGCTCTTGCCCCAATTCGCGCCGGATGCGGACCTCTCGCGCGTCCCGCTCGTGCGCCACGAATCGCTCCAAGAAGCGCTCGTGCACCCGGAATTACCCAATTTCGGACCCTACATGATGCCCAAAGAACTCGGCAAACACGTGGCCTTACGCGACGCGCGCGCCGAGAAGACGAGGAAAGCGTTTGGCATGGTCATTGCAGTGTTAGTCGGCGCGTTCTTGAGCTGCTGCCTCGTGCCGTTTGTGAATTGGAAACAAACGTGTCGTCCATCGGATCCGGCCGAGCGCGAGGCGGCCGCGGTCGTCGAGACGTGCAACCCGCTCGACTTTGTCTTTTCCCAGTGCTTGGGCATCTACTTAACGAGCACGATCGTGTTCCTGCTCTACTCGCTCTTTCATCGCTTCGTGCTCAAGCGGTCCATGCCCCGAAGTGTCATTCGTCCCGCCTACATCTGCGGCATCTTGTGGGGCATTGGACTCTGCGGTCAGCTCTACGCCATTGGCGCGTTAGGCTTTGACCAGATCTTTCCCATTTGCTCCATTGGGCCGGCCATGGTCTCCATGCTCTGGTCCGCGGCGTATTTTAAAGAAATTCAAGGCCCCCGAAATCTCCAGACGGTCGCACTGGGTACCGTATTAATCTTTATCGGCACCGGGTTGCGGGTAATCTCCATGTAGGACACGAGTAGTAAGTCGTAGAGTTATGTGATGGAATGGCATGAAACGCGGTCCCTTATACCACAAAAACGATACTTCATTTGTAGTAAAACTATACAGTCAAACTCGTAATGCTACCGCGTTAAAGTATACGCTTTTTTGCTGCTAGGACACAGGATTACGATTATCGCGAACAAGGGTGTTTATATTCTAGTACTAAATCGTAGCATTAAACGAGTGGGAAGCTTCGTGCGACCGATACTGGCGCAGAGTTGGGAATGCCCGATTTGCACTTATGGCATTAGTGGTGGACGGTCTCGTTCAAACAACTAAACTCTCGGCGTGGAAGATACCTTTGCAACTCTGTTACTGATTAACAGTTTTGGATTAGTTACAGGGTTGGAGGTTCCATTGTTCGAACACGCGGGTGAGAACTGCTCAAAGCCGACCTGAAAGGCTACTGCGTGGCAAGCGTCGCGCTTAAGTCCTTCGTAACGCGAGATCCTACCTGGTCAAAATTATCCGACCAGGTCTCACTCAGTGCGTGGTAAATTCCTACATTTGATTGGTCCGTCTGGTGTGTGTGTGTCTAGCAAGGGGATGTGCCTAGGATTTCCCCTTTTTATCGATTTGCTCAATCTATATAAATCTGTCGCGATCCCGCCGTACCTCATCGAGTTCGACCTAGAAATCGTTCCTAATTGCATCCGACCTATCATTGGATAGAAATATCGCCTATCTGACAAAAAAGAGAAAAATACCATTTCGGCTTCAAACGCATCGTCCCACTAATTCTTCGACCTTTGTACGTCCATCCACATAAATCTTTTTGACAAGCGTATAAAATGTCCGAGTGGGGTTTTTAGGTGACAGTATGTATCTAACTGGTATACATAGGCCTCCTACTTGAATCACTTGAATCATGAATCAAGCCTGATTCATGATTCAGATTCATTTTCCCAGGGCTGATTTTCATGATTTAGATTCATGAATCATCGATCACCATATATATATATATAGTAAATCACGCATTTACAGGCTTTGAGCATAACAAAGACATCCCCCAAATCATGACAGAAAAACGGGGCGCGCTAGAGCGAAACCAAAATATGATAGAGCGACACCAATCGCGCTCCCGATTTATTTTTCGGTTAAATTACTTCCTTTTTTGTCCAGTAGCAAGCCGTGCCTATTTTATTGCGCATCCCTTCTAACATATTGTAACTTTAGCCAGGTCCGTATGCGGAGCCCTAATTACGACATGGTGAAAGGAAAGAGTGCTCAACAAATAAGGTAAAGGTCATGTACACAACTCTTTTCACGTTTAACATCATAGTGTCTTGAGAAGAAGAAAAAGTGCCAGAAGATCTTTCCCATCTCTGATCGCAGAGCAGCAGAAGAGGATCAAAATTCGCTCGGCGTACATGATGCTCACGGGCACGGCACTTGTACTGCTGTTTTCTGGCCTTGACCGCAACGATCGTATGATGACAAAGAAGAAGAAATAAACAATGATATTACATAGCATTGGATTCTTTTCCTAATGTTGGCACTCGATGTAATTTAATCGTTCGTTGATGTTACACGAGTTAGTTTGGTATATTTATGTTGGAAAATCTTGACCAACTCAGCGTATATATCACCTAGGTATCAGTGGTACCATAGTCCACCCATGGCAATGACTTTTTTCTATAAAGCGGGGCGCTCGATTGTAAATCCTGCAATTGCCTATTCATTGCACATAAAACAGAGTTAGCAATCTTCATCATGATAAAAAGTGCGTACGCGTTATAACGTTGGTGGAGGTAGCAGTTTGTGGACAGCGGAGATGACGGCAAATGTAGCAATAATAGCGGTACTCTTGGGTGGCGCAGACTCGAAATGTTCATTGCAATAATTTCAACTAGCGGCTCTAAGTCGTGTTCTTTGCAGCTAGACCAATCAGCGCCCATTTAACCACCAGGCCAAAGACTACACCGCCATCGTAAATGACAGTAGACCGCGCGGCCACCACGAGTGAGGATAGTAGCGCTACATAAAGCTTAAAAGACACGTAGTCGCTGACGATATATTGCGCCGACGCGGCAACGCTTATGAGTATGGCGGCGCTGCCCCAGAAAAAATATAGTGCTAGACCCAATTCACTGAGCAAAACGCGTTCGAGTCCGACGCCACTGTCGCGACGCTCCGTCACGACGTACGCATAAACGACGAACAGTGAAAATCACAGTACCACAAGCGCGAGCGTGGCTATATTCGCCAACTCGTTAGTAAAGATAATCCACGCAATATTCATAAATCATGATACAGTGAAGAACGTTCATAAGACGTTAGAATTTGGGGCATTTGAGTACAAGGAGACGGTCGGCCAGAAGCAGTCCTCGATGACACTCGCAGCTAGACGCAACTAAATAAAGCTCCAGATGCTGAGGGCGTAGGGATCAGGTTGTTGGGAAAAGTAAGAGGCTACGCAGTGTTTACTTTCTGATCTGACACTTTTGATCAGATAGTATGTGCGTGAATAAGCGTAATTCGATCGCTGTTCATAGTTTCTCATTTCGGTGGCACCGATACAAACATATAGCGGACGGCACAAAAAAGGAAGTAATTTAACCGAAAAATAAATCGGGAGCACGATTGGTGTCGCTCTATCATATTTTGGTTTCGCTCTAGCGCGCCGCCAGAAAAACAGATTGTGTATTCAGAAACCATAAACTCTATAATAAATTCAGCCAATTCAATAGCCTCACTCTATCTGAAGGAAGCCCTGTTTTCTATAGAAGTCTTTGAGGCACACCAAGAGGGGACACACAATGTAATGTTTCTAGGTTTCAAGGGACTTAATGTTTATTCTTAACACGTCTACCCTGCTATTTATACTTTTCCAAGAGCTAACTTCGACGACTACGACTACAGAATTAACCGACATAGTGAGGGGGGGTCAAAGTTAGGTGATTTCGGGTACTTTTTGTAGGTGAAATGCTCGACCATTTGGTCAATTTTTCGTCCATTTCGGAAATCGACTAGCTCCGAGCTAGCTCGATTTCGTTTTGGCGAAATGGACGATTTTCTTTCTCGAAATCGCCACCACCCCAGAGGCGCCAAGGACGCCGGTAGTCAAAACATGCTCGCATTGCGTGGAGACCCTGTGCGTGGCGCCACGAGCTTCGACGAGTGCAATCGTGGCTTTTTTTTGCCATGGCATCGATCTGGTGCGATAGATACGCAAGAATTATGGGAACCATTTTTTTGCATTGGTGTGACAGGGTACCCCGAAGGTCACGCGGAAAGTCACCAAGATACAAAAGCCTGCATTCATTCAATAGCTTAAAAAAAGGTGGAAGGTGGAGCAGACTCTTTGTCATCACACAACTCTTCTACAATGTTCAGGTGTATGTCGACTTTGTTAAGAGAGTGTCGTGTCGCGGACATTACAGTACCTATCATCCCTGGAATTATTTTATTTTACGCCTATTCAAAACTATAGTGGATTCGAGCGGATGACCTTCTGTAAGACATTCGTGCCTTTGGAAGTAGTGGAGGCTTTAGAGCTTATTAAGGATAATGATGAAGCTGTCAAGGGGGCTCACCCCCGACGACGTGATGCACAAGCGAGGCATTCGAGCGCTTGTGCGTACACATCGCCATGTCGCGCACCGCGCAGACTTTCAGTTTTACATACTCTACCGACGGCGTTACGTATGCGGCGAGCTTAACTCGAGAGAGAGAGAGAGAGAGTGAACGACTAAATCCACTTTACGTTCTTGGTCTTCCATCCATTTCGACTCCATTTTGTTTCAGGCTTTGCGGTCGAGTCTACCGTGAGCGTGTGCTGACGCTCGTGGTCGCATTGGTAGCTGGAAAGAAGAGTGGCAGGGCTCGTCGAAACGTGCCAATGTCGTCAATGACCTCGACAGGACGCCCCGCGGCTCGACCCACGAGCATCATTGCAGCCGCGAGTCCCGTCGACGGGGTCGTGCGCAAAGTGCGCGAGACGCGCTTGCGTTGCGAGCGTCTCGTCCTGTGCCTCACAGCCCACGTGCAGATGGCAGAATTCACGTTCCCTTGGTTCCACTATCGCTGTTGAAAACGGTACTCCCGTGCTGGCGCGAGTCGGACGATGCGTGGCTGGACGCGTTGGCTCGGCAACAGCGGCAAAGCGCCGCGCGACCAAACCCAAACGACTGCACCACTTGCTCCATCAATCGAGGCGCTGCACTGAGCGCGAGGTTGCCGTAGAAAAAGCCTTCGATAAACACTTGCCAGAACATGACGTGGCAGTGCGCGGCCAAGTCCGTGCACGATCGCTCGACGTTTATCGTCCACGCTCCATCGCGAGGTCTCTAAGAGCTGACTGCATTGATGGACGGCGTGCTGATAGGGCTCTTCAAGGTATAAATTCTCGTACATGCGCTTGGTCCGGTCCTTCACGCGCTGAAAAATCGCCTCGTCGAGTGGATACGTCGCGCTGGTCATGGCAAGCATCTGGTCCAGTACTTTGGAGACCAAGATGGGGAGGTTTTCGGAGTAGCCACCTGCAACGAGTTCGAGCGCGCGCGCGCGTGGAGACCAAGCTCATACTCCATTCCGGCCAACTCGGCCTCGTACGCCATTTCCGTGAGCGTATCCTTCACGTATCGAACAAATAAACTCGTCAGCACGGCATGATACGGCGTCGTGGAGAGTGCGGGCGAGTCGAGACGAAAGTAGGGCAGGAGGTTGGGTTTTCGAATGTCGACGTCCGGTTTGTACCATAGCCGGCACGTTTCATCCTCTTGCAACAAGAGGGACGACGTGACGGTGATGCCAGAGACTGGAGACGGCGGCGTGACAATCCGAAAGTCATGGCACACAAATTCATTTCGATGGGGAAGCTGAAGCGCCCCGTTCAGAGGAGGAGACGCCCATCACTCGAGCAGGGACTACGCAATGGGCGCTTCGGAATACGGCGTGTGGTACCATTTTTCCACACACTCGGTCGTGCCTTCAAACGTTTTACTCACCACCGTCAGGCGCATGCGCGGTGCCGTCAGGAGATTCAGGACGTGCTGCACCTTCTCCGCATCAAAGTCGTACAGAAGGTGAGCATGTACTTGGGCGCATACCGGTGCATGCCAGTGGCCAATTGACTCGCGTACGGGATGGGCTCCTCCTTGCTCTCGGCTGGACTCTGTAGGGATGAGGAAGATTGGGCCCTCTTTTGTGTCAAAGTGGACGTCACGGAAGCAGGCATGGTGCATGTCTATGACGTCGTGAAAGTGGTGTACCAATACATCCACATGGTCTAGCGTGCGACGCCCTTGGACGCGTGGATTTTTCACGAGACGCAAGATCTCGCGCGCCAGAATTTCCGGTTCAAGAGGCCATTGGCCCACTCTTGGGCTTTCAGATAACTCAAATGGATCCAGCTCCTTCATGGCCGATCAAATGGGACAAGATTTTCGTTGGTTTCGTCAAATAGTACCCACGCAACGACGGCAAGGGCCACGACAGGTCAATGATTCGAAGATCTTTGACCGGATGGACCTGGACCACTCGCGCTAGTTGTGACGCATCCAATGGAACCTCGTTGTCAAAGGTTGCACACGTGCGTCCAGACGTTGGAATCGTGGCAAACAGCGCCTCGGCCCAGCCTCGCAACGTCGCGAGGGGTTCCTTGCCATAGATCACACGTTTCATGATACGGACCGAGTACTACGTGGCATAAAAGTCGAGCAACGCCGCGCGGACGTTCGCGTTGGCTTGGCGCGGGATCGTCCCGAGCGTCTCGAGATTCCCCGTGCCAAATTTATGAAACGCATGGCGTGGATTCGAGAGCGATTGCTGCAATGAATACAACCAGCGGGCATCGTTTTGCAGGTTCTTGGAATGCTCGGCATTCACGGCCTGGAGTTCGCGCTCGGTGGCACTGGGCGTGAACAGGGGCGCGACGAAAAACTGGGCAAAGCGACCCAACGCGTCCGCGAGGTGGTCACTGAGCACGTCAAAGTAGTAGGTCGTGTGCGTTTGCGACGTGGACGCATTGCGGTGCCCACCGTGGGCACTCAGAAACGCCTTGTAGCTGTCTGTGGTCATCCGGGTACTTACTTGGCCGTAGCATGTGGACATGAACCCTAAACCCTCAGAGGCAAATTTAAGTATTCCAGAAATGGACAAAAAATTTCCTTAAAATGGCGGGGGGCGGGGGGTTCGCTCGACCTTGAACAGTTCGATTTGCCAAAACCTGGTCGTCCCGAATTTTGGATGAAATCGTTCTCCGAAATCGCCAACTTTGAAACCCCGTATTGTTTCATTTCACATTATTGGTTGAAATCTTTCTCGCGTTGGTTACAAAAGGTGATAAAATTGATATTTTACTTCGCTACCCCCTTTCACATTTTGGTCACAAATTCATTTTTGGACGACGGACATAGGGGTAGGTCTTTTTCACTGAAGAACCATCACTCCTGGTACAAGTCGTTAAATGTACGATGACAAGTCCTCACGATCTCCTCCCTCGTTGGCTAGTGTACCACGACGTCGCTGCTGAAGCTGCTGCGACGCCGAATCATTTTAACTTAAGTCAATGGGACGACGGGTTTACACCATCAGGCTGCCGTGGTCGTTCGGGTAAAATCGTGCGCGATTTTCCACGCGGGTGTCCCGGACTTTTCGCGGTCGTCGAGCAAGCCGTTTCTGAACGTACCGCCAATTTATTGTACGCTAGTGCGGTGCGAGCAAGGGTTTGGGGTGTGTACGTCCATAAAGACGAGCTGCACGTGCATGCGTCCGAGACCAGCCAAAAGGTCCACCACGACTTGGAACGAGAGGAGGCCGAGGATCCAGACGCGTATCGTCACGCGTTAGCTCGCGCAACGGTCGAGGAATTCTTACTAGGAAACGAGGGCAACGAGTGGATTACAAAGAAAGATTGGGCGCGGACGCATGGCGTTGCGGTGTGGGTGATTGCATCGGATTGCAACGACGAGACGGAATATCATTTAGACTATGCCGAGCAAGTACGATATGAAACGAATGTGATCGTTCCTCCCATTTACGGTGCGACGGTCCACGTGAGTCCACTACGTAGTAGCAGGACAGACGAGACTCTCGTTGGCGAACGACCGATGGGGGTCATGGAAGGGGGAGACTTTCATGTGAACGTCACTGGCTTGGACCACTATGCTACCTATGGCTACAAGACACGCAAGCATGACCATCGATTGACGACCGACGAGTTGGAAACTCGTAGTACACACGAAGTCGGATGGAAACGCGTATCGTACAACTTTCGTCGTGGCATTTTGTGCGATGGCGAGTTTCCGCACTTTAGTAGTCGCGTGCGTACACTCGTGCCTGGCGCGTCCGAGTCGGATCTGCCCCTGAAACGCGTGGTCGTGGGCTTGAATCTGTTCCCGAGCGAGATTGGCGCGTGCGTCGCCCAATTTCCCGAGCATAGTCGTGCGTTTAACCGCTACGTCAAGCTCTCGCAGGCTGCCGTGAAGCAGACGGCGCGGTTGTCCAGTAACACGAGGCAGGACGGTGGATGGACGCTCGACAGTGTGCGTGCAAACCCAAAACAAGCGGCATTTCTAAAGCTGCTCGTACGGAAAGTGCGCGAACAGAAGGACAAGACCGCAACAGCATCAACATGAGTATAGAAAATATATATTTTCCCAAGAATAATTTAATTGTGGCGAAAGAATTTGAGACAAACCCAATTGGCGTAACAGGCCACGATGGTTACGGGGATCGTCAGCGGGACCAGGTAACAGTAATACACGTCGCGTTCCATAGCGAGCAAGAGACTCGAGCCTTCATTGGATGGTTCCGAGACGAAAGTAATTGGTCCGCTATGTGCCGCTCGATTGGTCTTGGGGAGTAGCAGCAGCAGCTTGGAGAAAATCATAAAGTACCTACAGCCAGAAACGAATGAGAATAAGTGTGGGAAACGTACGAGTAAGTACAGCGCTGGAACAAAATATAACTGCAGCATGTACATGCACGAGATAAAGCCCATCGCTGCCATTAATACAATTACGTAGCCCCATACATGACTCGTAGAGCCAGCACGTCGTGCCTCTACTTTAGCCATAACTTTTTTTAGAAATGGAAAAAACTTTGGGACTGTACATTGATAATATTCGGACAATAATAATTGGGAAAAAATGAATTCAGTAACTTTACCCACAATAGTAATTGGGGTCGATCCGTGGTCAAATTGTAGGCTGCTCAAAAGTGGTGTAATGTGACGTATTCAAGCACACTATTGATTGAAGTGGTACCGAAACTCAACACCAGGTTTTAATACGCAGGATCTGGTTATTTGCAAATACCATGAGAAAATACTTTGTACATACTGTAAAGCATCTTGATTTCTCCGCATTTACTTTTATTGCGATGAATTCGTTTAAGTCCGCACAACATCGCTATTCTGCACTCTCCCTCATGTGACAACTGTTGAAATGCAGTGTTATGTTGAGGCACGATGGCATTACAGTTGGAGCATCATCGCACAAGTCCCAGAAATAGGTATACTCAATTTTATATTTTGTGACGGACTATAATTAGCTTAAGTCAAATATATTCACTTTTGCATTTTCGTCTATTGTGACAAGTCGTTTCTTTCGGTTGTCAATAAGCTTATCACGTTTCACTGTGCGCACAAGTGGATTTATATTGTGGATTTTACGGTTACGTTTGGATAGTGGAGATTACGTTTACGGATTACGTTGTGGAACCCACGTTCTTTTTACTTTTACGTGGAAGTTTGACTATATCGCTCTAAGTTTACGTTACTTGTTATTTTGTTAATTTTCACGATCGTTCAACAACAACACCATGAATAAATACTAAGGACGATAGATCGAGAGTTGATGAATGCTTTACGAGTAGGGGAAGGGATTATTAAGAAGAAAATAGTTTTTATTACACATATGGCTGGAAAAAGGCGAGCAGTAGTAGCAAAGCTGGCCAAAAAAATCGGCAATAGCTTGTATCATGGATCTACTAGTGAGACAGAATAAATCGAGAGAACGGCCAAGAAGCGTTACGTGCTGCATCTCATCCACTCGATATTAATTGCTTAAGCAAAAGCTATGACAAAGATAACCTCGACGATGGAAAAATGGTACCAAGAATTTGCACTTGGAAGAAAGAGCTGATGACGTTGAGAACGACGAGGATAAAGCTGCTGCTGTTTTAATCATGAGAGCGACGAAGGGATACCAGCAATTCACGATCTCCCCTCATGTTGACATTCCAACTATGACGCCAAGGGTAGAGGTAGACGGGCGCTGATGGATATCGCGCCACGTAAGCCACCCCCACAGTCAATCATCTTACCACCATCGATAGGCGTCGATCCTGAACAAATATTTGGTCGGCGACCGTGAAGAAAAAGTTCGGATCGTAAAGCGATATATTGTGCATGTTGCCGGAGTAGTCTGGGTTAGCTGCCACGTCAGATTAAACATCTGAGATCACGGTGGACGATGCCAATATCGCCGTTGCCTGCACTGCCTGGAATTGCTCCAGATCCAGTAGAAGGGTCGTATCATCATCTGCGGGAAGTCAAACCTTATGGTCAGATGTATCACATGCGAGATTGATTGCAAGCACCTCGTCTCTAGCTGCTAAATTTTGGTTTCTAAAGGCGCTGCGAGCGTGGACTGATCTTGATTTGCTTCATGTATAACAGGACTGGAATAGAAGTGCTGATCACCTGGCGACACTTGCCATTTAGGATCGGTCAGATCAACGATTACGGATAGTGCGTTGTTTGTGAAATAGTCCGAGATCAATCTGTTGTTCATCGTGACGAGATAGAAGACTAGGCCAATTTCTACGTGTCTAACCGATCTTGCAGACCCAAACGAAGAAAAATGGATAGCGGATCTGATGGTTTATGGGTGTGGAGATCATCCTAAGCTGGATCAGGATTTGGTGAAAGTTTAACCCACGATTGCCACAATACATGAGGTGGATGAGTATTCTTCCCAACGCAAATAGAACAGGTCGATACGGATCGGGACCGATCGTCGAAATAGGTTATCAAAGAGACGCTTCAACCCGATATCATTCATCACTCTCATGTCAGTCTAAAGGAAAGGCCTCTGCGCTAACCGATACTTAGCTAGTAGTCTCCGTGGTCTTATGTACCTGCTTCTCGATATACCCATTCCCGCGATTAGTCTGTTATAGTTAATGACATGACTCCTGATCGAGTTGCTCGGTGACTCAAGATGCCTCAGATTCCGATTGGCATCTGCCCACAGTCGACGTGATCGGACCGATCCACGGGCGGATCTGGGCTGAATATACACGGCAGCCGTCCCGATGGATACGGATTTAGCGTGCCAAAACGCCCACCTCTCCAGTCTTCGTGAACGACCAAGAACAACTACGGGTGGAACATGTTTATCTCGAACGTTTGTACGGAGCGGAAGAAAGAAGTGTACGTCTCCGCCTGGATGCATACCTGTCTTAAGAGGGGATCGCCCGGACATACACCAGACTTCAATTGGAGGGACTTTACTGCAGCGTTCAGCTGTAGGTCGGAGCGTGCATGTATTGTAGACACGTAGAGATCTTTTAAACGATCCAGCGCAGATAGCCCAAGAATATTCCCACTACCACCTTTAAAGTCATAGCCATGAATCACATACCGTGTCTGCAACGATCGGCACGACAGAATACGGAACTCCTATTCCGGGCTGATCTATTTACTGGTCCGGTGATCGCTATGACAGGATCCACTCGAACCGCCTAAGTTGCTCAAAGTAAAGAACAATGCGTTTTCAGGCGATTCGAGACATCCGTAAAGATTGGGAGGCAGGTTCATGGCCAACCCCTTTAATATGATCCCGATCGCAATGATGGCATACAAACCGCAAGCCAATGACAAGTGGAACGATTGGTCCAGAGGGATCAAGATATACGTGCTTAATCCGTAGCAACATGATCGGGATGACTACGCCGAAGGAGGGTGTTTACGTTCAATTCGTCTTTCGATCGGATCAGGATGGATATCTAGCGTATGGATTAGATCCACGATTGACCTTGGAGGCGGCGATCTTGATCGGGCAGCCAAGGTAACAATCTCTGATCCCGGCTGAGAGATAATCGGGCGCCACCGCATTGGTGAAAATATGGTTGTTGCAAAAGACTTCTCTTCGGGAATTACATAAGCTCTAACCCCATCAATGATCTTGAGTAATCATCCAGCCATAAACTATCCAGATTGGGATAGGTCCGATAATTTCATCTAAATGAAGGATTCCTCAACTTACTAATCGGTTCAACGGTCTTCCCGCATTTCACAGCCGTTTCAAACATCTACGATCCTCACGCTGATAATTTACGCTGGATAATTCCGACACGGCATTCAGCAATATTTGACGCGGATCACAAGAATGTTCTCGCAATTTTCGGTATTCGAATTGAAAGGGCACTAGTGTCTCTTTGCCGACTTGGACTACACACGTCTATCATTTAGAATGACCACATCGCAGCGTAGCTGCGTGCTGGTTAGCTCCCGCCTTTCCGAACGTTGGCTTCATAAGCCGACAAAATCAGACAAACAGCCCTACGACAATTGAACAACATCCTTTGGCCCCTTAACTCTTTCAAGCAGCTTGTCGTGGAATTGCTTGATCTCCGAGCAAACACCGGAGTATTGGGCTTCTACTATATCTAAACGACTCCCAGCAGCCAGAGCGCAGACCGTCATCTATGCGAATTTGAAGTGTTTCCTGGAGTTTATAGCTCGAGCGATCCAAAACGGACCCTTTGGTCCATCAAGGACGGCGCTGCATCTTTTTCCTATCTCTTCGAATTGTACGCTTTGATCGAGCAGGTAGTAAGGTCTGAACGACATTCAAACGTACGAGAAGTAGTATGGGTGACATACTGATCAGCATGGATGTCTTCTTGTCAAGCGTAACTATCACGACCCGATGTGGCATACCTAGGCGTGGGCAATCGCTCGAGGTAACGTGTGCTTATGAGAGTAAAATTGTGTCACAAACGCTGTACGGCTGCGACAATACTCAGAAGCGGCTCTAAGGAATTGGTGTTGAAATAAACTAATTGGAGTCTGTTACTTCGCAAAGACTGCACCCCGACCGGTCATTTAGGAAACCGAAGTTTGACATCCCGGGTGGTGTTGTGGAAGATGAGTATGGAAACGGACAGCACAGACAGCCGGCAATGCGATTAATGATGGTCATTGAGATCGAACTGTGGAATATCCTCGTTTTTGAAGTGGGTATTCTGCCCGGAGTGCAACAAAATAGGTCACGATCAAGGTCTATCAGGAATCAGCGCCTGATTGGGGCAATGGAGCAGGCGATTTGCATTGCCATCAAAAAAACTTCTCCATGTCGATTGACACGATCTAGAACATAGAAAGCGAGTGATTAGTTAATATTACCTTCCGTGATCAGCAAAAGGTGATCGAGTGACGTGCGTATAGACGGAAGGTAATAACAGCTACTAACAGTGGCAAGGTCTGCCGATTGAATGTTTTAGCCAGGTTATTTAACTGGTGTGGTGCACATTGGATTATGACTAATACCAGTGTACGTACTAGTGGGTGTCAGAATTGGTGGTTTTTAATGTAACAACCAAGAGGTATTCCCGGGAAAACAAATCCGTAAAAAACCCTAGTTATTTATACAAATAACTCTTGTCACCCACCTCCTGAGGTGGGTGATAGGAAAACGCTCTTATCCCGTCCGTGAAAGCGGGGTTTTCACGCCCCGCACCTGCACAACGCCACGCCGCGCCGCCACACACCACCAAGACCCGCCACACCCCTAACACCACCACACCACGCCCCGCCACACCCCGCCCTGCACCCGCACACAACACGCCCCGCCACACCCCGGACACCCCGAACACCCCAACACCCCTCACAGCACGCCCCGCCACACCCCGCCCCGCACCCGCACACAGCACACCCCGCAACACCACGCACACCGCACCTCCACGCCCTGCACATCCGACCACGGCTGTTACAACGCAGACGCGTGATCCACCGCTTTGTTCTCCAAACACGCGCTCTGGCTGAAGTTATTTGGTGGTTTGTCAAATTATGAAAGGGGGGATAACGGGGAAGTGTAACAAACTTGTTTTTTTTACAAAAAATCCACCCAAAATAGGATAACTTTACCAGGAAATACAATATCTGACACCCCCTACTATTCTTTCAAGTAAGCATGTTAGCGTTAGATGCCTACTAAGTCCCCTCTCGATCATCTATCTATCCACGATCAAGGTTTTGTTTGGATGCCAAAATGTCTCCCTGTGTGTTTTTTTTGTACTTACGCACGTCGCACATTTTTTAAAGGAGTGTGTAACAGGAGTTGATTTGGAGGCCAAATATTGGAGATCTGGGGAAGAGCATGAACATGTTCGTTCTTGTGCGTATTGGAAATCACGTGTGAGTCTTGCGCGTTTCCAGCTAGGGGTAATAGCGTACTACGCGTTTAATTATAATAAATAAACTCCAATAACGAGAATCAAACTTAAGTTTACTAATCAACGTTATCTCCACTAACGTTTTTTTGCACTGAGCAATGCGTAACCAAAACAACGTCGAGAAAGCCCATCCAACGTAATCTCTACGACAGTTCTCCAATAGAGAGGATCCACACGAAAAGGAACTTGTCAATTAAAAGAGAAAAGTAAAAAGTGATAAAATTAGATTAAAGCCCGAAACTTAATCTAACTAAATGTATATGCATTCAAGTACTACCCAATTAAATTTTGGGTAATACACGATTTCCGGTTTCTGAAAAGCCGTTATCGCCCAAAGTGCCAGACCACCTCCCAGGCTCGACCTTTTAAACTCCTTCTTGGATTTCCAAGAAACCACCACTGCCACCTTCAATCGCACACAAACCAAAGACTCCTTCATATCTTCCAATCTTATAACGCTATGTCTTTTGGTGAAAATGTTCGTCATCATGTCTTCAATCTGCTTGTATACCACTTCAATTAGTCCTTCATGTCTTTTAGAAACCACGAACTCCACCCTGATGTCAATGCGCTTGGTTTTTGACGTCTTGTTATCTACAATTAAAGCTTATATGGCCGCTTGGCTGTCGCCAATTTGTGGAATCGGCAACTTTACATTCAAACCAATTCAAGTGCCATCTCACGAAAACTTAAAAGTTCGCATTCCATTATTGAAGCAGCATGGAACTCGGAATCTATCGTAGATATATAAACGCATGGTTTCTTTTTGCACAACCATAGGATGACGATCCCATCCATAATTTTACACCCATCCCCCGTTACAGACTTCCTATCCACTTTCGATCCAGCAAAATCGCCATCACGGTACCCCACTAAAGTTACTTTGTCACACTTCTTATTCGTAGCTTGGATTTCTATATTAAACTTCAGCGTTGCACTCGCCTTGAAAAATCTTAAAATTCATTTCTCCAAATTCCAGTCTAGTTTGTACGGAGTATGTGCTCGACGAATTGTCTTGTGTACCGAAACTAAAATATCTGGCCTCGTACACCTGGCAATCCAAAGTAAACTTCCAGTTAGTGATTGAAAATTCTTGACACTTTCATTTCCTCTTTTTTCGTGCTTCGGCAGCAATGTATGTTCCTTAAGCAGTTCGTCTTCAAACTCATCACCGATCGGTGTTCTCACATCATTCGCGTCTTGCATCTTAGGTTATTTAATCAAATCTTTCACCACAAGTTCTTGGTCCTAAATATATACGTCTTCTTCAGTATGTGCTACTCTCATACCTAGGAACTTGGAGACCTCCCAGAGGTTCTTTACCTCCAAAAATTCCAGCTCCTTGAAAAATCATCAATGCAACCCTTTCCGTACCAGCAACTAGAAATTCATCCACATGACTCTGACGACAACAGTTTCCATGTTTATCTTCTTGTAGTATAAGCATACATCCGCACTGCTTTGAGTATACCCAAATCCCACTAATTTTCCGTGCAACAAACGATTCCATAGTCTACCTGTCTATTTTAGACCGTAAGGAGTCTTCTTTAATTCAAAACCAGGTCCTTCAAACATTTTGCTTTCGTTTCTTTCAGTTTGCTTCATCGATAACCATTCCACTCGGTAGGTATAGAAATATGTCGTGTTCCTCTTCCAATGTCTTTACGTAAGAATAGCAATGTCTCCATGAAGAACGTTTACTCTCCATCTTCGCCCCAACGCCAATATGAACTTCACAGTTGTCACTTCAATCACCACGTTAAACGTAAATTCATACTCGGTTCCGAAACGCTGTTCGTTACCGTAGGAAACCAATCTAGCCTTGAATCTTTCCATGTTTCCATTGGCGTCCGCTTGGTTTTATAGACACACTTCGTGTGAGGCAGACTTACGTAGCTTTATTTTTAAATAACATTCCAGACTTCATTATTCTCGAACACTACAATGTATTTCTTCATAGAAAGTCTCCATTCATCTTTTTTTCGAATTTTTATCACTTCATGGTAATTTCTTGGATCGCCCCTGATGACCATAGTTACTTCATCGCGCTGAATTTCGACCTCCTTGTTCTTGTCGCTACTCTTTTCCATTTGAAAAATTATTTTTGTTAACGAATCCCCGCAATTTATGCCTCTCACGCGTCCACCTTGATTCTTCTTTAGCTTTTTCTTGGTAGTCGCTTTTGCTTTCGTCTCCTTCTCGGACGACAAAGCTCCTTCTTAACTTTGATTTCTTCCAACAGCGCTCTATTGATCTTCACGGTTTGAGAAAAAATCCTGAGCTGCATATCCGCGTATTATTTGGGTTTTAAACATTTTGTACGTGTTGCGTAATTGTGACTTTCCTGTCACGCTTCAAGTACACCTTGAATCCTTTCGTCTCCTCCCTTTTCCCACAATTACGCCAATTTGTTCCCTATGGGCCAGCGAATTTCTACCAGGGTTCGTTTACACGATAAAAAAAACAAACGCAACAAGCTTACCCAAATTTGGTTGACGCCCGTCAAAACTTCGAGGAGCGACATTTTCTTCGAGTTCGCCAAAGTTGGGGTTCGTTTGAATACGTAGGGAGCGTATTCAACTGCGTCCCTCGAAAACAGTAAGTTTAATCCACTGACCAAAAGCATGCCCCGAGCCATGTTCATGACGGTTGGGCGCATGCGTTTGGCTTTACCATTACTCACTTGGTTATTGGCCTCGATAATTTGGCGTCGCGATACCAGTGCTCTTGCAAAAATAATCCAACTTCTTGTGGTCTACACCTCCATCGATTCATAGCACGTTAATTTTGCATTCAAATCTTCTATCGGAAAATGCCAGAGAGAGTTCGAAGCCTTTTTCAGCCATGTCTCTAGTTTTCACCAACAAAATCCTCAAATAAGTGCTTTTGAAATCGATAACGTTTAACAGATATCTCTTTACCATCTGATCTCTTGGGTTTATTGGACCATTCACATCCGAGAAGATAAACCCTGCGCGATCGGCACTGCTCTCCAGTGTCCTTTTTGAAAGCACATTATTTACGTATTTTCCTTGCGCACACGTGAGACAATTTTATCATGTGAAATCAGTTATCTTGATTCTAAATCGCGGCGGGTCCTTAGAGATCCTTACAATGATATCGTATTTCAGCTGTCTTATCATCGAGGGGAAATGCATAGCGAGCCACTTTGGACGTCTTGATCACTCTGAAATTCGCTTTCGTTGGCTTCAATCGCAGCCATCACGACATCTACAAAATTTCCTCTCAAACTATTAACACTTATGTAAATTGTTTGTACGTTATTGTCCACTTCTACATCCTCAATACCTTTTCCGGTATCCCTTTTCACTAGGGCCTTTTTACATTCACGTACGATAACCCACATCATTTTTCTTATAAGAATTCATATGATAATATACTTCGGGCTATAGTCTCCACGAAATAAACAATATTAATCTTAACAATGTCTCCTTTCAACACATTACGTAAATGTAGAGAGACCCATCAACAATAAAGGGTCTCTCTACCTTTACGTAATGTGTGGAAAGAAGGAGACATTCTGAAGATCAGTATTGTTTATTTCGTGGAGATGGTCCGAAGGGATTTAGTGGTTTCTGCTACTGCTCAGCCTGGTAGCAGAAACCAGTAACTGTTTCCACGTCACTGAGACAACTCAAGTCATTCGTCATATGTATGATCGCACAGCTATCAAATATCCACTTTCCTTTTTTGCCTGGGCCCTTCTCTGAACGACCATAAACGCGAAATCTTCATTTTCCGCATTTTTTGGACATTTTTTTATTAGAATGTCATTGGTCACCACAGGAAAAACGCGACTTCGCCTTCACGGTTTTTTTCGCCCTCCGGAAACCATATGAACACCTCCACTAGTATTCACTCTTGGCCCTTTATCATCGTACTCCGCTGCTGTACGATTCCTCACCCTAGCGCAGTAAGTCCGGTCTTGTGTGATCGTACTAGGAGATGAGTATCTGCCTCATCTCCGGTGCAGCGTGATAAATTACATTGTTTAATACCAGTGACTCGCAATCCAAGTCCACTGTTTCCGCAATAGTAGTTAAATACAATTAATGATCCGATCATGACCGGCTAGGATTATTTCTGGTCGTAAATATTTTCATCCCTAGCGCAGGCGTAATTGTACGTTAAAAACGGATAACATCTTATCCATGATGTACCAGAGAGTATTCGTTTCGCACCACCATGTCTCAACCTGTCGGTTGTAGTACGATTCTGCTGGACCAGAAAGGTAGTGACCCAGCAGATCCACTTTCACGTATTCGGGTCACTGTAATCCGCAGGCCACTTCCGCCAGGTTTATTTGCCTTAAAAAAATCCTCCCCAGGCCTGAAAAGCCTAACCAAAAGCTTTATATCTCTCCATTCCATCTAGTGGCCTGATCTGAAGCCTTTTTTCTTTTGGCGACGGAGCTCTCACCATACCAAAGTGCTGCACTGGTATGTTTGCTTGGGCCCCATTCACATTCTGTTGGTGGTTCAAATGTGAGCGATGTTTCTTCCCCCCTTATACATTTCCACGAAATGGGGACCTTCCCCTCGAGAATGAATTATTTCCTGCATGGCAAGCATACCTTGTTAGGGTCCTGGTGATTGTATTCTGCAATCAGAAGAATCAAATTGTGGTGGAGCGGCTGATCAGAATTTTTGAGGTTCGATCAGGCGTTCCCACAGCGCCCGGACTGCCGACTAACGAAGGGGGTCCTGCGGTTGTCCTGTGACTGACTTATGTCTTGCTCACCTTGTGTACCCGACGGCTTGGGAGTGGGTCGCTCTCCAGTTGACCGGGACGTAGATCCGCGAAGTTCCGATGCAAGATTGGGATGAACTCGTAGTAGATCGACAGGTGTCGATCAGGTGCAAAACGTTGATGATCAAGACCGTTGACCGATGATCTTGCGATGAATCAGTGAGGTCTCGGATGATCACGGATCGGTGATCAAGATCGAGGATCGAGGATCGGTGATCAAGGGATGATCAGGATCGGGGATCGATGATCGATGATCAGGGGTCTAACTAGCTGATCTTGTGCTAAATCGACGGGATCTCGGATGATCACGGGTCGATGATCAATATCGATGATCGCAGATCGATGATCAGGGTCGATAATTGCAGATCGATGATCAGGGGTCGATGATCGCTGAACAGGGGTCGATGATCGTTGATCACTGTTGATCTTGTACGAATTGGCAAGATAGCGGGTCTTTGATCGCAGATCGCAGATCGACGGTGTCGATCTAGTGGTGATGATCGAAGGGGGTACTTGATCAGGTGGCGGAAGTCTTCACCACTTGATCGCCGAGCCTCTTAAGCCTAGTTCGCTAACGGAATACCCAATATACTATGTATTCCTAGCTAATACCTAAGAGGAGAGGGGGGGGCGACCTGCACTTTCTATATGCAGATCGACGGTGTGGTGAAGCGGACCCAAGAATTTTGGTCGTTTCCGGTCAGCAGCAGACCGATCGGCTTATCGGCGATCGGATTGGTGGAAATCCAGGAGGTTTTAAGCCGGTCATGTGCAAGGAGTGTCAAGAACACGGATTTGGGTAAGTCACATGAGATTGCGTGTACTATATATTTTCATGTTTGGTACATATTGGGGA
The DNA here is from genome assembly GCA_026184515.1 of Peronosclerospora sorghi. Taxonomy (NCBI): domain Eukaryota; phylum Oomycota; class Peronosporomycetes; order Peronosporales; family Peronosporaceae; genus Peronosclerospora; species Peronosclerospora sorghi. The sequence goes on along the minus strand of CM047585.1, from coordinate 5,915,934 downwards.
CTATAGGGGGTAGGTAGTTTTGAGCTTGGGTTTTGCCAAGTTTGGGTTTTGCTTCGTAAAGGTTTTGGCTTTAGCTTCGTCTAAGAAACCGTTGGACCTCTAACTCAACCGGGGTCGTTTCGCCTTTCACGTCAGTCGCCTCTGCACGCCGCAGAGTGTTTTGGGAGCGGAGGGTCGAGTAATTCCCTCCAGCTCATTATACCCGGCCGGGACGCGTCATAGACGCATTTGGCCCGCCGGAAGTCCCTCGACGGGAGTGCACTTTGGTCGACCGCTCAAGTTTAAGTTGCGCACGTTTGGAACGTGCTATTACGTCTATTGGATTATTTCGTGGAGATATCGTTCGTGGAGTGTGCCACGTTCTCATTTGGATCTTCCTATTGGACTATTGGACCCTATTGGATTACTGGAGTTTATCTCCCATATTGGTCGGACTTTACGATCGTAATCAGCGATCTGCCCTCTGGAGTGTACTCATTTCAAGTATAACTGGTCTACCCGTACCCAGGGTGAAGAGTTCCGCCCAGGGTACATTACCCAGCACGGTCTACCACATTTAGACCACAAGTCAATTCCTAGCGCCGATCCACCGAGTGTGTTACCAGCCCAATCCATCGGGTACACAAGGTGAGATGCAGAACAAATCGGACCAGGCGTCCTGTGTTGATGATCGGTCGTCTGCCAGAAGCGGACGATCCGATCGGATCGAAGGCGAAGGTTCGCGGGGTACCACCCCCCCCGTCAGTTGGAAAGTTGTCCGGGCACGATGGTGGTCAGGTTCTCGACACTACGGTGTTCGATTTTGAACTTGACTCCACCACAATGGTGCGCGTGCCCGGATCACTTGGTGATCGTGGATATCACCGCAGCGATATTCAGCAAAGAATTGATTACAATGAATTGAATGTGGAATCGTTCTGGAGAGAACATAAGGAACGTCTATCGCCTTATGTTCTCGTTGTCGATAAGGATGGCGATGTCCGATCTGGCCGGGTGAAGGACCAGATCGGTATTAATAAGTTTTTTTCTCCCCATAAGGCTCCCACCGGAGCCGATCGGGACTATAGCAGGTCTTGCTATAGTTCCGGAAAGGATCAGGACTTTTGTCCTGATCCTATGCATTTGAATGAATATTTTGACGAAAATAAAATAAAAAGCGAAAACTACATGGAGGCTGATCGGAACGATCCAGCCCCCCCAAGGTTCCAAAGCAGAGGCTCAGAATGCCGTCCGACGAAGACGACTTGGAAGAGAAGTAGTAGGTCGAGGATGGGGTCATCAAAGAAGAAGACCTGACCAGGATGTACTACATCCACGAGTTGAAGCGATTTATTCGCGAAGACCAGGTCATGCGGATTATAGACCCTCAGATCCCCGATCGCCTTCTCGGACCCACCACCGAGCCGATCCAAAGCGATCTGCCCTTGCTGTTAGTGAAGAACCTGCTGACGATGTTGGCCGAGGTCGTCATGAAGGTGCGAAATCTCGCCAACGTGCAGAGACTCTTCGATCTGGATACTTGGAGGTTGAAGATGTCGATGTCGACCTTCCACGACCATTTGGTGCCGTTGGTGGGGGCGGTCCGCCGCCCAACTCCCACCGTGGCATTGAAGGACGATGAGGCCACGTCAACATACGCTGATGTGTCCTCCGATGATAAGTCGCTGTATCAGTCTCCACCTGCCTCTAACAACTCATCGAAGTTGGAGGTCGGTGTCGAGCGGATGACCATGGGGTCAGACCAGACCCCATGGGATTATAAAAAGGACGTGCGGCAACAAGGGGCTGCATGCCAGTTGGGGCCCCAGGAGCCCCCACAGGATGCAGTACCTCCAAAGGAGGACACCAACACGTTGTCCATGACCCAAGCCAACTTCCAAGCCATGTTTGAAGCGATGATTGAGCGTTTCTTGGGGAATCGATGCCGATCACCTCCGCGCCCACCTGCCCAGGACCGATCTGCCCGGCAAAACGTTAATATTTGCCGAGTTGTGGGTATGGAGTCAGGGGCATCAGCGGATAAGACTATCCGAGGTGGTAAACCAGTCGGAAAAAAAGGGAGACGCAAGCCGCAACCAACCCGACCGCGCCGATAGAGCAAGAATAGCGATTACGACATGGAGTCGGTCGGCGATACGGGTGACCACTATGTGTCAGACGGTGCAGGGGATGGCAGAACGCGTAAGGCTAACCTAGCCTCTACGACCGCATTTGAACTTGGATCTGCCGCGATCCCCCGTATTCGTATGGCTGCGACTACAGACCTCAAAGACTTTACTGGCAAGGACGACGACGAGGAGCAACCAGGTCGTGGTTTTTTCGGGTCAAGTCTGCTTTCTTACGGGATCAGACACCGAAAAATGAACGGTGTCTGTTCTTCAGGGATCTGCTGAAAGGACCGGCTGCGAACTGGATCCAACAGTTGGGTCGGGATGTCCGGTCTTACTGGGATCTGCTATGTTCGGAATTTGAGGGGCAGTACTGCAACTCCGGATTTTCTACCGCCCGCAAGTATCACCATATGCAGAAGCGGGACGACGAGACGCCGATCGAGTATTTGCACCGTCTGAACGTGGCTGCAATTCGCGCCGGGATAGTGATCAATGAAGGCAACCCACCGACCGGTGCCGCTATGGAGCACGTGGGTCACTATATCAGTATCCTTGATGACCAAGAGCTGGCAGATCAGCTCACTCTGCTGCGCCTCAAAGATGTGGGGGAAGTGGAGCAGACGTTGCAACACTCACGCAGCATGAGGGAGAAGGTCGCCGTTGGATCGGGTCGCTACAGATCGAAGACCAAGACCGATCCGGTGAAGAGGCCCCCGACCAGATCGGCCCGTGCTGTTAAGGCGATCGTGACTGAAGACAGCACTGGATCGGAAGAGGAAAGTAGCGGCCGGTCCAGTCGGGAATCGGACGAGGACCAATATCACCACATCTTCGTCACGGAATGCCCCAAGAACCAGATCGACGCCTAACCAGGAAGATCGGAAGGGCAGTAAGGTAAACAAGTCCGATCCGGACCGACCTCGCAAGAAGTGTTCTCACTGCGGGTCAAGCAAGCATGATGGTGGAGACTGCTGGAAGAAGCTGATATGCAAGACGTGCGAAAGACGCGGTCACCCCACCGATCACTGCCTCTTCGTGTGCAAGTCATGTGGAGAGATCCACGAGGCCGGCCAGTGCAAGATCGAAGAGTTCTTCAATATGATGCGCAAGTGGTATGTGCCGGGTAAGCAGGCGGGGATGCTTCCACCTGACGTGGAAAAGATGTTAAACTAGAACGCTCGCCAGGTTGGAATCTGGATCGAGCCGAGCGGTCTACGTTTGGCATCTATGCATATGTCGGCAAGGAGAATAAAACCGACAATACATGTTCTGTTCTCAATTGCGTCGATCGGGATCATCTGATCTACAATCTCACGACCGATGAATATTCCCGATCGAAGGTGGTCATGCAGTTGGATATGCTGCCGGGGGAGTCTCGCGGATACTGGAAGTATCATGCGCCCGACAAATGGTTCAAGAAGGCGAAATACTGTGGTAAGATAAACAACCAGAAGGCAACGATGTTGTTCGACGCTGGGGACGAAGTCTCAATTATCGACTCCGCCTTTGCGCGTAAGGTCGGATGTCGTATAGACGACACTCAGAGACAAGAAAGCGTCGGAATCGGTGAAAGTTCTTTTATGACCAAAGGAAGGACGCGCGTGAAGATCACCCTATCGGGTTCGTTGGTCTACTTCTTCAGCGCTTGGGTTGGCAAGATGGCCGGTCAGGATGCCCTGTTAGGCATGGATTTCATGGTGCCGGCAATTATTCGCCTTGATCTGTCTCATGGAGTGCTTACACTCCAGGATGAGGTCCAGATCCAGTTAGCTGGTCGGCGGCCCCTATACGGATCGCACACCAATCTGGTCAGGTGGGACCAAGATGTCACCATTCCAGTCGGCCAATCCGCTGATACCCCGGTCGACAAAGGTTTTCGATCAAGGAAGTTATAGGTGACCAGGGGCGATCGATGGGTGTCGACCTTTGTGAAAAGCGCCGGCCGATATGATTTTGTTCGAGTCACTAATATCGGTGACAAGCCGCTTACACTCGACAACAATACTATTGTTGGCATGTGGCTGGCGGAAGTGAAAGTGCCAAGAAAGATGGGGTTCGTCTCGATCGGATCGAGACGGTATGTTAAGTGGCAGAACTTGGCATACCAAGCGACCACCGATCTGATCAGCGATGATGGATCGGTGGAAGAAGATACCTCACCTATGGTGGAACGACCCATCTATGTAACCCCAAAGAAGATGTTAGTTCGAAAAAAGGCACCGCAGTCGCCGTACACGGTGGAACATCAAGTAGCTGAGCCAAGGTTCGTCAACGTGGTGGCGTCACAAGAACAGGCGACAGCGGAACCGGGAATAGAAAAAGAGGAGCATGGTATTGCTGGGGCGGACCACGATGGCGCGCCTAAGCAGATCGATGTCGTTGAAGAGCAGCCCGCCGATCGGGAACAGCAGTGTGCAACCGATCAGGACGTTTTTGGTGATATTGCCCCGGAAGACGATCAAGTTTGTATCCATGAGGGCGGGGATCAATATATTCAGGAGCTGGAGAGCCAGATGGCAGTCCTCCCTGAAGTGTCTGCTGATCCGCCCGAAGTCACCTTGGACGATCTGCAAGTTGGTGATCGAGATGTCAACAGTCCCTATCAGATCGATCAGCTAAAGAAGATCATATGGAAGAAGAAACATCTGCTGATCGGGAAAGGCAACGCCTTACCCCCTGCTGCTCGCGGAGCGATCTGTGACATCGACGAGGGTGATGCCTAGCCGATCGTCCAGCGATGCCGACGTGTGGCGCCACAGTACCGCAAAAAATTGTCTGATCTTATTAAAAGACTGTTGGCCACCAAGATCATTAAGCCGTAGACCTCGCCGTGGGCCTCACCGATCGTGATTGTGATCAAGAAGAACGGTGTCGACATCAGGTTTTGTATCGATTATCGGTTGGTAAATCGGTTGACCACGCTTATGGTGTACCCGATGCCACTGATCAGCGATCTGCTAGAAGATCTCGCCAAGACCCTATGGTATTGCTCACTGGATATGGAAAGTGGATTTTGGGTGGTTTCGATGACCGATCGGGCTCGCGAGATCTCCGCATTTGTTACGCCGTTCGGTCTGTTCGAGTGGAACAGTATGCCGTTCGGTTTAAATAACGCGCCCCAGATCTTCCAGAGGCTGATCGACAACGCACTGTATGGACATTTCAAGATCAGTACCGATCGGGACCCCACCGAAAACCATGATGTATTTACAGAGGTGAACCCGATCGGGAAAGGAGACCGTCCGTTCTGGGGAGGCAATCGTACATCGACGACATACTGATCCCTGCTTCGTCATGGAGCGATCTGTGCGAGAAGGTCGAACGGCCGTTGGAGACATGCGATCGCTGGAACCTGTCGATCAGTGCTGTGAAGAGTTTTTGGGGCATGTCCAAGGTCGCCTATTTGGGTCATATGGTGTCAATCAGTGGGCTGGAGGCCAATCCCAAGGATTTGGAGTCACTGAGCAACCTCCCGTTTCCCATATCACTGAAGGCAATGCAGTCCTTCTTGGGGAGTCTAAATTACTACAGCCGCTTCATTGAAGATTTCGCGATTTACGCGGCCGTGCTGTACGAGATCCGGGAAGTCGACTATCATATGTTGCGCGAAGGAGATCAGTCAACTTTACGGGAGGGCTGCGACTCTGATCTGCGCGCAGATTTTCCGCAGGTGGAGGCAGACGATCACATGAAGCGTGCAAAGGTTGCTTTCGGTATGCTGAAGGCCAAGATGGCGACGGCGACGATTCTCAGACACTTTTATCCGGAAAAAAATGCCGATCGTCATTGTGTACGCTAGTAAGTGGGCCATTTCTGCCACTCTAGTGCAATAACATGATGGAGAGTACCACCCGGTCATTTTTACGAGCCGGACGTTGAAGCCGAACGAAGTTAACTATGGGATCGTCGAAAAGGAAGTTCTGGCTTTACTACGGATTTTGGATGTCTGCTACAACCTACTGGTCGGCCGATCTGTAAAGGTTCTTTCGAGAAAGTCGCATTGGCCTGGCTATTATCGGCCAATGGGATGGATGGTCGGCTCGGCAGATGGTCAGCGATCTTGTCACAGTGGTCCGTCGAGGTCGTCAAGTGCACCAATGGAGAAGAAGAGATATTGGGCACATTGGCTGCCAGTATCACCCCTCGGTCTGAAGTGGATGAAGCTCTGATGGCGATTGCCCCAAGGAAGCAACCTCGACAGTCAATCTCACTGCCGCCACCGATCATCGATCGGGATGAGGAAATCCTGGTCTTCTGTTTCGAAGGATCGGCTAGCGTGAAGAAGAAGGTCGTCTCCTATAGTTCCATACTGTGGAAGTTACCACAATGGTCCATAGTAGCAGCCGCCGCCGATTTCACGCCTAACATAACGGTCAACGAGGCGGAATATCGGGGACTCCTTCTATGTCTTGATCTTCTGTCATCACAAAAGAAAGGGCGGATCATCATATGTGGTGACTCCAACCTAGTGATAAGGCAGATCACCGGGGAGATCGACTGTAAGGCACCACGGCTGAAGTTGTTGAATGATCGGGTGATGAAGGCACTGAAATACTATCTCAACCACGAGCTATTGCACGTGAAACGGGATTGATACAGAAGCGCCGACCACCTCGCGACCCAATCCATGCGGGACCAGATCGGGGCGACGATCACCGAGGAGGCCGTTCTACTTAAACTTATGGACATACACAGGCTCCCGGAGTTGATCAAGCCCAAGAACAGCCCCGATCAGGTACATGTGATGGCGGCGACTAGATCGCGAACTCAGAAGTCTCGCCGATCGTTCCCGAAGGAAAGGCTGAGTGAGCGTGTTGTGCAACAGCTAAGGGCGGAACGGATCCTCAAGGCGCAGGACGAAGAAGAGTGGATTGTCAACCTGAAAGCATATCTGCGCGGTGAACCGTCCAATTTAACGAATGATCAAGCGAAAGAGTGTTCCAAGATCGCGGACAGTTACGATGTGGATGACAATGGATTGCTGTATTACTGCCGTGACGTTGATCAAGACAGTGCCGATCGAGATCGACTAGCGAAACTGGTGATCCCTGAGTTGCTACAGACGGATGTCCTTCATCACTAACATGTGAGTCTAGAAGGGGGACACCAAGGCATAGGCAGGACATACCACAAGATCAGGGCCCACTTTCACTGGAGAGGACTTTTTCGGAGCATGCAGAAATATGTGGGCTGTTGCACAGAGTGCGAGATGGAAAGGGCAGACCGATAATCAAGGGCCGATCGTCCGGAAATATCGAGGCTACTTACCCTTTCCAGGTGATAGAAATGGATCACATACCGTCGCTTCCCAGATCGACGCGCGGCGACACTGACCTGCTGATCTGGATCGACCTATTCAGTGGTCTGGTGATCGCAAAGGCGAGTGCATCCCAATCTGCGGAGAAGATCGCCCAGAGTTACGAGGAATGCGTGTTCTGAAGGTTCGGCGCCAGCGAAGTTATTAGACACGATCGGGAACCCGGTTTTATGGCTGAGGTTTTCCGATCGTTCAATAACATGATAGGCCAGAACCAGAGCGCGACGATGGAATATCGTCCGCAAGCGAACGGATCCGCTGAACGCATGGTGCAGACAATAACAAGGGCGATTAAGATGCATGTGGACTATCCGGACCAACGTGACTGGGACGAGTATGCAGAGAGACTGGTATTCGCACTCAACTCTTCAACTTATCGGGTCCGAGGAGAAACGCCTTTCTATCTGGCGTATGGATGGGACCCTCGATCGACACTTGAAGCGGCGATACCGATCGGCTGCACTAGGACCCGCGATCGCGATGCCCGTCGTTGGCGCATGCAGGTCCAGAAGCATTATCAGCATGCGAAAGAAGTCGTCAATGAAAATTTGCATCAGGACACGCAGGATCTAGCAGATCGTAATAACGATCAGGTCCGCCCTCATGGTATTGAACCAGGGGAGAGGCTCTGGTTATACCTCGATCGGGTCAAGGAAGGCAATGCAAAGAAGTTGGATCATATGTGGCACGGTTCTTTCCGTGTAGCAGAGCTGTTCAGTGAGCATGCTTCCAGTCTGATCACGTCAGCGCGGATTATAAAGTTTTTCTGATCGTACATGTGTCCAAACTGAAGATGGTCAGAGAATTCCCCGATCGGCCTAAAATGCCCGTCTGGTGGACGAAGCGGAGAGATTCAATTTCGATGAGGCTCTTCTGCCGGAAGACATTTGGGAAAGGCCATTGGAAGAGGACGAATTCGAGGTGGAAAAGGTGTTAGATGTCCGATCGGTCAAGAAGACACGTTTCGGTTGCACCCACCGAGAATATCTGGTCCGCTGGAAGGATCATGACGAAGAAACTTGGATCGACGAACTCGATCTAAATTGTGGAGCACTGCTACGATAGTTCGAACGAGAACGAGTCAGTCGGAATCACTTCTCAGTGATACAGACTCATGAAGATCAAGACAGACAGTAGCGCCGATCAGTATATCGATCGGTGTGAATATGTGTGAGGTCAGAATTTTGTGAATTTGTGATGAACCGTGACGAACTGGAGTAGTGGAATGACGAACGTGGTGATGATTTTCGCGATGTGTATGGAAACTGTATATGATAACGTGTTGGTACAAGTTTGGAGAAAGTGATGGAATTTGGTCAAGGGATTGGATGATCAGGAATATGAAAAGAATGATGACATGTATTACGAATTATCTGGTCAGCTAACTGCTGCATCAAGAGTCTCAATCACCCCACAAACGACCGATAATGAATGCCGGATGGTCTTCGATCTGGTCCCGATGTTGAATACGCCAGGGCTCCTGCAGATCGATCTGGATCAAGGCGTCCTTCAGGTCTACGACTGGCCTGTCGCACCGAACACCAGGATACCAGATGGCGTCTTCGGTCAACGCCCGGGGGCTCTCAATGCGACGCTTGGCCATGTGAAGAAACGCCGGATACAAAAAGACGTCGATGTCGCACTCGCGGGCCAGCATCCCTTCCAGAATAAACTGTCATAGGATCTGCCAGGCCTCGCCCGCCCGACTCCAACGCTGTTTCCGGCGCTTCCGATACAAGATCAGGTCTTGGTCACGCAACTTCCGACCAGGAGGAAGCATTAGATAGTGCGTAGACTCCCAGATCGCTTGGAAGTGAGCTGTGTTAAAAACCCGAAGTCTACCCAGAAGCAAATCGATCCAAGGAGTCGACGTGAACATGGAGTCCAACTTGGCGCTGAGCAACACTTCCCATGGTCGATCTGCATACAGACGGGCGACTTGCGGCCCTGTGATCAGATCTGCCCGCCACGCATACGGGTCAGGAGTTTTCAAAGCTGGAGGGAAGAGCCAGAAATCTGGTCGGGACATCGACCGGGCAAGATCTTTCTTGGTCAGGGCTGATCGGTGCAAGCTACCGATCTGCCCCGGTGACCATGGCAAAGTGGCATCTGAAGTCAGCGATGGGAGAGGTCGATCTCCGATCGACACCCCTTTCAATCGGGCGTGCTTGCGCAGCCCAGATGTACCGGGCTGGAACGAAGGCACCGATCCGGTTGACTCACGCGTCCGTGCGACACCATCACCCTGTGATCTGATCACCTTATCAGCCCCCGATGCAGGCTTCACCGGAACAGGACCACGGAGTTGATCGGATCGGGACTTGGACAAAGCAGTGAACAAGAACTCAGAATCTCCCGATCCGTCCCCCGAGTCCTCTCCGGAGGAGATTTCTATACGCTTGGTGTGAGCAGCGCGGGGGCGTAAGGGCGCATGCGATTTGATGGTTATGGACGTGTCACCTGCGTCCGATCTTGGGCTTGGAAGATGCGCCGGCGTCTTGGCTTTCTTCTAAGGCACCGCTCGCTTCTCCTCGAGTTCGGAGCGCGCGCTATGCCCCGCGCCCTTGAGCCTTTCGACGCGTCCTTACGCTTCTTGGAAACTTTTGGAATTTTGGAGTGATTACTTTTAGCCAAGAGTGGCGTCGTGTCCGATATTGGTGCAGATCAATCAGAGCGGCCGATGCAGATCGGTCAACGCTAGAGCCTGCAGCCGGACGCCGGTGCAACAATTTGGTCAACTGTTGGTAGCACCGATTTACGGCCGCGCAGAGACGGTTTGACTCCTTTGTCCAGGCGTCCGATCGGCTCTGGAAGGACTCGACCTTCCCTATCTGCTCCCTGACCACGACCTGCAACTCGCCGATCTGCCTCTCCAGGTCACCATGTTGGGTGCGGAGTAAAGTCCGATTGGACTGATCCTCCAACCTCTGCCGGTTGACCACCGCGAGATGTTCCAGGAGGTGTGACCTGTAGGCCTCCAAACGAGACAGATCATGCCGTGCGCCGATCAGCCCGTCCAAGATCGGTCGGAGCTGATCGCAGTGGTCATGCGTCTGCCGATCAGCCGCGAATAAAGCTTCAAACGTTTTGGCGATGTAGGTGGGCAACCGATATGCACGCAAAGGAGGGTTAGAGCAGATCCAAGACGAAAAGCAGACCGATCGGCTTACCGCGCGTTGTTTGTTGGGCGATCTGGGCCCGGAGATGCGCGTTTTCAGCGATCACCTCCTGCAACTTCGTGGATATGGGGATCAATGTGTCTACCTCCTTCCGCAATTGCAGGAGTGAAGAATTCTTGACGTCCAACTGCGACTGAAGCTCCCAGACTGTTTGCCGGAGCAGATCGACCCCGATCTGATGCCCATCTGGTGTGTCGGACTCTGGAGTGTTGCGAGGGCTGTCAGATCGGGCCGATCTGGTAGGCGAATTGACATGGGGCGATGAGGAACGCAGGGCAACTGCAGCAACGAGCGTCAAGAGAGGTTACAAAATGATCAGGTGCACAAGGTCAAGTACCTGGCGAAGGCTAATTCGAAGATCTGTCCATCGGTGAAGTCCGCTACTGTGAAGATTTGGTATGTGATGAGATCGGGTCGCTACCGTTGCGCGGCTACGACCAGAGTCAGGGGCGGTTGTGTGAAGTGGACTCAAGAATTTTGGTCGCTTTGTGTCAGCAGCACACCGATCGGATTATCGGCGATCGGATTGGTGGAAATCAAGGCGGCTTTAAGACTATCGTGTGCGAGGGGTGTCAAGAACACGTATTTTGTTAAGTCACATGATATTGCGTGTACTTACATAGTTTCATGTTTGTACATATTGGGGACCATAGGGAGATAGTTTTGGTTAGTCTTTTTTTTGGCCTTTAACACTAAACAAGAAGGCGTTAGAATCTTCGCACTGTACATCAGTCGCCTCTGCACGCCGCAGAGTGTTTGGGAGCAGAGGGTCGAGTAATCCCCTCTAGCTCATTATACCCGGCCGGGACGCGTTACAGACGCACTTGGTCCGCTGGAAGTCCCTCAACGGGAGTACGCATTGGTCGGCTTCTCAAGCCCAAGTCACACACGTTTGTAACGTGTAAACAAGTTTTGGATTGTTACGTGGAGATATCGTTCATGGAGTTTGTTACGTTATCGTTTGGATCTCCATATTGGAGTATTAGTCTTTTATTCTCGTATTGGTTGGGATATACGATCGGTTGAGCGATATACCCTTTGGAGTATACTTGCTCCGAGTATAATTGGTCTTTCCGTACCCAGGGTGAAGAGTTCCGCCCAGGGTACACCACCCAGCACGGTCTCACGTTTTTAGACCCCACATCAATTCCCAGCACCGATCCACCAAGTGTGTAACCAGCCCATTATATCGGTTACACAAGGTGAGATGACGAAAGAATCGGACCAGGCTTCCTATGCTGATGATCGGTCGTCTGCTAGCAGCGGACGATCAGATCGGATCGTAGTCGAAGGTTCGCGGGGTACCCCCCCCCATCCGTTGGAAGGCTGGGCACGATGGTGGTCAGGTTCTCGACACTACGGTGTTCGATTTTGAACTTGACACCACCACATGATCTCTGTGATCGGACGCAAAAGGAGAACTTTATTAATACTTATATCCAAAAATCTACCAATTACCTAATATCAACCAATCAGAACTACCCATCCCGATGTGCTCCACCGACCAGTCAACCTGATTTCTCAGTCGTTCGTCGCTTACCGTTAAGTACCCGTACCTAGTGCCGCTTCTAATCCGATGACCCGTCCATGTTCACCAAAGTTGTACCCAAAATTTCGGTACGCCTTCCACAGTTAGCCACAAAATCTACGGTACACTTCACCACAGGCGCCCCTGAACCTCGTCCCATCCGGACAGCGGTTGGGGCGGGGGTCTATCATGCTGTTGCAACCATCAATCATGGCAGCGTCGATCATGTTGTTACACCCATCAATCATGCCATCGTCGACAATACCGTTACACCCATCAACCGTGACATCATCGATGAAGTCGTTTCCACTCAATAATCTGCCATTTCTCCCATCGGTCGGGTCACTATCGATCACGCCGTTACCACTCAATGATCAGCCGATAATGATCATGAATTTACCACCCGTCAACCGTAACATCATCGATCAGGTCTTCATGATCATGCATTTCCACATTTCCTTCGACACGTCAATCATGCAAGCGATCACAAACAGCGCTTCAGCGATCAAGAACAGCGCTTCATCACTCGATCGGCCTACAGCAGACGTTATAATCTCGGTGATTAATCAAGCGTGCGCACAGCAGGAGACGCTCCGCACGCGAGAGGAGGAGGTCGTTGTGTTGACTAACTCGCTCTCGGTGCTCGAAGACACCGTTCCGATGCTTTGGAAGCAACTCTCACGCGCTAACCGTCAAGTTGCTGATCGCGACGATGAGATCAAGCGGTTCCATGAGAAGCTTGCGCCCCTGCGCGATTATGTCCGAGCGAAGGTCAACGCTATCGAGTCCAAACTAAAGGCTGCTGAGGCAACCATAGCTGACCAACGCGCCCGAATCCGCGATTTGGAGGGAGGTCGTGATCGAGACCGTTATCTGCTGTCGGTTCAAAAGGAGACCATTGCTGATCACGTACAGGAGATTTCGCGCTTGAGGCGCTCCCGGATCAAGTGATGATTGATCAACTCCGGCAACGCTTAGTCATGCTACAAAGACGTATGATCAAGCCGCCTCCGAGAACAAGTGTCTGATCGAGAAAGCGATCAGGCTCGCCTCCAAGGCCGAGAAACGAAAGAAAAAACGCGATCGCCTCCGGGAGGAAAATGAAACCAATCTTCTGAATATGAAGAAACACGTCGCTGCCCTAGCCCAGGTTAACGAGCTACGTGATGGTCTCGATGGGGATCGGCTAGCAAGCCGAGCAGTATGGTCTGCGTGCCAAGAATTCCAAGTTGAAGACGGAACGTTCGACAGCGCGGCGCCGCTTCAATCAAGTATCTGCAAATCGTGACGCTCTGCGCGACGAGTTGCGACAGGCTCAAGAGGAAGCTGCGCAATTGCGTTCGTACCACTCGTACGTCCAATCCATGTTGGCTGATGCAGCGCTACAAATGCAGATCACCCTGGTTGCCGGCGCCTCTTGTGCAAGTTCTGGTCAAGCTGCAAGCTCGTCTGCTGACTTCAGGGTGATTCGCCAGCAGATTCTGTCATTCGGTCCACTTCTTCGCCTAAGAGACGTGCACAGTGTTCGCAATCCACATCTCGGTCTAAGCGGCAACGCCAAGTTCCTCCCATTTCAGAGTAGAAGTCGGATGATGATCGTTCACTTAATCCCGATCAGCCGGATGAAGATCAAGGCGGTTATCCTTCATCGATCAGCACACAAGTCTTATCCAGCCCCACGATCAGCGAGATCGGTAGTGAGGGTTTGCTTGATCAAGGCTCTGCTGGGTTTCTCTTCCCTCGTATGGGTCCATTCAAGTCGCTGATATTGGTGCCTGATGGTGCATCAGATGCAGACATCTTTCCGTGGACTCCTTACCAACTTAATGGTTTCGATCTGGGCAACGTCTCGGTACACGAGGTCTTCGACTATTTGACACGCTCTGTGGGATGGTTGTTTCCAGCTTTCACGGACACCCCTTCGACTGATCAGTGGTGCACTCACATGATCACTCAGTCGGAAGTGGAGTTGCTATACTCGCCACATCCCTGGTAATCCTTCAAGTGTATGATGCCACCCGTCTCTTTCCGCTCGGTCGGCTGGTTTGACGACTTTGAAGCGAATTACCAGTCGTTTCTAGACCATCACGCGCAGGCGATCTGGGAGTCGACGCATTATCCCCCCATACATAAAAGCCTCCGAGCGCGAGACGACTTCTTCCAAGAGTATTATATAGGTCGGCGTCAGCGTAGAAGCCGCGTAGGGGCATCGTGGAAGAAGTGGAGTTCGTCCTTCAGGGCATGATCGACGGGAAGTGTGATCTCGACATTTTCTTATACCCGTAGATCTCACATTGCGCTCGGAACCGTCCCTTAAAGTATGCTCCGGCCGACGATGGGTCATGGTACCCATGGTTCCTATCGGACCCACCACCTCGAACATTACCGGAAGCGTTGCGTGAGGTCGATGCCTATGAGCCTTGGCGGATCCAATATCGCCTTTCTGTTGAAAAACATCCTGGACGGAACATCCCTCGCCTTTGCCGTAAGTTTTATGGGTCTGGTTAGCTGGCTGATCACTTCTTCTTTAATCAATAAACACTCTTGATCATACCATTTCGAACTGTTGCTTCGTCACTTTTCATGCATAACATAAATCGGTCTTCCATCGGCTCATCTTCCGTTTCTCCACCACCATATCTCGCAATATCCATCGTAAATTCACCACTTCAAGTCAGTCATCATTTCTCCATTAATCGTGAGTTTCGTCAATCGTTCTTCTCCAATCAAAGGTTCTTCAATCATAATCTTGTGGAGAAGCGTGCCCAAAATTTGGCACACTTCTGGTCAAGTTTCGTCAAGGCATTTGGTCTAATTTCGGATTGGTTTAAACAAGGGGGCTTTTCACCCTATCAGACTCAAGAAGCGTCAAGAACGCAAGTTTTGGTGAGTCACCCTACTTTGGGTATTTTACATATTTTGTGTGGGTACATTTAGGGACTATAAGGTAGTAGTATTTTAGTTGTGGTTTTTCCAAGTAAGAGGCTTTTGGTTGTGGTTTTGCCTAATAAAGTAGAAGTCTTTTGGTTACAGGATTTTTCTAAGTAGAAACCCTTTGGTCTGGGTTCACACC
The DNA here is from genome assembly GCA_026184515.1 of Peronosclerospora sorghi. NCBI lineage: Eukaryota > Oomycota > Peronosporomycetes > Peronosporales > Peronosporaceae > Peronosclerospora > Peronosclerospora sorghi. The sequence continues at coordinate 5,900,726 of CM047585.1, read as the reverse complement.
ACAGCTAGGGGTCGCCGTTCTTCCCTTTTCGTACGCTAGTCGCCTCCGCCCGCCGCGGATTGTTTGGGGGCAGAGGGTCGAATTATCCCCTCTCGCCCATTATACCCGGTCTGGAAGCGCCGCACGCGCACTTTGGCCCACCGGAAGTCCCTCGACGGGAGTACGATTTGGCGATCTCAACACCTCAACTCAAGTACGTTTGGAACGTGCTATTCACTGGATTGGTCTTGGCGTGACGATATCGTTTGTGGAGTTTCACGAGCATATTGGGTCTTTACGCGGACATATTGGCTTGTTTTAATATTGGTTGGAAACTAGACCGGTTTTGGTCTTATTTCGTATTGTTCAGGGGCTAGACCGGAACGGTCGGTCTACCCTCTATTATTTCGTATTGGTCAGGTCTTGATCGTTTGGACGATCGACCTATTGGAAGTTATCTCTTGGAAGTGTTTTTGGTCTGTTTGTGTCTGGGGTGAAGAGTTCCGCCCCAGAGATACCTACCCAGATCGGTCTTCTATATTCAAGACCGCTTCGATCCAATCTGCGATCCCGATCCACCGAGTGTGTAACTAGCCCATTCCATCGGGTACACAAGGTGAGATGGACACTAAACAATCGGACCAAGTGGGTTCTGATGACGACAGGTCGTCTGCTTGCAGCGGACGATCGGACCAGATCTCGAGTGGTGGTCCGCGGAGTACCCCCTCCGAAAGTTGGAAGGCTGGGCGCGATGGTGGTAGTCAGGTTATCAATGCTAATGTTTTCGATTTCGAACTTGACTCCTCCACAATCTCATAATCAGTTTGTCCATCATGCGCTAGTGGGACTCTTCGTCCACCTGAATTACATAAAACCGATTTCTGTTGATCATCTTCCTTTAGAAGTCCTTGATCAGATCATCACAGTTCAGATCTGCCTCGTCTACCCATGATGGCTCGTCATAACCCTTCCGGTAGACTTGATATTCGCGTAAGTTCTGCCATACCTAGTCTTTCGACCAGATCGGACATAAGTGATGCGATCAACTTCAAATTCGTCCGGCTATATGGTCCTTTCCCAGCTGTCTTCGGGTATAAAAGCTTCATCTAAATCAGAACGATCTTCTACCCCAGCTGCTAGCACAGTGGTGGGTCGATCTGGAAATTCTTTGACCAATTTCAACTTGGATAGGTGTACCACTGGGAATATGCGATAATCGGTGCCAGCCATAATCAATCTTGCAGAATGATCACCGATCACCTCATCGAATTTGAAAGGTACATGCCACATATGCGGCAGTTTCTTCGCGAACCCTTCTTTCACCCGATCGAGGTATAACCAAACCCTCGATCCAGCTTCGATCTTGTGTGGTGTCACCAGATCATTATGATTTTCAGCTCCATCAGCCACTGCTTGGTGAAATCGAGTGCTAACTTGATCACGGGAGTAACGGTAGTCTTTCTGCAGCCTTTATCTCCACCGACGAGCATCACGGTCTTTACGCCGAATTCCACCAAGTTGCAATGTTGATTCCAACGATGATCGCGGATCCCACCCATACGCCAAATAAAATGGTGTTTCTCCACGAATGCGATCAGGGGTCGAATTTAGCGCGAATACCAGTCGCTCTTCGTACGAGCTCCAATCCTTCTGACCGACATCGTATGCATACATCTTGATCCCTCATGTAATCTTCTTCACCGTTCTATCTGCCCTTCCGTTCGCCTGTGGACGGTACGCCATAGTGGCACTCTGTCGTTGTCCCACGATCTTGTTGAACGCACGAAATACTTCGGACATAAAACCGGGTTCTCGATTGTGCCTGATCACCTCGATAGCTCCAAATCGTCGAAATACGAATTCTTCGTAATTTTCAGCGACTTTCTGAGCTGTACGAGACGATCCAGATTTACGATCACCATACCCGTGAACAGATCTGTCCAGATCAACAATTCCGTATGCCCGTCAGTTGAACGACGTAGCGACGGGATATGATCCATAGCTATCACTTGGAATGGATACGTAGCTTCGATGTTTCCAGGAGACATAACCTTGATCGTAGGTTGACCCTTCCCCGTCTCACAATCTACGCATTGCCCCACAAATCGTTGCACGCTGCGAAATAGACCACTCCAATGAAAAATCGCATGATTCGCTGATATGTACGCCCTATACCCTGGTGTCCTCCTTCCAAACTCACATGATAATGGTGGAGGACATCCGCATGTAGGGTTTCAGGTAATACCAGATTGATCAAAGAGTGCCGATCGTCTCGATCATCTTGATCACAGTTGTCTTTTCATTTAGCCATATTTCCACAGTAGATCAACAACCCTTGATCATTGACATCGTAGTTGCCGGTTATTTTCGCGCAATCTTTCACCTCTTCTGCGCTCAATTGTGAAATTTTACCATGCAAGTAACATCGCAAATCACAGATCCACTTCTCTTTGTCTTGCGCCTTTTTAACACGTTCTGCCCTTATCCCTTCTATGAATACTTTGGTCCATGTTGAGGTCGAGTTTGACGGAGGTTACGTGATCGCGTCATCACCAGCACTTGTGGTACGGTGGGATCTTTCTTCCTACTATTCGCTTCAGACAATCTGTTGAGATCAAACGGTTCTTCCAGCTGGTGTTCATCAACAATCTCACATCGGGTTCCATCCCGCATGGCCATAGTGGTGATTTGATAGGCACTATTGTTCCACTCCCTTTTACGTGCAGCAGATCGAGATCAGGCCATTCGCGAAGGGGTTTTAACGCACGCTGCTGCAATACTTGCAATCGCGTCTCTTTGTACTCTATTTCGCCACGCATTCGCCAGATACCAAATTCGAATCTCCACACACGATCACCCTTCCTTTGGGATATTGCGACAACAGATCCAAACTCAGAAGAAATCATTCTTACTCGGCTTCATTCATCGTGATGTTAGGTGCATGATCATCAACTGCGATCATGATCCTCCACTCTGGCAATTTCCACAAAATAGCACCAAACGCTCCAACACATCGCTTAACACTTGCAGATCCATCGAAACTGATCACGTACAGATCTTCGCCTTTCTCAACCGTGGGAGGTGGTACTTCAACCATCTGCCGCGTCTCCTTTTTCGGTGCGAGGGGTGATATTTACTTGCGACTAACGCCCCTAGTACCTCCTCTTCTCCATGCACACATTTTTTGATCTCCAAGTCCCATTGTGACAAGATCGCAGCCCATCTCCCCAATCGTCCGTCTATCTTGTTGCACTAACGCGGCAGACACTGCCCACTTGCTGGCATAAACCAAGATCACCGTCGTTTTGGCTTGATCAAAATGGTGCAGGGTTGGGGATGACGCAATCTTCGCTTTCAGCATACTGAATGCCACTCGCGCCTTGGTTAATTGATCGTCTTCGCGAACCAGACTCTTATTTATCGATGATCTACTCTTTAGTTTTTGATAATCTGTATCTCGTAAATCATAGAGTACAGCAGAATAGATCACGAAGTATTCAATAAATCGACGGTAGTAATTCAGACTCCCCAAAAACGATTGCATAGCACGCAAATTACCAGGAGAAGGCAAATCGATCAGATCATCCAAATTCTTCGGATTTGTTTCCAAACCGCGGCTAGAGACGTGATGTCCTAAATAAGGAGCTTCACTTCGCCACCAGTACGATTAGGCCACGCTGATCGACAAGTACCACTGATCGCACTTTTCCAATAGTTTCCGCAATTTATCACACAAGGTTATCCATGTAGGTGCAGGGATCAAGATATCATCGATATATGATCGTCGTAGCAACACAGACTGGACTTGCGCTTGATCAGGATCTCCCGCAGTAAATACATCAGTTGACGCATCAGCACCGTCCTTAACCTTGAGATACCAATACACTGCATTATCGATAAACCGCTGGTAGATCTGCGGAGCATTCGTTAGGCGAAAGGGCATCCGATTCCATTCAAACAATCCAAACGGGGTAACAAAAGCCGAAATCTGACGTGCTCGATCGTTCATAGACACGACCCAAAAACGACTTGCCATATCCAAAGAGCAAAACCACAATGCTTTATCCAAATCTTCGAGCAAGTCAGAGATCAGGGGAATAGGGTACACCAGCAAGCGCGTGAGTTGATACACCGCGCGATAGTCGATACATAATCGAATATTAACCCCATTATTCTTCACGATGATAACAATAGGTGATGCCCAGGGTGATGTAGATGGCTGGATGATCTTCGTGGCTAATAACGCCTTGATCAAGGCTGATAACTTCTCGCGAAATTGTGGAGCAACCTTCCGACACTTTTGAGCGATAGGGCGCGCGTTGCCTACGTCAATACCACACACAACTCCACGTGCAGCAGGAGGTAAAGCGTTCCCTTTCCCGATCAACAGATGTTTCTTCGCCCAAATTATATCACGAAGTTGATCAATTTCCTCTGCTGTGTTAATCGATGGATCACCAACTTGCAAATCGTCCTTGGTCACTTCTTCGGTACTTGAGGACAACTCATGCAGCGTGGCAAGCTGTTTCTCCAGCTCTTCCACGAACAAATCCCCCCCTTCGTGGTAGCACACTTGGTAATCGGTAGGAATCACACCGAATTCATCTTGATCGGCTGAGACGGGATTCTCACGCATATCTTGGTCAGGCTCATCTCTTCCAACAGACCGCTCCACTTCGAGATCAAGAGTCGTACCTTTCACACTCGGCTCCCGATCACACTTCTCTTGTACTTCTTGCACATTCTTCACTCTTCCGGTTACTAATGCCACAGATGTCGTGATAGAGTCCGTAGGTCGTGCCAAAATTCTTTGAGGAATAGGATACTCCTTTTTCTCAACCAAGGGACCTTGATCGACACTTTCTTGATCGTCATGCACAGAATCGGTAGAAGCTTGATACGCGAGATTCTGCCACTCCTTGTAGCGATTAGAAACCACCGAAATAAACCCAGGGCGACGGGGCATGTCGTCCTTATTCATCCCGATTCCTAAAATCGTATCGTCGTGTAGGGTGATCGGATGATCAGCGACGTTTGTAATACGCAGATACCGTAGATTACCCACGCCCCTAGTCACAGTGGGGACCCAATATTTTCCACGAGTAATCCATAATTTCCGAGATCGTTGATCACGAATCCGAACTTCAGCAGACCGACCTATGGGAATCTGCTCGAACAGATCAAGTTTCATAAAGTTTCCACTTGACCCGTACAACTGCCTACACCCTTCCAATGGGATAAATCAATTCATCAGCCAAACTTAGTGCGCCGTGGGCGATGACCAATCTAACACCAGCTGGGATCATAAAATCCATACCCAATATAACATCTTGACCAACAAGCTTTCCCAAACTTGCATGGAAATAATAAACCAAAGAGACCGCTAACGTCACTTTGATATTAGTGCGTCCTTCTGTGAGGTATGCACTTTCTCCGATACCAACACATTCTTGTGTTTGGCTCGTGTCGATTTGACAACCCACCTTACGAGCAAAGGTTGAGTCGATGATCGACACTTCGGAACTAGAATCAAATAGCAACGCGGCACGTTCGTTATTGATTTTGCCGCTCGCCTTGGTTTGTTTAAATCATTTCTTGGGCGAGTGTATCCACGTGATTCACCCGGAAGTAAATCAACTTCCATGATCACCGGGGACCGAGAAAGCTCATAAATACGGAAATTAGCCAAACGTGGTAAATCAGGCTGATCACATTTTTCATTATCTTTTTCTTCTGCTTGACCATCCCTCTTCTTATCCACATATGCAAAAATACACAAACCAGAACGATCGTCTCGTACCATATTCCAACCTGGATAGCGCCCTAGTTTAACATGTTTTCAGCTTCCTTGGACAACATCCCGGCATGATTGGTACGGTTGTACCACTGCCGAATACGATTTTAGAATTCCTCCATAGGGAACTTCTCAGCGTCATGAATTTTTCCGCACGCACGGCAGACATACAAGCAGTGATCAGTCGGATGGCCCTTCTTTCCACAATTCAGACAGGTCAGGCGCTTCCAGAAACGTAAATTATCATGCTTGATCGATCCACAATGACTGCACTTCTTCGTAGCTCCTTGATCACCTGCACTTGGTTCACTTCGCTTGCCAGATAGAGGCTCACTAGGCTGATCGTGCGTCACTGGTTGATCGCGCATAGAAGCGATCATGTAACGACGCTGATCACCGTCACTTCCACTGTCATCGGAACATGATCCTTCGCTTCCAGACATCATCTTGATCGCGCGCACTGCTTTCGACTTCCGCGCTGGGTCAGGTGATCGATCATCGACAAATTTCTGACGGAATCGGCTAGCGCCTACCGCCGCTTGAGGTTGGCACGACTTATTGCGCGCATAAGCCCGCAGCGTCTCTTCCAATCCGTAGCATTATCCAAACGCAGAAGTGCCAGAGTTGATCAGCGAATTCTCTATTACTCAACGTGTCGAGAAAATGTTGCACATGTTCACGCAAGGTCGTAGACGGTCCTTCCTTGATCGACAACTTGGCTCGAATTCCCCCCCTACATCAACCGGTGAAGATACTCAATGGGATTTTCATCAGATCACTGCTTCGTGTAGTAGTATTGGCGAGATGCCGATTGACCACTTCCACAGTACTGAGTTTCAAACTCATCGGCGAGACTTTTCCATCTTCCACGAATAGATCTGCTCAGCTGGCGATGCCAATTGCGCGCCGGTGCTTTAAGCAGATCACCCATGATCAAACACTTATCATGATCAGAGGCTTGATCACGCATAAATGCTGACTTAAGGCGACTAATCCAATTCCGCGCTTGATCTTCATCTCCTTCTTTTCCTGAAAACTCCTTCAGATCACTGATCGCGGACATCCGGATCCTGGAAATCGGCTATTGATCAGGGACTCCAGCGTACGCTGACGCAACCGTGGCTTGTCGAGGCAGAGTGATCGGCTCATCTGGATCGATATAATCACGCTGGGATTGTTGATCATGGAACGAACTTACAGATTCCATGTCAACATCCTTGACCGTCGCAGCTCTTCCAGGCTTTGGCTGGTGACTTTTCGTGCGTACCACTTCAGGTGTTGCCTTGCCTCTTTCCTCAGCCTAAAATCGCCCCATAGTCTTATCAAAAAATGCTTGCAGCCTTGGGTCCTGCGGTGATTGATCATCTTCTGCCTTGATTGATTGAGGTTCCTTCTTCACAACTGAGAACTTGGCTTCATCCTTCTGGCAGATCGTCATCCGGTTAATCTTGGGTTCCACACTTCCGGCACTCCTCGACTCCACTTTAGACATATCGCCCTCGGAAGGAGCAGATTCGTAACAGGATGATCCCGTGTGTTCTGCCACGTTTATCGACTGGTCCGTTCATCTTTCCGCTGATCGTGAACCCGAATAGGCTCATGATTGAATCCAGCAATAAGAAATCTTCCAGTTCCTTCCTATAAAACGTCCCCACCAGATCAAATTCGGATGGCGGCATACTTGATCGACTTTCGTCGCTCTCCGACCCAGGCGCCTTCAGCAACGCCTTCGTTTGGTCAGTCTTGTAATACGTCACCACCGGCTTCCAATACGGATCATTATATGTATATGCAATTGGCGAATCACAAATTGCGTTGTGGTCCGCTGGGGCTCCCGAAGGAGCTTTGGGAGGTGAACGAGACTTTTCCTCCTTTATGTTATCAGGATACCTCCCCAGGTCCTGATGATCAGCATTTCCTTTCTTCTTCAGACGTGTAGACGGCGAACTGCCTTCCATCGTCACAACCACCTCCTCCTTTTCCACTTTAATCTTCAATTCTGCTTCCGCTTCCGTTTTCACATCCGCATCAGCGCCATCTTGCGTAGAATTGCGGTGATATCCCGCTTCTACCAAAGATTCGGGCACGCGCACCATTGTGGTGGAGCGTCTGATCAGAATTTTTGAGGTTCGATCAGTCGTTCCCACAGCGCCCGGACTGCCGACTAACGAAGGGGGTCCTCCGGTTGTCCTGTGACTGGCTTATGTATTGCTCGCCTTGCGTACCCGACGGCTTAGGAGTGGGTAGCTCTCCAGGTGACCGGGACGTAGATCCGCGCAGTTCCGATGCAATATTGGGATAAACTCGTAGTAGATCGACAGGCATCGATCAGGTGCAAAAAGTCGATGATCAAGACCACTGACCGATGATCTTGAGATGAATCAGCGAGATATCGAATGATCACGGGTCGGTGATCAAGATCGATGATCGATGATCGGTGATCAAGGGATTATCAGGATCGGGGATCGATGATCGATGATCAGGGGTCGAACTAGATGATCTTGTGCTAAATCGACGGGATCTCGTATTATCACGGGTCGATGATCAAGATCGATGGTCGCAGATCGATGATCAGAGTCGATAATTGCAGATCGCTGAACAGGGGTCGATGATCGTTGATCACTGTTGATCTTATACGAATTGGCGAGATCCCGGGTCTTTGATTGCAGATCGCAGATCGACGGTGTCGATCTAGTGGTGATGAGCGAAGGGGGTACTTGATCAGGTGGCAGAAGTCTTCACCACTTGATCGCCGAGCCTCTTAAGCCTAGTTCGCTAACAGAATACCCAATATACTATGTATTCCTATCTTAGACCTAAGAAAAGGGGGGCGACCTGCACTTTCTATGTGCAGATCGACGGATTCCACAAAAATCCATCTAGAGTTCCCGTGGGGCGCTTAGAGCAGCCGAACTTCTAGGGTCCAGATGTGAACCAATGGGGGAAGAGGTGAGAGCGCACTTCTCGATCACTTTCCCGAAAACCTTCACGAAAACTACCGCTGACACAGCGGGCGGAGTTGAAGTCGAGTTCCCAAGAACTCCACGTCTGCCGGTGGTCCAAACAATGCACTAGGTGCTCCCGACCGGGACGTGAAGAGTTGCGCGTGCAAAAGAAGGTAGGCGAGAAGTGAACACGCCGTCCCTAAGGTGATCTCTGTGATCGGACGCAAAAGGAGAACTTTATTAATGCTTATATCCTAAGATCTACCAATTACATAATATCAACCTATCAGAACTACCCATCCCGATTTGCTCCACCGACCAGTCAACCTGATTTCTCAGTCGTCCGTCGCTTACCGTTAAGTACCCGTACCTAGTGCCGCTTCTAATCCGATGGACCGTCCATGTTCACCACAGTTGTACCCAAAATCTCGGTACGCCTTCCACAGTTAGCCATCCACAAATCTACGGTACACTTCACCACAAAATCATCAGAAACCGCACTTTCAAATCCAGTCATGTTGTTGAGCCTGGAAAAACGTCGATTTGTGAGCGTCTAAGCGCTTGATTGCTAAATTCCGTTCGGCTGCTCCCGCAATCACGCATCTGAGCCCTCAATTTATGACAACTGTTTTGTGTTGTAGAAAGCTGTGTCTGCAACCTGCTCTTCGGAGTGGGTGAAATTTTTTTAGACGTACCCTTGTGAGAGACAGATAGAGAACGAGCCGATCGTGATCTTCACGATACATTTTAACCTCTTTCAATCAGCGCGTGACCTAGGCCACGGATGTTTCGATTTTTGTTTATCTGAAGACCCAAATATGTGAATGGGATGTGTTATGTAAAATGACGTAATTTGACTTCTGATCGTGTCGCACAAACTATGGTTAGTAGCACTAATGGTTCAACAAGATCGGGAGCCATCATAATGTCCCACTTCAAACTTGGCAACTTTCCTGCAGAGATCTGCTCGGAACTGGCAGTCTTTTTTCTCCTTATTCGATCGATGTATATGGCTCCTCGGAGCGTTCTGTTCATGTTTTCTGCTTCTAGCCGTGAGAAAGACAATAAATCAATCGAATTGTCATCCAGTTTACGGCCAAGTTCAGTTTTCTCAGCCCTCAATCTTGAATGGTTTAAAATTTTTAGTAGATCCGGGCTCAGATTAGCCCTGTCCAAACAGATTGAGTGATGATAAGCTGCGGTTTTGAGCCAGTGGTTCAAGCCGCGCGGAAAATTCGTATGTTTTTAGTCTCCGCGAAGTTTGTTTAGTTATAGAGAAGTCATTCGCCGACGACAATGCGACTGATCGTCACGAATAGGAGAGCAATTTTTCAAAAAGATTTTGGCCTGTTTGTAGCAGTTCATGACTATAATCTGCTATGAAGAGTAAGTAACAGCAAGACAAAGGCAAAAGATAAGGGATGACATCGTTGGCGTACCAAAATGACCACAAAGGATTTAGTTATTGAGAGAGCGACGCCAATTCAAATGAGACGAGATCAGGTCGCTATTGAGACCAGACTCGGAGGATGTGATCCATATCTGGAAGCCGAAGGGTGGCTGTGGTGTGATTCAGGGTGGAAATATCAACTATCCATATTTAGAAATGGCTGAATGGGATCGGTACCAACATCTATTGGTGTAAAAGACGTCCTATGCCGCGTTGGCCGATCTGCAAATCCTCGCAGTGGATAAGTAAGTTATAGTGATCAGACCATGAACTTTAGGTGGTGCAGTAAGGTTGAGGGAAGGCAACACAACGTAGAAGTAAGTGATGATTTCGGAATACATGCTCGCGAGAGTGATGAACCAGGTCTAAAGGTCGGTCCAGTGGGTTAGACTAGTGCTGGTATGTAGCCGGTGCGAACACGCACGGTGCGGCTAGCGCACAGAGAAAGACTTTCATAAAGCAGCGATGTGCCGCTACTTAGCCGATACGCCCTTATAAAAGGGCTTAGTAAGAGAGTACTCTCTTACTCGGGACCAAGATTTTCCTTTGGTTTACAATTTAGCACAAGCTAACGCCTTGTTACAAGGCTCCCTTAATAAGGGGGTAGCTAAGGGAAGGACTTCCCTTACACTACAACACTCACTGCGCGTGCGACCGGTCGAGGTCGTGCGCCTAGCAGTCTCCAGAGTGAAATGTAAACTGAATGTATATTTAATATGCAATTAGCCTAAATTAATTTAAACTAATGAAAACTATATGCAATACTAAGTAGAACTTACTAAATTCGTACCTAGCCAAAATGTAGTGTACACCACCTGTGTACTAATACGTGGCTGGCTGCCACGCCTCCACCAAAAGCTCCTGCCCTGATTGGTTAAAATAACAAATAGGTCCAAACCTTTCGGACCGGTCAATACTGACCCCAATCGTAGTGTACTTACGTACACAACATAACTAAATGTAACCAGAATGTAACCCTGTTACATCCTCCCCCATCAAGACTATTGCTTACGCAATAATTGATTATAGTTGGAGAACTCCAACTGCCATAACCTCTGGACAACCATGAGCACCTTTAGTGGTGCTGTGGATTCTCCTCAAGAAGAGGAGGTAGACTTTTCCGATAACTCGTAGGTGGATATCCTTGGGGATATCTCCCCAAAGGCTTACCGCTCCGACAACGACGAACGACGATGTCGGCAGCCTAATCCGTTCCCCACACGTGGGGAAAATGCACTTGCTAGTGCGCCACCCCTGTCAATGTCGGATATACATCCGGATCGCCGAAGGCGATCATCACCAATAAGCTGGCCGCAGCTCAAGAAGCCCAACTTGCCGCACAGGCACGAAAGGCTGCTTTACGCGCGCCCAAACGCCCGCCACGGGAGGAATATAATTTTGAGGGTCCTCGTGATCTCCCAAGGTGGTCTAGGGCCATGGTAAGGAATGGTTTAGCATTCTATACCCCTGGCCCTGCGGCTGAACAGCCGTATCAATGAGAACGCCGGGAGAAACTCCGGCAACAACTGCTCACGCAAAAGCAGTTCAATAGCGTCTCATACCGAGAGCGAATCGACAGACAGGCACAGGGTGCCCCTGTTGAGGACCTCCGCGAGGTTCCTATCATTCTCTCTCCGGGAGAAAATGCCGAAGATGCAGAAAAGAAATTCCGCGCTTGGGCGGAAGGGGAGAAACTCCTCCCAGCTTTAATGAGCTTCACAACAGCTATTTCCATTGTGACGCTCGGGTGGAGAGGGCGTTGCGCATGGCGTTTTCCAGAGCCAAAGCGATGGGGCTATTACGTGCCCCTTATCGCACGCGCTATGCCAGAGCCCCTGCCCCCAACACGGTGCCAGAGAATAGTGTGATCTCCACATCTGCCTCTGGCGAACTCCCAACTACTGGGAGTGAAGGGGCTTCTCATACCCCTCTGTTCGTTGACCTACAGCGGGATTCTCCCGCTCGAAAGCGTCAACGACGTCGCAGCAATCCTGCCGTAGGGGAGTCTCGGACTCCCACGGACTCTGTGAGTGTGGATAACCCTTCCACCTCACCAGATACTGGGTTTGACCCCGATGATGGCTTCGCGCCATCAGACGCTCTACATGATAATGTGGAGTACCCTCCGCATCGAGAATTGGAGGAGGAGGTCGCGCAATTGCGACGTGAGATTCGCGAGCGCTGTGATCGACACAGCCATCGCATCCATGATGTCCACGAGGGACTCCGCGATAAGTGGGAAGCCACTGAACGCTTCTAGAAGCGTCTTGGCTCTCTCGAGTCGACCGTTTCGGAGCTTCGTGGTCGCATTTTAGCCCTGTCGGGCTTCCTCCGCCCTACCGTGTCTTACGGCTCTTACGGCTATCCGCCTTTCCAACCCCCTCCAAGAGGGTACCCGCCTACGGGTCCTGGTATGGCTTAAGCATACCTACATAGAAGGTTGGATGCGTACGCATCGCCTTCGGAATATCCAAGGTGTACGCCAAGCCCTTTTCGGGCTAGGACGTTAAAAGGCCCCACAAACCTGGGGTGCAGTTTGTTCCGCTACACGTTGGAAACTGCATGTGTAGGAAGATTATTAGCGTTTAATAAAACACTTTCTCCTACTTGTACTCCCTTTCGTTACGCCGACCCTTGCGGTAAGACTTCTCCTTCTGCTTGTCTTGGCTTTCCGCCATGGCAGCGCAGACGTGTCCTAAAACACTAAGGCGCGTCGATAAGAACTTATCGATGTGCTTTCGCACAGATACAGGGCTGACATCAGGTAATCCTCCCCCCTCAAGCCCTGGGCCACACACACGTGGCGTCAACGGAACCCTCGGATTCACTAATCCGTTCACGTTAAACGGGGTAAACTACGTAGATGCATGGGCCGAATTGTTTATAGCAAATTCGGCCATCGGAAGCATCTCACTCCAACTCCTTGGAGAATCCGGACATAAACTCCGGAGAATATCCTCAACAACGCGATTAACACGTTCCGTTTTCCCGTCCGTCTGCGGATGATCCGCAGTGGACATGAGGATGTTGGTGCCCAGCATCCTAAACAACGCTCCCCAAAACTGTCCCGTAAAACTGGGAACCCGACCCGATACAACGGAATCGGGTAGACCATGCTGTCGAAAGACACGGTCTAGGAGAACTTTCGCTGTTCCTTGTCCATCAATGGACTCTGGCACCGACGTCAGGTGAGCCATCTTGCTCAAACGGTCTACAAAGACGAAAATTCCGGTGTTGCCGGCCTTATCCTTCGGGAAACTGAAGATAAAATCCATAATAATGGATTTCCAACATTCCGTCGAAACGGATAAGCTCGCCAAAAGCACAGCTGAATCTGCAGAGGGTTTGACCCTCCGACACGTCTCACAGCTGCGTATATACGCACCGAACCACTTATACATTTTGGGCCACAATACAAAGCGCTTGAAGCGCTGTAGGTCTTATCCCGACCTAAATGACCCCCGTTAGGGGCGTCATGTGCCTCAAAGAGGACTTTATACTTCAGTTCCTCATCATGAGGAACAACCACCCGCGGAATGTCCTCCGCGCTCGTGCTATAATATAGCAAACCGTCACAGCACCTGTAACGGTGTAACCGAGCTTTAGCTCGACTCGACAGGGCAGGCTCAGACGATCCAAGTCCCTTTCCACCCAACGCGCTGATAATCGCCGTACATTGTGGGTCTTTCCCATACGCCTGGAGTATGAGATCCACCACAGACGAGGTGACGAATGTCGCGTGAGCCAGCTCGTAATCGGGACGACGCGACAACGCGTCTGAAGCACGTTCTGCTTGACAGGTTTATACTTAACCTCAAAGTTGTACTCCGCAAAGAAGGAGAGCCAACGGGCCATCCGTTGCGAGAGATGAGGTGACTTTGTCGCTGTCCGTAAGAACGCGTGGTCAGTATAAACCACGAACGGCTTTGAGCAGAGTAGGTGAACCCTAAATTTGACAAGGACATACTTCATTTCAAGTATCTCCTTGTCATGAACGGGATAATTCCGCTCTGCATCTTTAAGATGCCTCGAGTCAAACGCGTTCCCTTCCTGCATCATCTGCTTGTAACAAAGCACATCCGATTGAGAAATCGGAGGCGTCGCAGACGACACTAAATGGTTTCCCAGAGTCTGGGAGAGCAAGAACGGGAGTTTTTAACAAGCTTCCCTTAACCGCTTCGAAAGCGTTTTGGTGTTGGGTTTCCCAAAACCAATCCACGTCCTACTTAAGAAGGTCAGTTAATGGATTCGCCATCTCAGCGTAGTTCTCGCTGTACTTGTGGCGATAATTGGATAATCCAAGCCACTTCCGTAAATCTCTAAGATTTTCCGGCCAAGGCCACTCCACAATGGCTTTCACCTTCGCGGGATCCGCCCGCACTCCATCCTTACCGATGAAGCATCCGAGGAAAGGAATTTTCTCAGCACCAAAGATACATTTGGATGCGTTTGAGTATAACTTATGCTGTCGCATACATTCAAGCACCGCTCGAAGGTGTATCAGGTGCGTCTGAACATCGGACGAGTCGCCTTCCGCGCGACTATGAACGAATATATCGTCGAAGTACGTCTGAGCGTACTTTCTATGAGGGCGGAAGAGTTGAGTCACCAAGCGATTGAAAGTCGCTGGCGCATTCGAAAGCCCCTGTGGCATAACCAGCCACTCCCACATCATGCCGCTAGGCGTGCTGACCTCTGTAAGCGGAATATCGGACGCTCGAATGAGCACCTGATAATACCCGTCCACCAGATCTAAGGCGCTGTACACAGTACAGCCCGCCATATTGTTCTTGAGGACATCCTTCCGAGGAATAGGAGTCTACATGGGTACAGTAGCCGCATTAATCTTGTTGTACGCATGCGCAATGCGCCACTTTCCGTTCGGTTTACGAACACAAAACGTGGGAGAAGAGTGGGGAGACTTGCTCTCCCGTACCATCCCTGCCTCTTCTTTCCCCTTGAAGAATGCGTCGATGACGTCGCATTGCTCCTTGGGGAGAGGCCACTGCCTAGTGACGCAGTATTTGGTTCCAGGAACCAAATCAATTTCATGTCGGACTCCCCGATCCGGTGGTAACCCCATCGGCGGGTTGTCACTAATGACATCTCCGAATTCCTTCAATAATGAATGGTAAGGGTCCTCAGGATCCGCAAGGATATTGAGGCCGCTTCGGGCATTCAATGCCTGTTTGGTTTGCACCAAAACTGACTCGTCCATAGTGGATGAGGAGTTCAACTCCTCTTCCGGACGCAATACGACAACCTCGTCGATTTCACCTGCTTTCACAGCAGTTTCACACTCGTTGAAGGACATCTCCTCCAAAGACAACAGTTCGCCTATCCCAGGAAACCGTTCCAGGATTACGCCTTTATTAGTCGTTTCAATTATCAGCCTTGTAATTACGTATTATATAGAACGCAAAATAAATACCTTCCGTGACAACACCTGTCACGCTATTCATCATCCGATATGACTGCTGACTACTGGCCTCGGGACTCATCCCGGGACCCAGATGAGGGGAGTCAATTGCTCCATCTATTGGAAGCGCATCGCGCCTATCCACAGAGATATTTACCTCTACCACCGGTGACTCGCTGGTCTCACCTACAATGGCATGGTCGGAATCATTTGCGACGTGCGAAAGAGACGAACTACGGTTCTCTTCGCTTGGAAGAGCCTCGCTCTTAACCACAGGGGTCTCTACCCCAACCACTGGAGTCGCCTCAGAGGAATCCACCTCTTCCACTGGCGACTCACCAGTCTCGCCTATATCGGCGTGGGGATTAACCGCCAAATCCCCCACGTCAAGGAACACTTCCTTGACCTCGTTGGGACTGATCATTTCAGACATCCCAATCTCTAGAATCTCACGCCAGAATCGCTTTTGCGATCGAGCAAAGGTGGTCTCATGACTCGTCAATACTTCACCCGACCGCGGGTGCGTTGAGCCAATGGACTTAGACTTCCAGTCTATCTTTGGCTCGTGGCGTCCCAGCCACTTCATACCCAGAATGAGGTCATACCTCGAGTCAAAATCCAGGACAAGGCAACGTTCTAAGCTGTCAAAGTCTGAAAAATTCAGCTTAAGGTCAATTGAGACCTTGGGTAAAGAAACCTGTACGCCCGTAGCTAGACGGACCGTGACAACGTCACGAGAACGTGTCTCTAGGGTCTCGGCATACACCCGCCTCTTCTCCACAGAAGCTCGTCTGACATAATTGTCAGACGCTCCAGAGTCTATCAAGACTCTCCAAGGCTTATCAAAGCTTTTCACGTCCGCAAGGACGACCAGCAACACTGGCTGGTACACCAACTCGGTGCTAGAAAGCACCGTTTCCCTCGGGGCTTTGTGCTGTAGGCCCCTAATCTGGGGTTTAACAGCACTTAGGGATCCCCCAGTAGGGCGCCCCGCACCTACTGGGAGCCGTCGTTTCCCGACGGCTTGGGCGAGGGATTTTTACCTACCCTAGGCCCCTTATATGGAGGGTCTCGCTGGGGGTTTCTCGGACATCTGTTCCGCAGATGACCCGTGCTTCCACACAGGAAGCATCTCAGCGGTCCATTCCGCTGCAGCATGGTCAAGAGCTCCAATTCAGAACCCAGCGAAACAGAGTCAGCGTGACTCTTGGCGGAAGCTTTCTCTTCCGCTTCGACCTGACTCAGGTCCATGGGTTTGGGAACCATCTTAGAGGAATGAAATTTCCTCTCGGCGTTAAACGCCATCTTAAATGCCTCCCCGAGGGATTAGGGTCGGTATCGGAAAAGCTCCGAACGTGCTGGCCCTTCTCTCAGGCCTCCCATAAACACGGGAATGGACACATCGTCCGAATACGCTTTCGCGTACATCCCTGCCAACAGGGTCTTAAGTTCATGGATATATGATTCCAAGTCCTTAGTGCCCTGACGGCACCTCAAAAACGCCAGCTGATTCTTTAAAACCAGATCAGGCGTGGCATACATGTCCATAAGCTTTTGCTTAAGGACTTTCCAGGTCGGGAACACGTCCATAACCGAATCCGAGCACTTAAACGCCCATGCACGGTCTTTACCCTGTAAGATGGATCAGTGCAGTCCCACTTGCAAGTGATCAGCGATCACATTCGCTGTGGCGAAGGCCGTTTGGACCTCTCGAAGCCACACATAAAGGTTATCACCCTTTTCACCGGTGAATTCCTTTATCTTAAATGACAACGGGAGGCGCACCCCCGTGGACGTGGAATGACTTCCACTACAACTCGCCTCATGGTCGATGAGGGCATTGACCCTCGCCTTTACGGCCTCAAGGCCCTGCTCCACTAGGAGCTGCATGCCTTCGTCATCCATTAGGGATAACAGCCTGTTAAAGGCTTCCTGCTGGACGAGGGTTAACCTATCCCAATCGTCCTGGTTCATCCTTTGAAGATAATGCCGTAATCTACCAACACCGATGTAGTATTGACTACAAGTGCTACCAGATGTAGCCGGTGCGAACACGCACGGTGCGGCTAGAGCACAGAGGAAGATTTTCCTAAAGCGGTGATATGTCGCTACTTAGCTGATACGCCCTTATAAAAGGGCTTAGTAAGAGAGTACTCTCTTACTCGGGGCCAATATTTCCCTTTGGTTTACAATTTAGCACAAGCTAACGCCTTGTTACAAGGCTCCCTTAATAAGGGGGTAGCTAAGGGAAGGACTTCCCTTACACTACAACACTCACTGCGCGCGCTACCGGTCGAGGTCGTGCGCCTAGCAGTCTTCAGAGTGAAATGTAAACTGAATGTATATTTAATATGTAATTAGCCTAAATTAATTTAAACTAATGTAAGCTATATGTAATACTAAGTTGAACTTACTAAATTCGTACCTAGCTAAAATGTAGTGTACACCTCCTGTGTACTAACACGTGGCTGGCTGCCACGCCTCCACCAAGGGCTCCTGCCCTTATTGGTTAAAATAACCAATAGGTCCAAGCCTTTCGGATCGGTCAATACTGACCCCAAACGTAGTGTACTCACGTACACCACATACTAAATGTAACCAGAATGTAACCCTGTTACATGGTAGCCGATACTGCAGTGAGTCTTTATACCCATCTGGCGGATCGAATCTTCTATGGAAGAGCTATCAACATTAAGGACGATCGGGTTCCCCTTGACATGTATTTTATACATGAGATGAGAATACAATGTCCTAGGTAAGTCACGTGATGTAGTGTGCTATACATATTCTATTTCTCCTTAAACAAAAGCGTCGTTGCGACATGTGGTGTCTGATTTCGAAACGGAAGGTCCCTCCTGTTTATTTCAATTCCCGGACGACACGCACTCAGGCGCACTTGGCTCGCCGAAAGTACCCGACGGTATTTGTTTAGGTACATAAATAGCCCTACGCAAATTACCTTAAGAACATTACTGGAAAGGTTATGAGGAGATAATATTTGGGTTTTGTGTTGAAGTTACATTTATTCTGCGGTCTTTTTGAAATGATTCTATTGTTTAACATTCGGCTGAGTCACTTTCGGTTTTTTAGCAAAGTTACTTCCCAACCCGTACCCCGACGAGAAAAAACATTTCACCTGGGCACCCCAGGAACAGACCGCCTGATCGGCAAGATCATCTGAATAACGTCTGTCTAGTATGTGTAACCACCAAACACAAGGTGCGATGGAGAACAAAGAAGATGATCTGGGCCGTCCCTATCTTGACCTAGATCAATATCAGGAAAATCAGATCGATCGCACCGATTGATTCGATCTAGGCCTGAACGAATCTTATTAACGGAGTATCTCCTTCGATGTTGGGCTTATGAGCCAGTGGGGATTCGGTTTCCTAGAACGATTTTCTAAATCTGTATATAATCTCCACCTTGCGCTCGATGATGATGACAAAGGATCATACCGTTATGAGCCAACCAGTGAGTGTTCCAATGAATGATACGTGCCGTGAAATGAAAGTGGATGATCTGCCGCTCGTTACGATGACGCGCAATCCAATGGATCTGCAGAGATGGGGGTGGAAAAATGGTCGGTATGTTCCAGCAACCCTTCCACCACGTCGCAGTCTCTCTGATATTACTCCAGTACGACGTGTAGCTGTCGGCAGATCGATTCCATTTTCATGTTGGTTCATCTTTGCAAGACACAAGTGGTGGTGTTTAGAATTACGTGGGTCAATCCTCTTCTGAATCGCTCAATCACACAGCGTACTTGTGCACACGCGTTCCGACACAATAAGCGGGTACTAGTGCGAGCAGTTCCAACAGTAAACGATAGCAACAGAGGTAGTAACGTAATGCCAGTAATCAAACACAAACATCTTTTATCCACGTTCCTTTTTAACAACCACCCCGTAACACGAAACGAAACACCGTAACTTGTCCACAATTCCACGTAATCAATAATCAGAAGAGGCGTGGCCCCTATCAACTTGGAGTGTGTGGCCCGATCAATTCCCTTAAAAAATATCAGAAAAAGATAATAAAATAAATATTTTTCAATTTTTTTTGTACTTTTAGAAAGTCGTCTAGATAGGGGGACGCAACGTCGGGGGGCGAAGTCCTGGTGAACCCTAAACACCAGTAATCGTATTTAACTTTAACATTGTGGGAGTCGAACCCGAGCCAAGTGATTAGAGATCAAGCCCCCCCCGGAACTAACCACCTTGACTGCAGTGCGATTGAATGTTTGAGTTGCTGCACTCATACTTGCCACTTTCACTCAAGTGTTCCATCACTCAATTAATCGATCCCCATCAGTAATTGTAGACGCAGAGGAAGACATTATTTTCAATAATACCGGGAGGGGGGACCGTAAACCGCGTCACAACAACACCGCTTCCAACTCCATCCGTCATGACCCAGAATAACTTGTGTGGCACAAGACTTATTCATTTCTTCGTACTTCACCTTTTTGACACTTCATCGGAACACATTATATGGGTTTATATGGCACACAATATTACATTTCGCAAATCACGATGTACGGCGTCGGTATTATAGGTGGAACACGCATGTTAGCACTCTATAACTTTCCTATGAGTCCGTAAGTGGTAAGCCAATACCCAATCTTGGGCTACAGAGCCACCTGCTCAAACATCTTCAACGAAAGAAATATCGACAATCGTACCGGTATGGCCGTGTAACCCTGTTGATGCCCTTGACCAGGAGGACGAGTGTTGTCATGTGTGAAGGAAATATGTAATCGAGCCTTCGGCATCTGAATCTGATCACTGCCAGTCAAGCAACCCCAATACGGATTAACATCAGAATCACCAGCTTGACGAAATTGAAGGAATCCGTTTCCTCACCATCTGAATCTTTGGATGATCACAAAAGTGTGTCGGACAGGTCTAACACCCTGGGAGACGATTTGGTCTAGGTTTTCTCGGAAACGGTTGGGCTGGTAGATCGCAATTTCTTGCCTGTAAAGCTACAGCAAATGAATGTTGACGAGAGTCACTGCTGATCCCACCTGCAGGGTGCGGGCCAAATCCAAGGACGCGAGTACCCAGTGAGCATTACCCTAAGTAACCATACTTCGCGGTTCGTACAGAAGGAACGATAATCTGTACCCCTTCAACTTGATCAACCTGTCGGAAATTAGGTTGTACTTTGTAAAAGGAGGGCGGTTCCTACGCCTCAAGCCGACTCCGCTCATCTTGCAACGGCTCGTACTCTAGCGGCTGATCTGTTGAAGAGCCCCGAAATTCGACCGCGCCGTGGGTCGGACGTATTTGGGCATTTGCGACTTTCAGTAAAGGGGATTTCGGCAATACCCAATTTTATATATACATTTTGTTAGATTAGTTTTTTACTTAATTCTAATATACTCACTTCAGAATTCTAACTGTAGTACACAATTACATACAGAACACATAGTACATTGCCCGCGCAAGGCTCACGGTTGAATTGTGTTTCGTTTGTGGAAAGTGCAAGTGGTATCACGTTACGTTTGTGGTCTTCTCATATTACTATTGAATTACTTTCTTTTGGAATTAATTACGTGGAATAAAGGTGGTTTATTGTTACGTGGTTATAGTACACGCATTTGCTTCGTCTACATTGTTACGTTTTGGAAGCACGATATCTCACGCAAGTTAGCGTAGCCAATAAATCGTGGTGTGATGACGGATGAGCAGAGAATAGAGCGTAAAGTCGAACATGATCTGTTCAGGGTAACCGCCTTAGTGCGATCCTTGCGAGCACAAAACTCCGCGGACATAAGAAGCGCTCTTTTTGAGGCCAGCCTTTCACGAGTTCCCGACAGCTCATTGTGAATTTATATCATCTGACCACTGAGCTTCGGGTTGGATGCGAGCGACTGGAACCAACCCATACCGCTAATCCAGGAGCTAGTTTCTGGTGAAGAACACGATATCTTCGCGTACAAGACCAATGTTCCGCGAGCTAGTCGGATCGTTACACTACGTTGCAAAAGCCAGTCTCCCGGATGTATCAGTCCCTGTCAATTTTCTCACAGTTTCTTGACTACCCACGCGTGACGCATTGACGCGCGAGAATAAGCGTGGTGTGTACCTAATCGCGATAGACGTCCTCCCGGTCAACCACATCTTTAAGACGGTACTCTAGTCACGCTACCCAGTTCGCATAAAATAATCGGTGAGCTATGAATAACATAAGAAATGCTTGATCTGAATGGTGACGGGTAAATAAGCACCTACATTAAGTTATTGCAAATAAAATCTATGGCGAGTACAATCACGTTCTCCTAGAGCTTTTGGATATTTTCTAGTTGCAATTACAGGATGATCTAGTTTTTGCTGATGTCTGTCTCATACTTGTCAACCGCCATCCCTGTCTCCCGATGATGAAGCTGATCACTCAAATTAGAGAAGTCGTTTTCAACGTCAAATTTTATTTGTTGTTCTCAAGTTTGCGTTGAGTCTGTCAGGTCACCATGCAGCTTTTTTTCGGAGGCGCTCCAGCACTTTCCGCGCCTGATCACACTCTAGACACAAAATCTGCAGATCGACCCCGCAAATTACGGATTGGTGGGTCACACTGATCGCAATCGTAACTGGGTTTGACGGGGCCGCTGAGCCGGTTTTCAGTAATTACGTTTTCGCTTTCAGTGTGCGTGCAAAGGTTCCTAAAAGGGAAACGAACGACTATCTGGTCCTAAAACGAAAATGACCAACCAGTTCGTCGATTTCAAGAAGGAGTCTCAGGATCTCCTCATCATTTCGCTCGTCGCCCGGCTGCTTCTCCACTCCATCGGTGTGTGTGAAGTTTGGCCCGACCTAGATTTTTGAAGCGGTTATTCTGTTTTGGATAAGGTTAACTATTTGAGCATCAAGCCATAAATAAGGACTCATTTAGTGTTCAAGTTCTACGAGCTAAGCGCGTAAGGCTGAAACTTCGATTCCATTCGACTGCAAGAAAGGCTTTTATTTTGAGTACGGTGAAGAATCTACCAATGCCATAAATGAACTTCATGCGTCATTAAAGCAGTCCAGTCGCATCGCAAAAAGTTTGTCCGAGCAACTTTTCAGATCGTCCCAAAACAAGTTTCAACGCTTTAGAACCGCTACATCAAGTAGACGTAGGGCTCTGAACCGCACGGGATGGTACGGGATCGGGATCTCCCGCGTCCCAGCCGGCGGAATACCACAGGATAGTCTGAACCCACCTTTTTTACCCTTTTATTTCAAAGATTGAAAAGTACAGCAGTTCTTTCAAAATCCAGAAGACATTTCATGCCCCAGCCCTGAATACACATCAGCGCTTCCATCTGATGATCGCTCAGTGACGCCTTATAGTCTTTGATAACTCTCCTGACAGTTGAGAAGAGCTGATCGCTCAGCAAACAGGTTCCCGGAATCGCCGGATACGCGCGCGCCATACGTGACAAACTTGGAAACGTATTTGTGCGACTATTCCACGATTGGAGAGGACAAAATACCACCTCCTCCACTTCACCTTCCAGATATCGCTGAATCTCGTCTCCTAAGGAGTCCGCGCGACGTTTTTTTTTGAAGACCGCCTTGATGTAGTCGTCATGGGCGGATCTGGTTCGTAACGTCATGTTTTCGGGTTGGCTGCTCCCAGCATGAGATCGAATGCATGAGCCGAGTGGTTAAACGTTGCTCTCACGGCGGATATATCCATGCTGATATCGGAGAAGAAGTTGATCTTAATAAGCGGATGTAGAATTGAGCCACGTAATAGACGTTATGTTGCTGGTCCATTTTTGCTTTGTACTGCATCTGATTGGTTATCATTGCGTTCACAATGTCCGCAACGCTTCGCCCTCATATCAGGAAAGAACCGCCTCTGCACGCTGGAGAATCAAGTGCTGAACAGGTGATGCCAGCATGACGGAAGGATACATAGAGCATTCTCGTGGCTTTTTTCAAAGGAGAGAGAAGTTACACTACGTGCGAAACCAAGTCCCATTCATCATGGGTCAATAGCAAATTCTTCAAGCTGTCTTCACCAATGCGGAACGCATCCACGGCATTTCTCAGTTTGTTGGTCGTGGATAACAGTTTCAACGTCGAGTTCCAGCGGGTGAAGAGATCGAGCCGAATAGTTTTGGCTGCGGAATCTTGTATTTGCGATGCATGGAGCGCGACAAGGTTTTGGCGAGCGCACAAATTTTCTCCACAACTGTGAGAGCAGAAATGTTGGGAATATCCCGCGAACCAACCAAACTCGCAATGTCCATGTCATTCTCTCCGGCATCATCATCATGATCTTCTGAAAAATCCGAGCATTAGAGTCAAGCTTTAGCAACAAGGTCGATGATGTAAGCCATACGCCCAAGCAGCCAAAAACGTGAGTATGCTCTGCGCGGGGGGTGCAGATATGGTGTGATTTGCAGAGGCGTTGACAGCAGTAATGCAAAATAGCTTGGTGGTAAGATAATGGTCGTTTAAAATGTGGAGCAAGTGCGCGAAACGATTGCGATTGGTGTGGTCTCCCTGGATATGTGTTTTAGCGATGGTAAGGCTGCGTGAAGTCCAATCGAAGTAAATCCAATGTGCAGTCACTTCTTTTAATGCCTTGCGATTTGGCGATGTGTGGTGATGCTTAAACGGCACTCACATTCTTGGAACATTCGACCAATCCTGTGTATAGCCGCAGAGAACCCAGTCCGGTGTCTAGCCGCAGAGAACTTGTAGAGGACTGCGTTGAGCATTGCATCTGCACCGACCAGAATGATGGAGAGAGAAGGATTGCATAGAAAAAGTATATCACGAAATTGTTCGTATTTTACCAACTGATAAGGCAGGCCTCGGCAAACGATCAACGTAAGCGCAGCTTTTTCAAAGTTTCACGACTCTACCCCGCGGTCTTGAAGCTCGCACCCGGGCAGAAAGGAACGCCTTAATGCTGACAATTTCCTTCGAAGCTCCCTTCGGAGTGATGCGATACGACTTTAGAAGGTCCGGAAGTTCCATGTCTCCGACCGAAAAAAAATGTGCTCAGCTGCGTAGATACGTCAAGCAATACCGGACACTTGACAGACCGTGATTTGAGATGGAGGAGTCCCATAGGGCAAAGGTGTGGAAGGCTTCCCTGAATGTAAGTCCAGACCCAGCTCCTTTTCGCATCATTCACGTCCATGGGGGCTGAGGATGTGGAAGTTACAGCATTGATGCTGCCGGAAGGGTCCAAAAATTTGCCTCCATATTGGACTCGATCAAGACTTTGGAGACAAAGCGCCGCAAAAGAAAAGTCCTAGGGATATGTTCGATGAGTAACCAGGAGCAAAATGTGGAAAGACATACAAAAAATTGACCAGGAGCGATCAGCGATGAAATTGGATGGTAGGAGGATAAGGGCCAGTTCAAAACTGGGACAGGGATGCGGGACGACGCGGGACTGGTCACGGGATTTCGAGATGGGATACCCTGTGGGCCGGAGACCTAAGTAGGGAAGTAGAGTCTTTTTTACGACATGAAGAAGATGATCTGCGGCCGTTATTAATCCATGGTATATTCTTCACGTCGAGATCCTTAATAATAGCACTATGTTGCGTTTTAAAGCTGAAAGCATCGGTAGCCATCTTCTTCTTTCGTAGTCAATAATAATTGCGACGAAGATCGTGTTGAACCTTCATCTTGCGAATAACGTGAAAATTATGGGTTGAGCGACCCGGACGAAGATAATATTGAGCCGGATAGTGTGGGGAGCCGAGGGCGCACGACTTTTCGTTGCCCTTAGATCGCGATTGGACCCGCCGTTGTTCTTAGAAGCTGCGCCTGTGTCTTGACTTTCTTTGGCGGTGCTGCTGGTTTATCTTCATGGTATGGTTCGCTTGTTATGTCCCGCGCCCTAGCGCCCCTCGCCGCGACTGACGCTTCCGATTGAGTATGTTGTTAAATATTTGAATTGGGAAAGAACATTTCAGCCAATCAGAGGCGACCTTGGGCGGCCATCTCGTGCTGGCCGTCTCGCTCGCTACTGAAAGAATTGTGAATGGTATGAATTTGGTGTTTTGGATGAAGATTTTCAGCCAATCAGAAGTGACTTTGTGTGTTCGTCTCGCGTCTGATTGAATTGTGATTGGTATGAATTTGGATTTTTATGAAGATTTTCGGCCAATCAGAAGCAAATTTGGTCGGCCGTCTCGCGACTAATAGGATTAAGGCGGGTTTCCGATGTAACCCGGTCAAGAATTGGATTCAGCGCTGAAGTAACCAAGAAGTAGTAAGTAAAAGAAGTGTTTGACTGTGGTATAGGATTTGCTATTACTTAATAGATTCGAATTTCCACTGAACTCCAGAGAGCTCCTACGACCTTCCAGAAAACTTTCTTCATTGTTCCTATAATAAAATGAAGTCAAAAAAGAAGAAGTTGTTAAGGGGGCATCTAGGCGAAAGAAGCAACGGCCTTTTGAAGATAGCTAGAGTTGGGGCAGCATGGAACTCTCTGGAAGTGTGTGTTAAGTTGACTTTGTGGTTCGGACGCTAGTATTAAGAAACCGGGAAGTTACGCAAGAAGGACAGAACTCTTACCTTCTTGTGTTGTAATTTGAGTGGAAACACTAAACTTTTAAGTTCCTTCACGACACATAAGTGTTCGGAATAACTTCATGCCTCAGGGAGATTCTATCGCTTGCCAAAGCTGAGATCATCTTGACGGTTCCAACGTCAATCACAGCAGCGAACGTTAATTATAATCCACTAAAAATCGCTGTTCATTTCCACAAGCGACGAGTCTTGACTTATACCTTTCAATATTTCCGTCTTGATCCAACTTGGTCTTGAACACCCGTTTTGTGTTAAGAGGTCGATTACCTTGGGCTTTTCGACAAGACTCCACACGTCATTTTTCTACAGAGCATCCAGCTCCTGCTGCATTGTAATTTTCCATTTTCGTTGTTGGAAGTCTTTATTGCCTGACCAAAATTTTTTGGGTCTATTTCCGTTACAAAGATTACGGACCCAATGTCTTCAACTTATTGAGCATCATATTTTTTTTCACTTACATCGCCATCAATATTCGCTCGATCTTCTTCATTTTTCTTGTATTTGCTCTGCTTTACATGTATCTTTTGCGTTCGTTGCCACTTGTTTTCTTCTTGGATTTTTTCTTAAACTCTTGAAATTCACCTGATTGTAAATCTTCGAGCAGAACTTGTCGCATCTTGTCGTTCTGGTCTTGGTCAACGCCTCGATGTTTTTTACATGTTGAGTTACAACCACCTTGCCTATGACTTCAGGTAGACCTTGAAACTCTTGAACTTGTTTTTTTCAATAATTATGGGGACTTTAGCACTTTGATCAAGCGAATTCTTTCCCGGATTACAAAAACATGTGCACTGCGATCCAAACGCAACAATTTTTCAAGATTCGTTTTTTTTCATGAGTAATTCCAAAGGCGATAGATGCTTCAAATTCCATAGCTTGGGCTTCGGTTCAATATGAAAGCAGCATATTGAACCGCATCGACCCAAAACGAAGGACTTAATCCACTTGCAAAGAACATGCATCTAGTAATATTCATGAGTGTACAATGCATACGTTCGGCTTTTCCATTGCTGGCTTCATTATTATTTCGCCAATTTGTCTTTTAACACCTGACTTTTGGCCAAATTCCTCGAAGTCCTTTTGATTTATGATGAACAAAGTTGATCATGTACCTGTTGCCCAATCGATCTTTCGGCGTAATTGGCCTTTTAAATCGAAACAAATTACGCCGCCAACCCGATCAATTGGCACATTTAAACCACTGCCTTGACTTATCGTGCATTTTTAGCTTACTTTCTCTGCGCACAGGTCAAACAATTCATCCTTTTATAATCGGTCAGCCGGACCCAACTTGATGAATCCTTCGCCAAACTTTCCACAGCATCGTAGTTTAGATACCCGAGTCTTGCACGAAAATGCATTAAAGATTCTTTTTGAACATGCATTTGCCAAGTAATTTTCTTCCATAACAACGAAAACATTTGAGAACTTCGGTTCATCATCAATAATAACGTTAACCATTAAATTTTAACACCTCGTTGGTAATTTTCAAAAATAGGACTTCGGGTGCATAGTTTAGTTGTCCTCGATATACGCCATTGCACACCCTTTTTCCTCCAAAAGACCATGTTTTCTGATAGATTATCCACGTAAAACACGAAATCAACGCGTCTCGTACTTGTTTTTCCGTTCACAAAACACTTGGATTTTGATCCATCCTTTGTTCAAACTTCTAATTTTTTGCCGTCATCCTGATAACAGGGTGTTGCTTACATCTTCATGGTCACGCAGGTATTTTAAGTTGTTGACAAGGTTCATGCTAGCACCGCTGTCCGAATCCAACTGCTTCCATCAATCCCGACCGGAATATGCTAATAGTTAACGAGAACCTTTTCGTTGGCCTTTTTGGGACATTTTGAACGGATGTGGCCACCTTTTCCATATACGTAGCACTTGATCTTTTTTTTCTTTTTCTACAATCAAATTCACTGCATCAGCACCAAACCTCGTAGTACTTCGTGCTTCTTCTTCCACTGCTTGTGCAAATTGGCACAACTCCTCACCATGCCGCAAAGAATCCGACCTCGTATGGTCAAATTTTGCCATTAAAATTGTTTTGAGTCCGGCGGTGTATAATGAACCACATTGTCCAACACACGTGGCTCACTGCCGCCCACGGCTTCTAAAATAGCAATTAAATAGAGATAGTGGTCATTCCAGGACCGCCCTGGATTTTTCGGACTTGTGGAAAGTTTTATAGCCTGAGCAGATGTGATGGACGTGTGAAAAGCATTAAGCATTTGTTCATCACATGAACCAGTGAAGAAGACTCGGTCCACCACGTGTCAAATTGCCTGTTGTAATATCTCTCAGTTGTTCCACTAAAATAGTGGCCCAATATATTAACCTTTATACCCTCGCTCCAGAAAAAAGCACATGCTGATTAAGCAATCGAAACTTGTCTGCTAAATCTTGTACCCCATTTCTTAGAACAAGCTCCCGATCCCCGGTGCTCCTCGGTACCGTCGAAAACCCATATAGACAGCTTAAGTTCTTTTGCAGAGGGCGTTCTGAACTTGGTTTGTCGCTTTTGCATTGGTGAACCCATTCTGAAATTTTGGCTAGTATAACCAGCTTGAGCCTTGGACTTTTGTTCTGGTGTGCTTTCAAGAGACACCAACCGCATCCGGGTGCCAAGCCTCAACGAGGTGTTGAAGCCGAAGTTGTTCCCGTCTTGAACTATCTCGAATTATCCAGTTTGTCGAGTTGATCGGAGACTTTTGGGAGCATTTCTAAAATCTTCATTCCTTCCGCTCAAAATCCTGCCGTTTTTTCTTTGTGAAGGGCCGCTTCAAACGAAACATTATGACCCTTTACACTCATATCCTGTTGAAATGTTTTATTGTCCATCCTTGCGTGGTTTAAAGAAACTTGAGTAGTAGATGTCGTTTAATACTTGAATATATTGAATTCGTCTTTTGTTAACTTTATCATAACCAATAGTCCTTTCACGATAAGAACAACACCGCAAGACAGTTCGCAGAAAGTATGCGAAGATAACCAAATCAGGGATTAATCAACCGAATGTATATTGAGAAGTGATTATCTATCCTAACATGAAATATGCATAAGAGTTGGAGTTGTAGTGATTCTCCATCTCTCGTGTATCCTACACTACTTATCCGTACCTAATAGTAGGTACTAAGATTCCTAAGTACACTACCTTATCTCTTAAAAGTACAGAATTATCATTGCTATAAATGAAAATATACATACACCTGGTTTTTTGTACAAACCGTAATATCGGATATCTTCAACAATTAACTTCTTTGAAGATGAATCAGAACATAAATCCGTGGAGGAAGGGGTTGCCACTACGTCACACGAAGTTATTACTACCCTAAATGAATCTGATATTGCGCCTTGATGGAAGATGACAGAATCGTCAAGAAAGGGTCTCTTCATCATCGTTTTGTCAATTTTATTATCGATGTTGGAGCCACATACAACGAGGTCAAGCCAGGATTGCTGTAATTTGTCAGCTTAGAAGTCTAACACATTTAAAAAAAAGGTGAAAACGGTACAGCAAACATCGTCTTCGACGACTATCATTTTAGGGACGTTCCTATCATTGAGTGACCAATGCCTAATTTCCACGATGTAATTTTAGGTAAGCTGTGTTATAGGTCGTATCCAATCATCAATGGCGTATGTATCAAGTGTCATTAAAAATGATGCCATACCATAGGAACAAAGTGATGGAACTGCTCATTGTTTCCTTTGCCGAACCTCATGACCTCACAATACGAGAAATATAAACGTTAAACATATTTTAAGAGAAATTACAGTCGTTGCTCGATTCATTTCAATATGTGTTTCCGGATAAATTGCCAGATTCGCGACACCCACATCAAATTCGAAAGTTCACGATAAATATGCGGCCTGGCGCTCAACCATCCAATCGTCCTCTATTCCTTCTCTTCCGGGTTGAACAGGCCTTACAAAATTTTGTCTTAAAAAATTTCCCTATGATGGATTGAGCTTTCGGACTCGTGGTGGGTGCCAAACAACTTTGCCATTTCTCAGTATTGAATCCATTCCGTATATGAAATATTATATTACGTTGGTTTATTTGACTTTGATATGTCACTCCTAGTTAATCACGAAAACGTTTTTGCCGCGAATCGATGGTTATCCGATCACAGGCAGAGTATGATCTACCTCACAGTCACTGACATGCGTATTCATTCAGATAGCAAGAAATACACTGCATTTCGTACACTAAAGAGAGCTTTTAGTTCTGTGTGCCTTACTGGAATGCCTGTCATTGATGAGAGTTTCTTTTTCTGGGACACTTCCATTCATTGTTTCTATTTGGATGACACATGTCTTTCACATATCTTATGACAATCATCTGGAGCACCGGGCTATCGTTTTGCCGTATTACACAATGATAAACTTTACGCGCACCTCGGGAAGTACGTAAAAGAGGTCACCTCTTTCGAACATACTGTTCCCAGCAGGGTTTGGCTGTTGATAATACAAAGACGGAAGCAAACGCGAAGTGACCAACAGCTACCTCAATAAAAAAATTGCAGAGACTCGTAGTCTGCAGGCTATTAATCCCTTTTTTCCATCAATTTACCGTCCTTGTCTTGCCGTTAACCTTGTCAAAAAGGATGCACCATGTGCAAACATGAAAGTTCCTTCGTAAGGCAGAATTTGCCACCTGCGCTAATCTTACCCAACTTTTCACGCCAGTTTATTCTCACAACAGATGCGTCTGGGTCGTGGCTTGTCCCACAAGATTGGCATAATCAGCAATAGCCGCTGCATCCTGGAAATCGCAGAACCTTCTTGCGAGTTGCTCAATAGGGGGAGTTAACATGACGTTTTTGAGGGGGGATAACTGATGGGGGGATTCAGATTTACCGGGGGGGATAAATTTATCGGGTCTGGGTGAAAACGTTATCCCCTTTCCCCCAGTCCGGGTATCCCAAATCCCCCCCGGCCCCCCCATCAAAATCCACTTGACACACGCAAACGCGCTCCTCCACAGTTAAAGGGCTAAGCCACTGGGGAACGGGTCACACAGGACACGTGGGAACTGGGGTGTTGGTGGCGGGTAAGTGCTGGTGCAAGGAATGAGCAAGGGGAGCTGCGGATTCTTGGCGAGTAAAAATTGTGAAATCCCCCACGTCGACTAGGTGAAATCAGACGGTTTGTCATATGTTGGCAGGGGTGATGGACGGGATCTGATCCGGGTTTATCAGGGGTGATAATTTCTCGGGGTTTTGTCATGTTGACTCCCCCTAATGGTACATTACAAAGTACTCAGAATAGTGCGAGTTGAAATCGTTGGAAACATTACAATCAGCGCAAAACGGATAACTTACGCCGATTTCAATACCTGATGCTTGCTGGAAAGTAGTATTAATATACAACTTCCTGTGTTGAACGGATTTGATGCCATTTTAACTTTTGTCAAGATTTTCCAAGGCCCCAGTTACCACGATCTATGCCATGTACGAGGAAGATCAATCCAAACTTTAACGTCGATGTGTTGTCAATATACGCACCAACACCAGACAAATTCGGAGTCGACCAATCTAAATTGTGGACACGGGACAGAGCGGATCAACCTCAAAGTTATTGAACGTTCGACTTGTGTGACCGTCGACGATGTCTGGAGATCAATTGGAGTTTTACGAACCAGAGACGTAGTGCATTAAAAAGCAGATTCAGAGTGAGAAAAGAGGAAACGCGCGCTCCAGAACGATACACGATGCTGTCCAGTTATTATCGTGAGCATCATGTATAGTAAAAGTGTGTCCATGCGTTAGAATGAAAAAAACAAACCAGCGCGCAACTTTGAAGAGTTGAGAACACAGAAAATAATTGCTAAGCAAGGATAGAACAGTGTGATAAATTTGCTGGATAGCGCTATGACTTGCTTTGTCCGCTTTTATTGTTCCAAATGATTATAAGAACTGCTTTCCTGGCTGCTGTCTCAAGGCTGTTACAGTTTCCGTAGACAAAATGAAGTTATCTTTAAGCCTACCGAGTGGACATGGTGTATAGACTTGCTGGGTTATCGGCATAGTCTATACTGCAGGAAAACCACTGGAGTGTGTGTGTGTGAAAGGGATACCTCCCTACATGCAAATGTAATAAGTTTTTTGGGAATCATTGAAGGGTACAAACAAACACATCAAATCAGCATTCTGTCTATTCTGCAATCCGTCGATGGAGCAAGTGCTTATTTGTCAAAAGACTTCGATATGACGTGGGGGGTGACGTTACGCCGTTTCTAAGTTGAAGCTACACGCACGCCTTCACGGAATCGGACGAGATAGCTAATACCGCCGTGGTATTAGCTATCTCGTCCGATTCGGTGAAGGCGTGCGTGTATTCGAAGCCACTTGGTCATCATCAACAAATATTCCGAGACCACCTAGCAACGAAGTCTTTGATATATTATTTCCAACGTTATGTTTTTTTTCCTGGTCTTAAAAACCATATGAGAAACTTGTCTAAACTTGTTACTTGAATGACGATGTCATGTCCACGCGAATGTTTCTCAGCAACCTTTTCGCTTGCTCTTCAGCATTTTCACTACCTTCCTGTACCACTTCTTCTCCGTGGTCACGAGTGTCTATCTCAAGTGTCCTCAGGCGAGACAAACAATCGTTTACTTGAGTCATTATCGTTTCGTCAAAAAGGCCACAAAATCTCGATGCTTCTAAAGCACCCCGTAATCTTGCAAACCGACAACTTCGGATCGCTCCCAATGCGAATCCTTCATCAAAACCTGCTTGCAATGTTTCGTGTTTCCCCATCTCGACGCCGTCCCGAATACCTAGCTAGATAGATAATATCTAAAAGGTGAGATTCTCGCATGATATGAAGCACATGACGACTTCAGTAACGTTTACCGTTCTCATGCGACGCTCACGGGCCACGATCTCTTGTATTCGCATCGTTTCTGTTTCCGCGTCTTCATCTAAAAAGTCTTGGAAACCGTCATCTATGTCGCTGGGACTGTCATGCGCTGTATCCATTGGAAACCCCGTGTCCTATTCTATACTGAATAGCAGAACCAAACCGGTATGACGGTAAATACCGGTTGTTATCGTCGATTTTTTGTGGCACTTTACCTTATTTTCGACGCCCATTCGGCCATGACGCAATTAGTACTGTAATCACCCAACTCCGAAACAAGTTCGCGCCACGAGCAGCTTCAGCGGGCGTGTCCTTTATCACTTTGACTTTTTCTCAATTAAACCTGATTACTTCACCCTCTTGCCTTCTTGTCTCACTGTTTTGCAGATCAGTCTGGTGAGTTCATAAAAGCTACCGTTTCAATCCGTAATCATCAATATCATGATGTTCATCCAACAATTTCATCATCTTTCCAAGTATGATTTTAGGAAAGCTCTTGACCGCCTACCGCTCAGCGTTGACTGGCCAATATGGGGGACCAAGCAGCATTGATTCTCAACGATCCAGCACCGCATTCTTTGGATTTGCCTGATCTGTTTCAGTCCAAATTTCACAAAATGGCTCCGAAATTTAGGTAACCCAGGTCAATTTGTCATAGCCTTTCCCGTGGACCAGAAATCACGATAGGCCTTACTATATTAGCTTTGTCGACCTGAACAATCTTGTCATATTAGTGTTGATCCTATTCAAGTGGTCATACCCAGCTGTCGGGAGTAAGGCTTCGTCAACGTTATACATGGACTCATCTTCAATTACTAAAGTTGCTGCAAGCCGATAAGAGTATTTTATTACCATGTTGGATGTTGGAGACATGGCCTAATTTTTCGGAAACAAGCTAAATTTCATATCAGTCGTGATTATCCTTGCCGCATGATCAACGATAAGATCGGCTACCCTGAAAATATTAGCGTTCAGGCGTAACCGTTCTTAGCTCGACTAAGATAAAAGTTAGATTCTGCGACGGTGATACAGGTCTATAACGCTCGGATATAGGGATATATCAAGGTCTCATTTACCCGCCTGAACACATGAAAGAACATATCGACAAAAAGCCACGCTTATTCCCCAACCCAACTATGGTAGCTGTCTCTACGCTTGTATTTCTCTCCGACGCTCCAGACTCAGCTGCACATTCTTGAAAAGCACATCAGACTGTCCGCTTTGCAAGAAGCTCTCCAGCAAGGTCGAGAACGTCTCTTAAAGCCAGTCGTTAACGTTCTTGCGAAAGTTGAGTGCTCGTTTGAGGGGTAGTTTGCAGGAAAGTGCAGAGAACTACGTTAAGGATTTTTCCAATATTTATAATTTCGCCAGCCCAGCAATAGGCAAACAACAATATAGCCTGTAGACACTGATTCTTTAAGAAGAGCAGTTGAACTAATTGATTTTCAGTCGAAGAGCTGGAAAGTGCAAAACTGAATTTGAAAAATTATTTGAAGTAATTACAGAATATTGTTGATAATGGTATGACTATAAAATTTCTGCCCGCCAAGCCCTTCACTAGCGGGTGATGGTGGGTTCTGGTAACCCTGGAGGAACTTGGGGTAATTTGGGTGGACTCCGGTCTGCTGAAGGCAAATTGCCTTACGGTTCGTCCTGATCGCCGGCGTTCCAGCAGCACCACAGAATTTTGTGTGTCAACATCGACTGCGGGGCAGTCGATAGTTGATAGTTGGCGTGCGCCTGTCCCGCCCGAGTTCGACCTATTCACATTTGGTGTGCCCTGACTAAGGTTTTCAACCGACCGCATGGTGAAGTGGTTAAAGCCCCACCACGGAACCGGGAGATCGCCTGTTCGAGTCCCGCAGTGAACAGGAATCTAAGGTCAGGTAGAGTCGGGGTCCAAGTGTAATGAAGAGTCTCTTAAAGCACGCGCTTGACATGGCTTACTCCTATCCCGATTAAATGAGGAGGATCTCAAAAAGGTCTTTCAGTCTGACCTTGTGGTATTGTTCACTGCGATTGGTGTTGCATAATATTACCTCTTTCTGGAGTGATGAGAGCCGCCACAATAGGACCACAATCATATATAGAGGGATCGGTTGGCGACCTTGCCTCTGATGCGGTGTTCCAGAGTGTAGTCCGGCCACCTCAGTCTAAGGTTGCCAACTCGCGACAATGAACTGCATAGCCAGGGTGGTTGCCCGCTCTCGTCCAGGCCCACCAGCGGTACCCAAGGGTTTTGTAGGGTAGTTGAAGGCTTTATCGTCACGTCTCCGCCCTCCAGAGCAAAACATCTGATTAAGGCCAAACTCCCCTAGATTATTCTGGTTTGCTTAATATGCCTGAACAACCCTAAATCAAGTAACGTGGCGCTCGAGGCAACCTGGGTGAGACACGGCTTTTCAACTTAAGGATAATTTAAGTCTGGGAGACGTTACACTTCATCGGTCTTTAGAAAGTGTTCCAGCCATATTTCGTCTACTTCTTGTCTTTTTCTGCATCTTTTTCAAGCACCAAATTATTCTGACCTGTCCCATACTTGTCCTGGTCTCACCTTCCCAAACATATATCAGTTACCTTTTCTTTTCATATTTCTCTTCGGACGAAATTTAGAATTATAGTCGTGATCCTCTTCAGAATTAAGGTCATCATTACCATATTTGGGGTTAGACCGGATTGAGCCTCACGGAAAGTAGGGTCATCATCAATATCGTATTTAATCTCAACTCGCCAAGTCCAAGCTGATCGTGGATTCATTTCTTCTTCAGCATCACTGGAGCAAAACGTCTTGCCCAATGTGCTTCACGGATCATTATCCTCAAACTTGACCGGTATTGTGTAATTTTTAACTTGGGGCTCGCGTTGATAACCAAAGACACCAAGTGGTTCGTGTACGCGCACCATTGTGGTGGTCTACTTCGTAAATTTCTCCTAATGCAGGGGCCCAGACGAATCACTTTCAGAGGAGGTACTCCGCTTGTCGGCTATGGAATCAGGACGGTCAGGATTGTACTAACCTGTCCGGTCATCACCTTGAACGCAGGCAGCTCGATAATCCATATCAATAACCTTTCACCTTGCGTATGGGCGGTTGCACTCTCTCTGCTGACTATTTAACGATTTGCTCCGTGTTGTTCGGTAAGGGTAAAAAAAATTGGCGGAGAACAGGGTTCAGAAACTCTTCACGGGAGTGGGCAGTGGTTATACTTGATTTCAGTATGCCCATGTTTCGGACCGAATAATATCGAACGGTAAGGTCAGCCGAGACAGGGTGACTACCGTAAGGTACGAAAAACTTCCACAAACGTCCTCCCGGACCTTGACAGTGGCAAGAACACCATCTCCCCTCCAATATATTTGAATTGTGTTCCAAACATGGCGAATTGAGTGAGTGTGCAATTCTCCAGTAATTTCCGTCAGATGGACTTCTTGCAGCTTATACTTTAGTGCCCGGGAATTCGTTAACCCGGCTTCATGCTCGTTCCAACTTTTTTACTTGAAAGGAAATAGTAGGCTGTTTATTTGTACCTTATATCCAATGAACCTAATGCACACCAAATATGTGATCTACCTGGAAACTATATATCGTAAATTTCTATCGGATGATGACGTGCCGCAGAGTAGCCTTGAAACCTGAACTTCTGTACTATACGGATAAAAATACGGATCCGTAACTGGTTATAGTTAATTATACTATACCCGGTTGGCTCCAATCGGGGGAGTATATTCCTCTTTCATTCCGATCTGGTACTCAACCGAACCAGATCGGAATTCTGGTTATATTTAATTTTAGTGTAACCCGATTCGGCTTCGAGCGGAACCGCGAAAGGGGAAGTTTCACCATTATTGTCGATCCGGTTCTCTAACATACCAGATCTATCATCGCTTTCTTTATCATTGAGCAGTATTAGAGGCGCCCACCCAACACACCCTAAGAGGTAATCTACATTTTAATTAAATGATCACTATCATTGCCTATGGGCAAGACCGAAGTTGCAAACGAAATTTTAAGCGTGAAGGCCTATCGCGACGCTGATTATGGAGGATGCAAGACCGACCAAAAATAAACTACTGGGTGGATAAATTTTCGTTGACGGCATGTTGGTTACGTGGCTATGCAAGAAAAAAGGTGGAGTATCGTTATCCACCTTGGAAGCAGAACATTACGCTGCTTCAACGAACGTGATGAATTTACTTGGATTTAAACAATTTATTGAAGAAGTTCAAGTCAAGATAAAGCTGCCTATTCAACTTTACATGGAAACCAAGAAGCTATCAAGATGTTCAAGGGCGTCGAAACAATCTCTAAGATGAAGCACGTGGATATTTGAGTAAAGTTTATTGTTTCAAAGTTACAAGATGGGCTAATTGAAGCTACCTACGTTTCGACTAAGGACATGATAGCTGATGGACTTACCAAGGCTTTATCGGCGCCGATAAAAAAATATTCGAAGAGCTACGCAGCGCGCTCGGGCTTTAACGTACATGACGTACAAATTACAAGCCCTAACATACGAAGGTGGGTCGAACACAGTAATGCATATTGAGGAGGTGTGTTAAAAGTATTCATAATACCGGTTTTTTTATTAAAGCTGGGTAGGATTGTTACTTTATTAGTAGTAGCAATATTCATATCGTACTTATTAGTAAAAATCTCTATGTGTTTGTACTCATTCTGATTACAGATGTTTTTCGGGCACTAATAAATAGTGTGTAACACACGACAGAAGGAAGTTAACCATAACTTCAACATCTGGTACATATTTAATGTTAGGCTATCTCAATACACATTCCATGGGTAGTCTATGGTTTGGTTATTTTATTCTTCATTTTATTAACTGTCTGCGGGTGTAACTTTTTCACTTCAAACGGACGTTTAGTTGTGGACGTATTGACTTAAGTTACTTTCGTTATATTTGGAGTTATTATCTGGCATTTACGACTCAAGTTTTTGACTATCTGTGAAAGCATGAATATCGACAACTTCCAACAGTAAGGCAAAACGAGAGAAAGAAGCAAGCATTGAGACCTTCCATGCATGAACCCCCGCGATGATTTCAACGCGGGTAGTTGTGTGGTGGAGCGGCTGGACAAATTTTGAGGCTTGGACAGTCGTTCCCACATGCCCGGACTACCCACTAACGAAGGGGGTCCTCCGGCTGTCCTGTGACAGGCCTGTCTTGCTCACCTTGTGTACCCGACGGTTTGGGCGTGGGTCGCTCTCCAGGTGACTGGGACGTAGATCAGTGAAATTTCGATGCAGATCGAGTGAATTCGTAGCAGATCGACGTGTGTCGATCTGGTGGAAAATCGTAGATTCGAGATCCCGGGGAAAACTGGGGGTCGAAGATCGATGATCGCAGATCGATGATCGCAGATCGATGATCACAGATCGCAGATCGACCCAGTTGATCTAGTGCGAATTGGCGATATTGTGGGTCTGTAGATCGATTATCGCAGATCGCAGATCGACCCAGTTGATCTCGTGCGAATTGGAGAGATTGCGGATCTGTAGATCGTAGATCAACGCTGTTGATATAGTGGAAATCAGCGAAGGGGTCCTTGATCACGTGGCGGAAGTCTTCACCACTTGATCGTTGAGCCTCTTAAGCCTAGATCGCTAAAGAAATACCTAATATATTGTATTCCTAGCCTAAACTTAAGAGGAATGGGGTCGATCTGCACTTTCTATGTGCAGATCGACGGATTTTACAGAAATCCACCTAGAGTTCGCAAGGGGCGCTTAAAGCAGCCGAACTTCTAGAGGATTGGTGTAAACCAATGGGGAAAGCGGTGAGAACACTTGATTCGATCACCCTCCCAGTAGCCTTTCCAAAACAAGGTCCGCTGACACAGCGGGCGGAGTTGAGGGTGAGTTCTTCGAAACTTTACGTTTGCCGGTGGGCCAAAACGTACACTACGTGCTCCCTCCCGAGACGTGTAAGATGCGTATGCAATGAAAGGGAGGAGCGAAGTT
This sequence comes from Peronosclerospora sorghi, assembly GCA_026184515.1. Lineage (NCBI taxonomy): Eukaryota > Oomycota > Peronosporomycetes > Peronosporales > Peronosporaceae > Peronosclerospora > Peronosclerospora sorghi. The sequence continues at coordinate 5,861,724 of CM047585.1, read as the reverse complement.
ATCACGCCGTCCCATTCGATGATCTAGTTGATTGGACGCAAAAGGAGAACTTTATTATTCCTTATATCCTAAAATCAACCAATTACCTAAAATCGACCAATCAACCTGATATATCGCTCGTCTGTCGCTTACCATCATGGACCTGTACCCTGCGTCGCTTTTGCTCCGGATGGCCCGTCCATGTTCACGACAGTTAGCCAAAAATCTTCTATGCGCTTTTCCATAGTTGAGGGAATGGGGACAGCGACGCTGAGTCGATCGGCCCCTTGTGATTGTGATTGAACGGACCGTATGGAACGGCTGGAGAAACGTTCGGATTCGTGTCTGAATTCTATCTTCATCTTGATTGTCGCAATCGTTTCGTCATCACTATCAATACGAAGATTTAATGTAGGATTGGTACGTTCGCCCATGAGCAAACTGTCTGACATATTTTAATTTTGTTTTCATCGAGTGGTAGCGATAGCGGGATGTCAGTAGAACATTCTTCTTGTTCTCGACGGCGCTCACAGACTTGATGATGGCTGCGTTCAGGGACATGTCACAGTGATCGAATTCTGGCTAGGTAAATTCATTCCATCGTTTGAAGATTTCGTCGCACTAGAAATGTTCTTCCTGGTATCCTGAGAATACCAACGTTTTGGGGATTGCATTGCAAATTACATGATGGGAGGGCTTGATTAATGACTTCGTGTGTATTGCGCATAATTTGATGAACAACTGCTCATGTTGACAGGATCGCAGTCACCAGCACCACAATTTCTATGGAACCTTCTACTCTTTTGGACGTGGTTACAAAAGCATTAAATTGGGTCTTTCTTGCGTTCATCATGTCGAGCATAGATGAGCAAACCCGCAAGCCACGACTCATTTTTTTCTCGCAGAGCTGAAACCTTCACCAAAAATCGTCGATAGTAGTCGAAGGCGAGGATCGAGATGAGAGCAGCAATGAGAATTCCCATAGCGACTATTGGTTGCAATGGGAAATCTCATTGCTGTTCTCATCTTGAAATTATGACGTGTGTGCTTTACATACTTCGGATAAAGGAAAGAGCGGAGAAGAAGAGACTGCTCACATTCGCCCATCGCTGCACACGTGAGATGATATCCTTTCTAAATCGATAAGAACTGAACAAGGCATCGAATACTTCCAAAAAGGATTGGACAAGATCGGCTAGGATTGTTGGAGTCGATAAGAGGCCTTTGAAATGGTGAAATTGTGCCTTCACCTGTTCCACCGCTTCCGAAATTATGGCTTGTAGAAGTCGAAATTCGAAATTTGCGAGAGAACTTCTCATGAGTCGAATAGTCATTGTAGAAGATCTCGGACGGGTTTGCACATGAATCAGGGAAGCGAAGCGAGCTCTACCTTGTCTAACTATTGAAAGGGAATCCCTAAACACACACCCTATTTTCCCTAAACTCACACCCTTATGTGATTGGTTAAATGCACTTCTCGACAGCTCGACGTTGCAAAATGACTTAAACCGCACATCCTTAGCTGATTGGTAGAGAAGTAAGCAACTGGTAACTATTATGCTGGTTTGCACGCGGAACGCGAAACCTCATACTACGACTCCACCAACACCAACAATCAACAGCGATGGCTTCAGCTTCTTCCTCTGCTACCACCCCCGCATCGTCTTTTGCTTCCGCCCCTGCTTCTTGGGTCTGTGTATCGCCACTGCCACAGATGCATATGAGACATTTGAAGCAGCCAAGCAGTCAGCTAAACAGTACGCAAGGAGGGAAGGCTTTGCGGTCGTAATTAAACGCACCAAGGCAGGAGGAACGCCACCGACAGTACGCCGAGCATTGTGGCAATGTACTTAAGGTGGAGAGCACAAACCAATTCATGGAATGTCCCGGGTGCCGCTTAGAGAAAGGGGCACCAAGAAAGTCGGATTCCCGTATGAAATTATACTCTCACGTGATCACTCGGACGGACGATGGTTTCTATCAACTGTTGAGGCATCGCATATTGGCCATGCCTGTCGCAGTCAGCCACAGCAACTGTCTGCTATTCCAGCTGTACGAAGGGTGACGCACACAGCTGAGACAGTCAGTAGGGCCTTTGCAATGCGTCGGCAAGGTGCGCCCCCCCCCCCCGAGTCATTCTTAATGATCTCGAGGAAGAGGCAACAGATATGCTGCTGTTGACGAAACGGAATGTAGAGAATACGTTGAATAAAGCTAAACGTATCAATCTACATGGTTTGACACAGATGGAAGCCTTGATGGAGCATCTGAATCAGCATCCAGTGGTTTTCACAACAAAACTAGACGATAACAACCAGGTAACCCACTTATTCTTTCAGCCCAGGATGTCGATTAAGTTCACAAAAAGATACAGCGATTTACTCATCATTGATGCGACGTACAAGACCAATGCATACAAAATGCCTTTGATGCATGTTCTTGTTGTCACAGCAACGAATAAATCTTTCTCATCATCATTTACGTTTCTTCCAAGCGAAACGGCAGAAGATTATATTTGGGCAATCAACCAATTAGATCGCACGGTTATTCAGCCACCCGCTGTTTGTATCATCGACTGTGAGTATGCGTTAATCACTGCAATTAGGACCATTTGGCCATCAACAAAAATATTCCTATGTCGCTGGCACATATCAAAGAACATCATCACCAATTGCAAGAAGCATTTCGCATCGAAAGAGAATTGGGATCACTTCATTGCTGAGTGGGACAATATCGTGGATGCACCAACAGAAGAGCAGTTCTTTGAACGGTGGAACAAGCTAAAAGAGACCATTGACCAGGACACTATCCGATACATTGAGGCGAACAAAGTCCATTGCGAGAGCACTTCGCATCATTCAGCATCAACAGACACATGCATTTTGGCCATACAGTTATATCTCGTGTGGAAGGAGCACACTGAGCGCATGTGAAAAAGGGAATTCATCGTGCAAGTGGATCGCTGTTGGACATCTACTAACGCATCAATGTCTCTGTCGTCAATAGGCATCACGATGTGATGCAGCAGATGGAAAAAGAGAAGTCGGAAGCCCTGACATCGCTTCCAACGCAGATAATTTCTGATGTGTTTCGACGAATCTCTCATCATGCGCTGAAATTGGCCAAAAAGGAGTATACTCGGGAAATTCATGATGATCTCGTCAACTGCACGAAAATTCAGCGTCGCGTGTATGGCATTCCTTGTGCGCATGAGATTCAGGTGTGCTTAGAACAGAAAAAGACTCTTTCTGTTGAAGCATTCCATCGGCGGTGGCATCTGGATGATATTTACGTGCCATTTGATCATGATGTTCATGGCATTTTGGAGCCTGCCCGCATCCAGCGTGGCCGTGGTAGAGAATCTGGAAGAAGACGACATGTCAGATCAACGGAAAGAAATCCGTTTGAATTCAAACAGGTGCAACAAGAACTATCGCAAGCGTCTAGGGCGTCGCAAGGATCGTCGTCAGCGCAAAGCATACAACGGAAATGTACACATTGCGGAATAGTAGGCCAAAATCGACGAACTTGTACAACAACACCGGTGCAAGCAGCAGCGGAGGCAGCGGCATTGGCAGGAGCTAGGGTAGAATCTCTATCATCACTGCCAGGCTGTATGCTGGAAGACTCCATTACCCAACTTCTATCTCATTGATGTATTTCAGTGTAGACAGCCTGATCTTCTTCATCATCATATTCATCAGGAGGGATAGGTAATAATTGATTGTTGGTCATCAACTTCAAGAAGAATGTTGCATTTCTTGACCAT
>CM047585.1:5839587-5857966 GCA_026184515.1 Peronosclerospora sorghi | reverse complement strand
ATCTCGCTTGTGTCGAGTAGTTTTGAGCGCAATCGATCGGTTTGTTGGTAAAACTCACCATGTGTGCATGTGGACCTATTGTGTTTAAGGATAGGGCACATGTCGGTAGTTTAGTTCACAGCTTCTTTAAGGTGAGCGCGCTTCCACATTCACATTCATATCGACAATATCAGCGTAAGATGGGCAGCTTGTACAAGTATAGATGGTTCCTGCACTGTTCCCCATCGAGTAGGTCACTGGGACTTCTAAAGGACCTTCCTTGAAACACATCTTTAGCAAGGCAAATTTTTTTTGCTGGAATCAAGCAGACATGCGGCGATAAGAGCAGGGTCTTCGCTTCCCATTTGGCCAATACCTCATCCGCATGGAGCTTGCATTTTGTGTGTTCCGGTAGCAGTAGTTCGCATAGAAAGGGGCTTACTACCACATTCAAGGAGTCCCCGCCCCTCCCCCACAAGTGGTAGCGGTTGCCTCTGACAATAAACAAGGTTTTCACCCCAGCATCCGTGCACCGTAGTTCCCTTTCCATCCGTAAACACACGATTTCGTAGCTGTCTTCAAAAAGAGCTTGTCGTTGTCGCCCAAGTGTGGTTACATGGAGAGTGGAGACTCAGAATTTGTGGCGCTTAATGCCATATTTTGCAAGAGTTGTCAGTGCTGCTTTTATCTCCTTTTGCTTCTGCAAACTCCAGCGCGTCTTCTGTCGCTTTTGGCTTTTATGTAACTGTCTCCTCATGCTATTGTGGGAGCTGCTTGGTGCATAATAAGTGACCCCTTTCTCCTTTGACTTGGACTAAACCACCACCATTGCAAGCTCATCCGAACTGCATGCTGCTTCTGCAGCAAAGGCAGTGGTGACTTTCCATAAGAGTCCTCTGCCTTCCTCTTCTTAGGGCAGAATCTTTGTAATATGGTGTGAGCTGTTTCATCAGCATTATATCATAGTAACCGATTGCTTGCTTCTGTACCAATCAGATCAAGGGTGTGAGTTTAGGGAAAATAGGGTGTGCTTAGGGCTGCCCCTATTAAAAATATTCATTATATTGCTTTTTGTCAAAACCGGGTATGATTATGTTTTCATTTAAAGAATTGATAAAATTTCGTACCTTTAAGAGATAAGATAGTGTCCCTAAAAATATTAGTACCTATTATTAGGAACGATAAGTAGTGTAGAATACAAGACAGATGGAAGTTCGCTATAACTTCAACTCTTATGCATATTTCATGTTAGGATAGCTAATCACTTCTCAATAAACATTCGATTGATTAAGTACCTGACTTGGTTAACTGCTTCTACTGTCTGCAAACTGTCTTGCGGTGATATTTTCATCGTCAACAGAATATTAGTTGTTGCAATACTTACAAAAGACGATTTCAGTTTGTTTAAGGCATTAAACAACATCTACGACTCAAGTTCCTCACTATCTACGCAAAGTTGAACGACGAAACTTTTCAAGACTTACAGAGTGTGATGAATTTCCGGATGCGTTTCCAAAATCCAATCTCGGGTCAGGGTAATCCACATTGACGACCACGCCTGTAAATGTTGAAGATAATCGCGATATCACGCGCGACCTTTGAAAATGCCATCTTAAGCGCCTGCTTCACAAGATTGTTCGCACATTAGGCTACACAGAAAAGGAATACAAATTTGGGGTATCTTGGTGAAAGCGGTTTGCAGCTTCGCAGCGTTGGCCAACATTATCAGTCACACATACGCGGAGTCTTCACTTCTGCTAATTGATCTTATTCAAGATCATGTCGAAATCAATTTTCGTGTCGATTCCGTCGCGTAGCCAAGAGATTGGAATGAGGTAGAATGTAACGAGCTCGTAAAAAAAGCGACAACACTGACTTCCTTTAAAATATCGTTTGGAGATGTTCTTTCATAAGTTACCAAGAAGTCGATCCTTCGTACTTAGTCATTTTCTGACCCATCAAATCCTTTTCTAAATTGTCGTACTGGCTTGCATAATTGTCATGAATTCTACCGCCAAAGTCTATGCGACTGGTCGCGTCGACTCTGGCGGTAGAATTCATGACAATTATGCAAGCCAGTACGACAATTTATATACTTCAAACTACCTGGACCCAATACCTCGAAAATCACAGTATTATTGTCTCGACAATACAACGAATCCAGGGAGCCTAATCGTATGGACTAACCCAAGAAGCTTGTGGTGTAAGATTTTGACGTCTGGAGCCGTAAGAGCGCGGTCTGCGGACTGTCTTCGCTGTCAAAACTCAAACGCTTGGTGGTGTGGAGAGTATCCAATGATATGTGTCTTTTCACAAATTTTTAGTGGTTGTTGAAACTTTCCTCTCGCCATTTCACATGTGGCGACAACAATTCGTTTGGCTTTTTGTTGATCAGATATACGCGCAAGCAGCACCGACATACAACGTCCGACGATCAATTTTAGGGTTCAAATACCAGGTTCATACCATCGTACAATATCCTAAAGGCTTTTAGATCACTTGAGTCAACGTCATCGCTTGAATACTACGTTTTTTTTCACCGTTATGACTGGCGGACATCATGTAAAGTTTTTTCGATGTGAATTATTTGCTGTTTTCACCATGTTTCTCTTCCCCAAAAGTGCTCCCATCAAGATCGCGTTGTGCGGCCTAAAGAAAAAGCGGTATCAGAAGCTTAAGATGAGGATCGACGGGTGATCAAAGCGGTGCATTATAGTATGCTGTCAGAAATACTGGAGTAGCGACCTGTCGAAATGATCCCTCGTCGAGTTTGCGTAGATCAGAAGAAACTTGAGTCGTAGATGTCGATTTTAAGCTTGAGTATACCGAATTTGTCTTACTCACATTTTGTTGGAACCACGCACCACCAGGAAGTGTGCTAACATTTATCCGTTCGCAACGAAAACAACACTCACGACGGTTCGTCGCTAGTAGATAAAGTTAACCAAGTCAGGGACTTGCTCAATGAATGAGTATTAAGAAGTGGTTATCTTTCCTGACATGTAATACTAGGAGATGGTACCCGTCTTTCCAACGATTTGCTTCATTGAAACTACAGTATATCTACATTTACTGTGAAACCACAAAGAAAGAAATTGTTTTGCAGTCAACGAATGCGTGTGCAGTCTCGAGAATTGACTGCTATCATCACTGCAAAACCCAGAACTTGCCGATCACAGTACCAAAAATATTCCGGTCTGTGAGGTCACTCATGAGCTCGTGGATTTTGGATGCTAAATACCCGCGCATCTAAATCCGGTCGATCCTGCGCGGTCCGTACCGGGTCAAGATCGGCCGTGATAGCGGGCCACTTTATTGCACGTGAAGGTGACAAAGAGGTCTGGGCGCCCACGCTTGCGTAAAATTGCCATGGCATCCTCATAGATCTGGCATATCTGTCGATCGCTTCCAGAAAATATGTACGGCAAAATTATTTTGCTACCAACTGGCGCTGTTTCTTGGTCACCGCCATTTATCGCATCGATGATTGCGGAGTACAACTCACACCGCAGATAGACTTGGTAGTTGACAATATAGTGCAGGCGATTCTGCTCAACGCATACCCAATCTTCTACGATATATTGCTGAAACAGGCGTCCAAACAGAAAGAGGTGCTCCTCAGGTACGTGAGGTTGCAGCATGTAGGAATAGTACTGCATCTGAGAGAAACGTTTCGTTCCACCTCTCCCACGGATTGCATCCTCGTTGTCATTGAACCCTGTCTCCCCAGTGGCGTACCTAAATCCCCTCAGCGGTATCGTGGGAGTCCATCCCTGTCGACGTCAGGGAAAATAAGCAGATAGTGAAGCGGTGTATACGCTGCGTGTAATGCTGAAATGGGCTGGAGGCGTCCGTCACTTCAGAACAATGTCACGATCGGAGATACTACCGTCGTATCCATTTCCAACCATGATCGCGCCGACATCGATGGCTGTCGGGTGTTGTACCTCCTTTGGTCGTTCGATTGCAGGTAAGTAGACAGAGTTCCAAATCCACCACCTTGTCCCCCTTCACCCCCTGCCGCATATTCTTGCACAACTGTACGTACGGGTTGTGCTGTTCGATCATGGCTTGAAGTTACCCCATGATGCGCCGATCAAGATGCGTCAAGACAATCATTCGAGTTAACCCGCTGTACCAACGAAACGAATTTGGAGGATAATCCCGCCAATATAACACTACAACGGCCATTGTAGCCGGTGCGTACACGCACGGTGCGGCTAGCGCACAGAGGAAGACTTCCTTTAAGCGGCGTTCGCCGCTACTTAGCCGATACGCCCTTATAAAAGGGCTTAGTAAGAGAGAGCTCTCTTACTCGGGGCCAAGATTCCCACTTGGGTTTACTATTAGCTTTCGCTAATGCCTTAACGGCAAGGCTCCCTTACTAAGGGGGTAGCTAAAGGGAGGACTCCCTTTACGCTACTGCACTCACTACACGCACGACCGGTCGAGGTCGTGCGCCTAGCAGTCTTCAGCGTGAAATGTAAACTGAATGTATATTTAATATATAATTAGCCTAAATTAATTTAAACTAATGTAAACTATGTGTAATACTTACTAAATTCGGACCTAGCTAAAATGTAGTGTACACCACCTGTGTACAAACACGTGGCTGTCTGCCACGCCTTCACCAAGGGCTCCTGCCCTGATTGGCTAAGATAAGCAATGGTACAAACCCTTTCGGACCGGTCAATACTGACCCCAACCGTAGTGTACTCACTTACACCACCTACTAAATGTGACCCGAATGTAACCCTGTTACAGCCAATAAAAGCCGCGGGCATGTTTTTCTCGCAATGATATCAAATGGAAGGATACAGGTGCTGCAGGCTCGACATGTTGTCTACGACGTGACCTTCATATACTCGAGCGTCTCTTGAAGCATCTGCTGCATTTCTTCCATGATGTCAGATTAAGCTGTCTGCAAGCGAAAGATATCCATCGACTTGCATTTGTGGGTTATGTATATAGATCTGTACAAGTTTGGGCGTAGTCTCATTGCCAAGTAGGAGGCTAACGTTGAGATGGCCAATCCCCGCATGTTGTAAATGCCGCTTGTGCCATATATCTGAACCAACTGATGTCCAAGCAAAGGCATGTCATTTTTGTATGTTCACGAAAGTTTTTGCCCCGCCTAGTCTGGTATTTTCAAGCAGACCACGCAACATTGGTTACGGTGATGCTATCAGTGGTAGTTTAACCTTCCCACAACTGCAGCAAGTTGAAAAATGTGAGCACGCACAGCGAAGACACTGTTACGGGTTCCTTAATCCAGTGCAGCGCATCGCACTGCATCCAGCTTCCATTTGACCGAGTTTTAGCCGAAGCCTCTGATCTATCCCGTCGAATACAAGCCGCACTCGTGGTACATTCTGTTCATCCAGCCTTCAATCAACGGGTGCTTTTGTGGTGGAGCGGCTGATCAAAGTTTTTGAGGCTTGATCAGGCGGTACCACGGCGCCCGGACTGCCGAATGACGAAGGGGGGCCTCCGGTTGTCCTTGACTGCTTGTGTTTCTGCTCACCTTGTGTACCCGACGGCTTAGGCGTGGGTCGCTCTCCAGGTGGCGGGGATGGCACACTACAATTCCTTGTGGCAAGACTGAGTTGACTTCATGACTCACTGATGCGATTAGGCGATGATCAGGCGCAATCAAGCTTGAACCACGTGCGATCAGGTGTGATCAACAGTGATCAGGCTTGGGAAGGCACTAAGAGTCGTCTATCAGCGGTGATCAGACTCGATCAGGATCGATCAGGTGCTAAAAGTCGCTGATCATCGAGTTGGCGCGAGTTGCGAGCAGCTGAGCGCGGGTCGCGAGTCGCAGTGTGTCGATCAGGTGTTGATCGGCGAAGGGGTACTCGATCAGGCAGCGGAAATCTTCACTGCCCGATCACAGAGCCTCCTTAAGCTTAATCCGTCAATAGAATACCCAAAATGCCTTGTATTCCAAACTTAAGCCTTAGAGGACGGTCGATCAGCGCGTTCGACGGGCTGATCGACAGTTACCACCAAATATCCGCCTAGTGTTCCCGTGGGGCGCCTGAAGCAGCCGAACAACTAGGGGCCAAAAACGTGGATTTATGGGGAAGAGGTGAGAGCGCACTGCTCGATCACGTTCCCGAGACCAAATATATTTAAGGTTTTGTGCAGACAAACCTTTCATCTCCGGGAACTCACTACGCAAACATTTAATCAAAATAATAGCAATAACCTATGATATCATTTTGTTCATAAGCGTTATTTAATACCCCTTCCACACTTAGCTTACTTCCATCTGGTCTATCGCGAGTAAATTTGCAATGGATTTATACGAATCCCATTGCTATGGAATAAGTTGGCAGGAGCGACAGGAATCGAACCCGCAACCTCCGGTTTTGGAGACCGGCGCTTTAAAAGAAGAACCGCTGACACAGAGGGCGGAGTTGCGGTTGAGTTCTCACACTCTACGCCTACCGGTGGGCCAAGAAATGCACTAAGTGCTCCCGCCCGGGACGTAGAGGTATTTAGTAGGAAGGGAGGCGCAAAGGTGCCGTCCCTGAAGCGATCTGCACGATCGTACGCAAAAGGAGAACTTAATTATTGCTTATATCCTAAAATCTACCAAAAACCTAATATCAGCCAATCAGAACTACCCATTCCTATGTGCTTCGTCGACCAGTCGACCTGATTTTTCCGCTTACCGTTAGGTTACCGTTAGGTAACTGTATCAGTTGTCGCGTCGTCCCAGATGTCCCGTCCATGCCCCGTCCATGTTCGCCACAGTTGCGCCAACAGTTGTACCGACTGTTGTGCCAACAGGTTGTACCGACTGTTGTGTCAACAGTTGTACCAACTGTTGTGCCGAATACCGACTATTAATTGTATCCACTATATACCGACTATGGTACCGACTAAGGTACCAACTAAGGTACCATCTACGGTACCGACTGTGGTGCTGCAAAAATTTGCAATATGCTTCACCACAGTAGTGCCCACAGTTATGCACCAATTTTGTGGTACACTTCACCACACTTTTGTGTCAGGACTGCACATTCAGCACTTCAGGTGTTGCTGTTCGCATCGCTGCTTGCGTAAGCTGTATCCCTTTTCCTCCGCTCGCATAGGCCGCTTCTTGCTGTGCACTTGTTCGAGCTGAACGTCGCTCCTACCTGTGACGGTTTCTAACACTTGAACCCAACAACCACGGCAGCTGTTCAAGCACTGAGCAGTAAGAAATTGTGTTTCAAATAGTATATATGATGAAAACAATAGCTAGTCTTGCCCAGGAGCGTCGCACTGACGGACAGACGGAAACCTTCAAGTTTAGGTAACGGTAGTACCGACGAGGCAGGGGCAGGTCACGTGACCGGGAGACGGACGGAAAACTTTTATATAGGAAGGAGATGTAAAAGCGCTATTTCTAACCAATGATAATGTCGAATAGTTTTTTTTACTTATCTGTAAAAGTGCTATTTGTAACCAATTATAAAGTCGAATTCATTTAGGTCCGACTTATAGTACAGTTCGAATTCGATTAGGTACGGGATCGTGACCATCATTCCGTTATATACATAGATCGAGATATTCGATTAGGTATGGAGCGTGCATCGAAGGATGACGACATGAATTCAGTTATTACTAGGGGACTAGGGGATAACCAATGATAAAGCCGAATTCATTTAGGTCCGACTTATAGTATAGTTCGACTTCGATTAGGTACGGCATCGCGACCATCATTCGGTTGTATACATAGATCAAGAAATTCGATTAAGTACGGGATCGCGACATGAATTCTAATTGAGGTTATAGTACTATGCAGCTACAATTTGTTATAAATATAGCACGAACCGGTGGATGCTCAAAGAGTTGAAGCTAATTGCGATACTACATCTGTCGTGTAACCTACACTTATTAATATAAGCACCCAATTTTAGCTCATAAGAATAGCATTGCTGAAACTGAAAGTTACCTTACACCTATTTTGGGTATGAGCACGTAAAGTGCATACTGTCAAGACGACAAAAACAGCATTCATGTATGAACGTGAGTGGAGGCCAGAAACGCATGGTGGTGTAACCCCCCCCCAAAAAAACGCCATTGCTATAAATACTTATGTAGCGATTGTGAGATGGTGTGTCCACGAAGCCACGTGGCCTCAATCGTTGTTTGTAACAATTGATATGTCTGCGTACACCATATTCCTTCGAAACAAGTTTTCTTTCTTAACTATAGAAACCATCCCTGCAGCCCTCTATTCCCCTTCTAAATACATTTCACTCCATCCCTCGATATCGTACATAAGCCACTAGTGTCCACGTGGCGATCCGACTTCGTTTCGAAGGCAGCAGTGGCATTCGAGAATTTGCACCACCTCCCCCAAGCGACCTTCACTCTGACACAATGCAGATAAAGTTGGTACTTGCCATGGCCGCTGCGGCCGTGACGATGGCCCAGGCCGAGACGATTTTCCGTGAGACATTTGACGACGACGACTGGGAAAGCCGTTGGGTCGCTTCTACGTGGAAACCTGCGTCGGAAGTTGGCAAGTTTGAGCACGTAGCGGGGAAATATTACACGGGAGAGGATGACAAAGCCATTAAGACGGGCGAGGATGCCCGATTCTATGCCCTGTCGGCCAAGTTTGCCAAGCCGTTCAATAACAAGGACGCGGACCTGTACTTGACGTACCTCGTGCAGCACGAACAGGTGCTCGACTGTGGTGGCGCGTACGTGAAGCTCCTGCCCGCGGACGTGGATCAGGAAAAGTTTGGTGGCGAGTCGCCGTATTCGATTATGTTTGGCCCAGATATCTGTGGCAGCCACAAGGTAACGCACGCGATCTTGAATTACGCGCGTCCGGGCGAAGATGCTGTGAACATGGACCACAAGACTGTGATTCGTCCGGAATCCGACTCGGACGCGCACGTGTACTCGTTTATCTTGAAGAAAGACAACACGTACGATGTGAAGATTGATGGCAAGAGTGTCAAGTCCGGCGCGCTCCCTGAGAACTGGCCGTTCCAGCCACCGAAACAGATCGAGGACCCGAACCAGTCGAAACCTGCAGATTGGGTGGACGAGAAGCAAATTCCGGACCCAGAGGACAAGAAACCGGAAGGATACGATGACATTCCAAAGACGATCCCGGATCCTGATGCCGTGAAGCCAGAAGACTGGGATGACGAGGACGATGGCGAGTGGGAGCCGGCTACGATTGAGAACCCCGAGTATAAGGGGGAATGGAAGCCTAAGATGATTGACAACCCAGCGTACAAGGGCGAGTGGGAGCATCCTCTAATCGATAACCCCAAGTACTTTGAAGACGACACGATGTACAATGTAGCCAAGAACGTGGGTGCCATTGGATTCGAGCTCTGGCAGGTCAAGAGTGGCACGTTGTTCGACGACATTCTGTTGACAGATGATGAGGCAGAGTTCAAGGCTCACGAGGAAGCCGTGATTGAAAAGACAGAAAAAATGGCGGAGAAGAAGAAACAGATTCAGGAGGAAGAGAATGCAAAGCGGGAGGCCGAGGCCAAGGCCAAGGAGGCGGAGAAGGATGGTGATGACGAGGACGCCGACGAGGAGGCCGAAAAGGAGGACGAGAAGGAGGAAACGTCGGAAGAGAATGCCGAGAAAGATGAGCTGTAGACAACCCATTACCTTTTTAGGATCTTGTCTCGCCAGCGCGAGAAACCAAACTACATTGCAATACACGTAGACTTCAGCACGATGGTGTACGAAACATCTTGCTCGTTGGAACTTTTCTACAGGTTAAAAGCTGAAGACCCGATCCACGAGCTCCACCTACCTCGCAGCAAACGTGACGAGGCAGATGGCGCCGGTCAGCATGCAGTGGAGCGAGATGATGGTCAGGAAAACGTAGAACCATACGATGGTACGTTTACCCACACACTTGCCCGTCCAAGGACAATGGTGGTCGAGCTAGAAAACGTCCAATACCAGACCCTATAAGTCAAAAATCCTGGGACGCAACTCATACGCACTCACCTCCACGACGCAGACACCGCAGTCGGAGCAATGGGACGCGTTGAACGGTCGCTGCACCTCACATTGTGCTTTATGTTCAGATGCAATCCCAGCGTTAATCACGAGTTGCATTCCCTTTCCTCTCTCTCTAAAAACATTGTACACATACCGCAGACGATGCCCGTCTCGTCGTCCCCAGCGGTCAGCGCATTCTGAAACACGACGCCCGGGTCACTACAAGCGACCATCGTCAACGACGCCGTCGAGAAACTAATGGACACTAGAAGCGCGACTTTAGATCCCACGTGTAACTTGTCGGCGAAAAAAAGAAAGGCGGGTCCGAGAGCTAAACAGTAGGTCGTCAACATGCAGCACCAGTGCGGTCCAATGTGGCACGTGCTTGGAAAGAAGCCATACGTCCGTGAAAGCGAGCAAAGCACGTGGGTGCGGCCGTACCGCACGCAGCAGCAATGGCTGAGGGAAGAAGATTGTACGCTTTTGTTCATGGGTTCGCTCCACTGCACGTCGTCCGTGTGGCTACTAGCTATATTAGAAACAGTTGTTCACTCGACCAAAAATGTGACACTGTACCCTAACGGAAAAAAGTCATCAAATTATTCATTTTTTGTGGGGCGCGAGAGCGAAACCAAAATATGACAGAGCCAAACCAATCGCGCTCCCGATTTATTTTTCGGTTAAATTACTTCCTTTTTTGTGCCGTCCGGTATATGTTTGTATCGGTGCCACCGAAATGAGAAACTATGAGGAGAGAAGCCGGAGGAAATCGCGAGTGGTCAGGTTTTCCCGTCTGTTGAGAATATTCGTGATGTGTCACTCGAGGTGGCCACAGCTGTGTGCAAGACTGCTCTTGAAGAAGACGTTGCAGGGATTCGACCAACAATCTGTTGCGGAGGATCGCTAAAAGACTACGTTGCGTCCAAGATGTACTTCCCATCGTACCACACCCTCGTCGAGCAAGCGACTAAATCTGCCGTTAAATGCGTAACTTTATCAGATGGTGGATGTGCGGATAGATTTCTTACAATATTCATGTGCTGCAGCATATCTATTCAACAGTTTGTTCCTTGATCCCTACCCGTCTCGTAAAGATCTCACTCCACGTTTAGTGCTGTAACAAGCCGAAACGTCAAGTTCAAGGGATCGTCATGGCATCTTCAAGCTATAGAAAGCTGGCAGTTAGACAGGAAGTAGCACAGCGCTCCTTTGTTTTCTACAACACCTCTTCGTTCCTATGAATCATAGCATAGCATCCATCTCACCTTCCTTTACCTCCGTCCGGTTCAAAGAGAGCGAACTTTGACACAGGTCGTCTTGAGACTTGCAAAGAGTATGTAAACAACCGGTCACGGAGCGTTAATATCAACTCCATTAGCTACTCAACCCTCTGACCCGGTTCCAAGAGTGATGTCATGTCCACGATTCCAGGCAAATGTCGTTCAGTGCTATTCGTTTGCCATTCTCACTCTTAAAAAAATCTCAACCAAGTACTTATCGTCTAGACATATAGTTCAGTCAGGAGTACGTGCAGTACATCCTTTTAAGATTATAAAAATCGAAGCGTTTATACTGTGGTTCGTCATGGTGATTCGATATGTGAAGCGATAGATGCCCGAGGCTGGGACGCTATGATTCAGCACGTACTTACTGGTCGCCTCTATACGGACATCATCCGTCACTGTCAGCGCCATCACCAGAAAGCAGGGTCAGTAACAGTGTTTTTGGTACATTCGAGGGTTCACATTCTTGTAAATACTGAAAACCAATCGCGTACCACTCGAGCACAGGCCAACTAAATTTGGTTGAATAATTGACTCAAGATGCAGTCGAAAAGAAATATCATCACTGACGAAAAGAATGAGACCACGTACTCAATTCCTTCATCTATTTTTCGCGCTTATAGTCTACAGCGCAAGACAATCATGGTCATCGTCTCCTCAAATGATGAAATCACACAGTGTTGGCAACCTTGAATCACGTAAGAGCATATTTCTCGAATAGGCGTCTGAATACACTCACTAGACCGACACGAGAAAATTATTCATATGAAACGCATTATCCCGCAGTCTTCGAGTGATTAAGCACATTGGACTTCCCTGCATCTGTTGAAAAACTTCGTCGTCCATATGTCTGCACGTACTCTTGCACGCAGGTTCCGAGTACCGCGTACTGCTGCGTAATATTCCAGTACAAACAAAAGGCTAACAATTAGCGTAACAGTGAGTAATCAAGTACGTAGCGTAATCCAATTCTACACCGTCCTTTAGCGACTTGAACGTAAGGACCAGCAACTCAAACAACCAACGTAAAGCACGAGAATCCAATTCGTGATAATCACTCCAGCTGCCACTGCAGCGTACTAGATAATCCACGTAAAATCAATCCAAGCAAAGCACACACAGTTGCTTGCTTGCTAACCACTCGTAATAACCACGTAAGTCGAAAAACAATTCAGAAGTGAATTATTAGAATTAAGTATGAACCTAAAACTAATAGTATGCAGATATACAGTATTTTGTACCTAACCTAAAGTTATGTACAATACATCACCTTTTCACCTGAAAGTCGCTTGACAACCAAAAAAATAGAGACGCTCGCTGCTACGCAAAAAGCGCGCCCTTCCAACACTCCTTCTCGACTTTTCGGTGCAAAACCATTATTCCATCGGAAACGCCACCAGTCCTAGACCCTGTTGCGCGCGTCTCAGCTTCTCAGCATTAAGCGGCTTGGTAAAAATGTCTGCCAGGTTTTCGTCGGTGGGTCGGTAGCTTGTCTTGATTATGCCGTCCTTGAACTTCGATAATATAAACTTCACTCGAATGTCCATGTGCTTTGTCTTGCAAGCCTTTCCATCTCCTTCCAGCATTTTGATAGCTGCTTGGTTGTCACAAGCCAACTTCATTGTCAATGCAACCTTCAAACCCACTTCACTAGACATCTCTTTGAAGCCTGTGAGCTCGCACATAGCTATCGAAGCCGCGTAAACCTCTGCCTCCATTGTCGAGAGCAATACGCAAGACTTTCGCTTGCATATCCAGTGCACTATGCACCCTTCCACAAAAAAAACTCCACCACTTGTAGACTTGCGATCCTCTTTCGAGCCCGCGAAATCAGCGTCACAATATCCTTCAACGCCAACCTCATCATTATTAGATTTCGCGTTATCTCCATTCTCCAAGCGTAGCTTCATACCCGCCGTGCCTTTTAGGAAGCGCAAGATCCACTTCGCGGTCATCCAGTCCAACTTCGATGGCGCATGTGCCCTGCGCGTGGCCTTGTGGACTGCAAACGCAATGTCCAGCCTCGAACAACGCGCGATCCACAACAAACTCCCGGTTAACTACTGAAAGTTCTTCACCGTCGGCGATCCATCCTTTCCGCTACATGGCAACATCTCTTGATCCTTCAGGTTCTGGTCCTCGAACTCATCTCCAATGGGCGTCTTTACTGCGTTAGCCTCCTCCATGCCGTACGTCTTGAGGAGGTCCTTGATCATTACCTCTTGATCCAGAAAGTAACCTTGATCTTCTTTGTATTCCACACGCATGCCCAAAACCTTTGTTACTTCACCCAAATTCTTGATTTCCAGGTCTTTTAATTCTTCGAAAAATTTCTTTACATGTTCCTGCTTCGTGCCCGTGACCAACAGGTCATCCACGTAGACTCCAACCACCACTGTTTCACCACGAACTTTCTTAAAATACAGACAACCGTCTGTGAAGATCTGTTCGTAACCTTGGTTTAGTAACTTGGAGTGCAGGAGGCGGTTCCATTGCCTCCCTGCCTGCTTTAAATCGTAAAGCGTTTTCTTCAGTTTTAATACCACATCGCTCGAAATTTCAACTTGTAGTTCTTTAACCTTTTCAGGTTCCACCTTCATTCCATTAGGGGTGAACATATAAATTCCATGTTCATCCTCCAACGCTTTCACGTAAGCGTTGGGGATATCCCCGTGCATTTCCCGTACTTTCCACTTCCGAGCGAGCATCAAAATGAACCGGACAGTGGTCATTTCCATCACGGCGGCAAAGGTTAGATCGTAATCCACCCCAAAACGCTGCTCATTTCCACAGGCCACTAACCTTGCCTTGTACCGTTCCACTTGTCCATTTGCATCCGTCTTAATTTTATACACCCACTTGGAGTGCAAAGGCTTCGAATTTGGGGGTTTCTTCACGATTTCCCACACGTCGTTTGCCTCCAACGCCTTTATTTCTTGGTCCATGGCGTCGACCCATTTTTCCGCGTCCTGGCGACCCATCGCATCCCGATGATTTCTAGGGTCGCCTTCCATCATCATATTGACGGTTTCTCGAATTTCATTCGCGTCATCGTCACTTTCTTTTTTCCTTTCCGCCTGAGCCATGCGCTCGGCGTACTGGCGCGTAAAATGGCGGTCCCTCTTCCAACGCGGTTTCCGCGCCTTTTTCTTCCTTTCCACCTTCTCGACGCTTGCGGACCGCGTTGCTCGTTCTGACTCTTGGCTACTTGGCGGTCCATCCGACTTGCATTCATTGTTATCCGAGACACGAATTCTTGGTGTGAGCTCCGCACTGCTCTCTTCGTCTTCTCTGACCTTAACTGGCGATTTTGAACGTCCGTGAGCGTGTCAACATTCTTCACGTGCTGCGTCACGGTCACCTTTCGCTCAGCCTTCAACTAGACCTTAAATCCCTTTGTCTCCTCACTACGACCGATAATTACGCCAACTTGCGCGCGGTGCGCCAGGGTGTTCTTGTCAGGGTTCCTGTACACCGTACATGGTGACCCAAAAGTAACAATGGCGCCCAAATTTGGCTTGTTCCCTGTCAACAATTAGACTGGCGACATCCGTCTAGGATTCGCACTCGTTGGGGTGCGGTTCAGCACATATGCTGCGTATTCCGCCGCATCCCCCCAGAACGATAGATTTAAGCCACTTCCAAACAACATGCACCGGGCCATATTCATTACGGTCCGATGCATGCGTTCGGCCTTGCCGTTGCTCGCTTGGTTCCCGGCCTCGCTAATCTGTCGAGCGATGCCGGTACTGCGACAAAAATAATCCACATTTCGGTACTCGGCTCCACCATCAGTTCTCAGAACGTGAATCTTGCAATCGAATGTCCTTTCGAAAAACGCCAAGAAGTGTTCGAATTTCTTTGCATCCGCGTCCTTGCTCTTCGCCAGAAATATCCTGGTATAATTACTTTTGAAGTCAATAAAGTTGACTAAGTAAAGGTTGCCTAGCCGATCCTTTGGTGTGATGGGACCTTTGAGGTCGGAACAAATCACACCACCGATCCGGTCTATAGGCGCGTTTTTACCGCTGTCCTTTTTTGCCTTGTCATTCTTCGTTTGTTTCCCTTGGGCGCAGGTGACGCAGTGCCTGCGCGTCTCATACGTGATCCGAATCCCGTATTCGGGATCCTGCACCAACTTGAGAATCGTTTCGAAATTCAGGTGACCCATTCGCACGTGAAAATGCATTAGGGAACCACTTTGAATGTCATCTTCCGGTACGTAATTGTCCTCAATCGGGTATTGTACCGACATAATCATCTCTTTATAAGTTTTCTTGAGACGATCCACTTCACCATCCACGGTGAACACATTGTTTACTGCACGGACTCGGGTAATCGGCGCGCGTGTGTCATGTCTGACCAGCGTCCTTTCTCCATTCACGTAGTCAATCACGAAACCGCCCTTTTCGAAAGCTCCATACCAGAAAATGCTTCGAGCGGCTCCTTCTACGTAAAACACGTCCTTGATTTTCACTAGAGTCTCGACGTCTCCGTGCATAAAACGAATAAAAATGGTGCCCTTCTTGTTTAGGACGAATGTCTTTCCATCCACCTGGTGGCACTGTCGATCTACGGTCTTTATGTCGAACAAACAAGTGATATCTGGTGTCAGATGTACACTTGCGCCGCTGTCGAGGATCCACGTATCTTGAACGGGCCCTATCTCATCACCAGCGATCATCAAAGCGTAATACTCTTTCTGTACCTTTTTCTTCTTTGGGCAATCTCTTTTGAGATGCCCCCGCTCGACACACCCGTAGCAGCCGCGACTTTTAGTTTGTAGATCCTTTTTAGGCTTCTCCACAATCATGTTGACCGTTCCGGTCCCGTGCCCGCTCTGACGCCGGCTGTTGAACTCAACAGCCTGGGCGAACTGGCAAATCTCTTCGGCTTGCCGCAGATAGTCCGTACGCAGGTGGTTATAGCGGGACATCAGCACGCTTGACAGCTCAGGCATGGCATGGTAGATAATATTATCTAGCACCATCGCATCACAGTTTGACCCAACTGCGTCCGCCACTGCTGTCAAATACAAGAAGTGGTCCGGCCAGCTTCTTCCTGGTGCCTTGCGCGCACCAAGCAGATTCATTCCTTCTGCATGCGTTATGCGCACGATAAATGCGGCTAGCATCTTGTTCATTATATGCCATAATGCTGGCTCTTCTTGCCACCAGCTTTCGGCAAACCGGTCGTAATACGCTTCCGATGGGCCAGCTAAATAGTGGCCCAGCAACTCGACCTTGATATCTTCGGTCCATCTGAAACCGCAACACTCCTCAGCGATCGATATTTGCTGGAAATACTTGGTGCCCCAGCCCCAAAAACCAGACCCAAGGCCCTTATACGCTTCGGTCCCGTCGAACGGCCAAAGTTGCAACTTCTTTTCCTTGGCCTTCGGCGGACTCGGCATTCCATAGTGCCTTGCGTGCACATTCACAGGCGGTACATAGGCCTGCTGCACGTTACCGGGCGCTGCGTACGCTGCCTGGGCATTCCCCGGCACTGCATAAGCTTGCTGCGCATTCGTAGGCACTGTATATCCCGGCGGCGCATTCCTAGCCGCTACATATGCCGGCTGCGCGTTCCCAGGCGCTGCATATGCCTGTTGCATATTTGTGGGTGCTGAACGCGCCCGCTGGAATTGACTCGCTGCATGGTGTTGCGTGAACACCTTCTGCGGCTGGACGTAGGTGTTACCGGGGTTCGTGCCCCCACCTCGTGTAAACACGTCCTTCCCCGCCTTGCTAATACTTTTGAAACACACGTTACCAGGGCTTCCGGCGTTAGCGTCCTCCTTTTCTTCGTCGCTACCATCCAAGGAGGCCAAGCTCATCTTGTTGTCCCCCTTCGACGCAGGCACTGTAGTTACTGCCGATGCGCCCTTAATCAGCGACGACTCCAAGTCGTCAAAACGACTCCTCAACCCCGCATACAACTGCATCATATCTTCCGGGGTGACTGTCCGAACTGTTGAGTTACTATCCCCATTTGGGCTCATAACCTGTTGAAAAACTTCGTCGTCCATATGTCTGCACGTACTCTTGCACGCAGGTTCCGAGTACCGCGTACTGCTGCGTAATATTCCAGTACAAACAAAAGGCTAACAATTAGCGTAACAGTGAGTAATCAAGTACGTAGCGTAATCCAATTCTACACCGTCCTTTAGCGACTTGAACGTAAGGACCAGCAACTCAAACAACCAACGTAAAGCACGAGAATCCAATTCGTGATAATCACTCCAGCTGCCACTGCAGCGTACTAGATAATCCACGTAAAATCAATCCAAGCAAAGCACACACAGTTGCTTGCTTGCTAACCACTCGTAATAACCACGTAAGTCGAAAAACAATTCAGAAGTGAATTATTAGAATTAAGTATGAACCTAAAACTAATAGTATGCAGATATACAGTATTTTGTACCTAACCTAAAGTTATGTACAATACATCACCTTTTCACCTGAAGTCGCTTGACAACCAAAAAAATGGCGACTCTCGCTGCTACGCAAAAAGTGCGCCCTTCCAACAGCATCATTAGCGCTTCATTCTCATGATTTGGTAATGTTCCCAGTACCCCAAACTACGGCACCTAAAACTCGATGAAATGTGTGTACCACCTCAAATTCACATTCCAACTTATATCTGTAGGAGAAAGATTTATACAAAAATGGTGGAGATGGATACGATGTTACCGAGCAAGCCCCACGTGCAGCTACGTGAATAAGTAGTGACACATCCACTCGTTTTACTTAGCATTGTGGATCATTACAATCGCGTAGCGCGAGACACTAGCAAAAGAGTTGTGGGGTTTTTGCTGGGATCGACGTTCCAGGGCAAATGTGACATAACGAATTCCTTCGCGGTGCCATTTGATGAAGGTCTACGGAATCCTGTCATTTTGTACTTGGATCATGACTTTCTAGAGAATATGTACCAGATGTTCAAGAAAATCAGTTCCAAGGAACGGATTGTAGGCTTCTACAGATCGGGACCAAAGATCCGGAAGGCGGATTTGTATATTGACGATCTATTTCGTCACTATTTCCCGAATCCATTGCTGGTGATCTGTGACGTGCGCCCTAATGTGGTGGAGTCAAGTTCGAAATCGAATACATTTGTATCGACAACCT
>CM047585.1:5823646-5839577 GCA_026184515.1 Peronosclerospora sorghi | reverse complement strand
AAATTCGACCAACTGCCTTGACCAAAAGTGACCAAATTTGTGGTACACTTCACCACACTAATGTCGAAGGGCTACCTACTACAGCGTATGGGTCCATCGAAGAAGTGGAAGAAGATGGTAAAGCAATCAAACGTGTCTTCAAACACATTAAGTCGAGTATCGTAGCTTATGAGGCTGAAAAAGTTGGTTTCGAGCATCTACTCCGTGATGTCAATGATCCTTAGGTAAGCTCTTTAGCTGGACAAGTTAAGCACAAGATGACGGCGCTGAATGGACAGAGAGCGACTTGAAGAGATGAAAACGTACTTGGAGAACGTCGTGGCGGGACGATTGCCACCAAATCACCAGATCATTTGCAACATTCAGACGATCTTTAATCTGCTACCGAATCTAAATGTTGACGAGCTTGTGCGCTCCATGTTCGTGAAGACAAACGACATGCATTTTGTACGTAGAGGAATTGGTTGACGTGGTTTTATATGACTCGAAACGAGATAGTGACATGTTCTTTGCTCTGGCGACAACATGTACAGGTGATTTACTTGTCTTCATTGATCCGCAGTACGATTGCCTGCATAATCTTGTGAACAACAAGGTTAAGTACAAAGAGTCGGAAGATGTAGGTTTTACTGAAAGGAAAGACCTTGCTGTGATTGACAAGGCATCAAAAGACAAGAGGAGCGAAAAAATTCCGTAGAATTCACGCACGTACTGCACCGGCATAGTATATCTTTTTCCGCTAATGTCTCCTTTTTTCAGTGGATGTGTGTTATGTGCTGACGAATCGGCAAAGAGACCGGTGTGTAATCGGTCCATCAACATATTGATTGGTCAGGTAAAGCTGGAGGCCGATTTGCGTACCTGCTTCAGCGTGACCGCGAGATCCTGCTTGAACTTTCGTGGTAGAGCTTTAGATGGCTCGGTGACCGGCTTTGGCGCATCGTTTAGCGTCTTGTTTTCTTGATCGGACTCTATCGTTTCGTGGAGCTTATAGATGCTCGGATCACGGCAGCACAAGCGTGAGCGTTGATCACTGGTGCAGTACCTTTGTTGTTGGTCTGGTTGCACGTTTGGGTCTTGAACATTGGGTTGAATAGATCCAACATAATTTTCCACTCACCACTTTTCTCTAAACTTGTCATATACGTTGTCGGCGACACAGATCGCCGGCGGCTCTAAACTGCGGGCCTGGCTAAAGTTACAATCTGTTAGAACTCAGAAGGATGCGCATTAATAGGCACAGATTGCTACTGGACAAAAAAGGAAGTAATTTAACTGAAAAATAAATCGGGAGAGCTATTGGTTTGGCTCTATCATTTTTTGGTTTCACTCTAGCGCGCCCCATTTTTTGTCGAAAAGTGGCTCAAACTTTAGAGAAAATAAAAAGTGAATTGCATTCTTCGACTTTACAGCTACTAGTGATGCTACCGCTGCTACAGCAGATGCAGACAATGCAGTCTCGTATTTGGCAAGCCTTGATCGTTTGGCCTCTAGGTCATCATTATCGCTACCGTTTAGTCACGGTCGGAGTTGTTAAAAGAGCGCGCAATTCATGCGGCGCCCGGCGTCGCCGGTGAATTTTATTTGGTTTATGACTTTTCGGCAAAAACCTAGCAAATTGCATATATGCATATCATTAGTTTAAGTACATAACTTAACACTAATAAAATCACTTTGGATTTTGATTTGTTATAAGTACTGTGATTGATTGGAAGACAGAACGGCGCGTACGTGTGGAAGTCTTCTGATTATTGAATACGTGGAATTGTGGACAAGTTACGGTGTTTCGTTTCGTGTTACGGGGTGGTTGTTAAAGTGGAAAGTGGATAAAAAAATGTTTGCGTTTGATTACTGGCATTACGTTACTACCTCTGTTGCTATCGTTTACTGTTGGAACTATTCGCGCTAGTACCCGCTTATTGTGTCGGAACGCGCGTGCACAAGTACTCGTGTGAATGAGCGATTCAGAACAGGTTGTGAGCCCAAGTGAGGGCCGTAACGGATCGGATGAAGAGGTCAAGGCTGAGGAAGTAATGCGGCTGTTCGGAAACCTGATGACGCGTCTGTACGGGCTGGAGAGCGCGAAAAACGCACCTAAGCAGCAGGAAAAGTCGCCGCCCGTGTCCAGGGGAGATGCTAAAATGAGCATGGCCTCCGTTGATAACAACGACGAGGAAAAGAGGTGCTTCGCGACCGGTCGACAAGGAAAATGAGTTTCGAGGAGATAACTCACGCTGGAAAAGATGTTTGCACCCGTGCTGGAAGTCCTGGTGATGGTGCGCCACAAGTGCAGGCGCACAATGGCAACCAACAAGCATACGGATTACCTGGACAAGTGCCCGTCCAAGGGTATGCAGTGGTTTGCACGCCCACCCCAAAGCAAAGAACACTTCAGATAAGTCCGTTTGACGGCAAGGAAACCTACAAAGGATTGGGATCCGGGTTTTAAGCTTGGGGACGGAATTTCTTACGGCAAATTAATCTCGCTGAAGCTGCCTGTGGATTTCACTGGACAGAAGATGTGAAGGTCGACCTGCTGGGCCATTATTTGGAGGGCCCAGCAGAGTCATATTATAACAGGCAGGTCGAGGGTTGGTGGTGCGAGACACCAGCCCTCTGGAACGTGATGGACAAGTTACTGTCTGTTTTCACGTGCAGTTGACACCGGCCCAAGGTATGAAATTGTTTATGGTCCGAAAGGCACCTGGAAGATCGTGGCCGGACCACTTTCTGTACCTGACTGCTGTTGCAGAAGCAGTCGGGTCAAATTGTCAGATTTGATCCTAAACAATGTGGTGTTTCACGCGGCGCCGGAGATGAGGCAGATCCTCATCTCCAAGTACGACAACACGCGCGAAGATTACCTGCGGCACGCAGATCCATACTGATGGATTTCCAACACTCCGTAGGAACGGATAAGCTCGCCAAAGGCGCAGCTGAGTATGAAGAGGGTTTGGCCCTCTGACACTTCTCACAGGTGCGAATCTACGCACCGACCCACTCATACATTTTGGGCCACCAATACAAAGCGCTTAAAGCGCTATAGGTCTTATCCCGACCTGAATGACCCCCGGTAGGGGCGTCATGTGCCTCAAAGAGGACTCTATACTTCAGTTCCTCATTATGAGGAACAACCACCCGTGGCGTGGAGAAGCGTACTGTAGATTTTGTGTCCAACTGTGGCGTGCTGTAGATAGCGGTACACCTGTGTGTATACCTGTGTATACATCTGTATGTACAACCGTGTGTACGATTGTAGGTACATGGACGGGACATAGACGGTGCATCGTGAGAAGGGACAGCTAGGTACGGGTACCTAACGAAACGCGACGAACGACGGATAAATCAGGTCGACTGGTCGACGGATTACGCTTGAATGGGTAGTTCTGATTGGTTGATATTAAGTAATTGGTAGTTCTTAGGATTTAAGCGATAATAAAGTTCTCCTTTTGCGTCCGATCGATAAGAACACCGAGGGGGAGGCGTGATCTCCTCGCGCCTCCCTCTCTTTTGCATACGCACCCTTTGCATCCCGGGCGGGAGCGCGTAGTGCACTTTTTGGCCCACCGGCAGACGTAAAGGTCTGGGGAACTCACCCTCAACTCCACCCGCTGTGTCAGCGGTTCTTTCGTAAAGGTTTTTGGTCTTGGGGAAAGTGATCGAGCCTAGTGTTCTCACCTCTTCTCCCATTGGTCCACGGTTTTTGGTCTCTAGAGTTCGGCTGCTCTAAGCGCCCCATGGGAACTCTAGGTGGATTTTAGTGGAAACTGTCGATCATCCCTTCGCCGATCGACCCTCCTCCAAATTTTAAGTTTAGAATGCAAGTACTTTGGGTATTCTATCGACGAATCAAGCTTAAGAGGCTCCGTGATCAAGTGGTGAAGCTTTCGGCTGCTTTATTAAGTACCACTTCGCTGATCACCACCTAGATCGTCGATCTGCAACTATCGACCTGCGATCACCTGTTCGCAACTCGCGCCAACTAGTGCCTAATCGACTAAATAGATCAGATCGATCAGACCGATCAGGTCGATCACGATCTGTAATTGTCGACTATTGGCCCTGATCATCCCTGATCACCCCTGATCAACGACCAGCGGCCCTGATCATCGACTATTTGCGCCTGATCAAGCCTGACCGATAACAGTCGCTTCATCACAAGTCATCTCAATCTTGCATCAAGGAATTGCAACGTGACATCCCCGCCACCTGAAGAGCGACCAACGCCCAAGCCGTCGGGTACACAAGGTGAGAAGGAACACAAGCAGTCACAGGACAACCGGAGGACCCCCTTCGTTAGTCGGTAGTCCGGGCGCCGTGGTAACGCCTGATAAAGCTTCAAAAGCTTTGATCATCCGCTCCACCACACGCGGAGTGTCCTCCGCCCTCGTGCTATAATATAGCAAACCGTCACAGTACCTGTAACGGTGTAACCGAGCTCTAGCTCGACTTGACAGGGTTGGCTCAGACGATCCAAGTCCCTTTCCACCCAACGCGCTGATAAGCGCCGTGCACTGTGGGTCTTTCTCATACGCCTTGCGTATGAGGTCCACCACAGAAGTGGTGACGAATGTCGCGTGAGCGAGCTCGTAATCGGAACTACCCGTCAACGCGTCTTCAAGCACGTTCTGCTTGCCAGGTTTATACTTAACCTCAAAGTTGTACTCCGAAAAGAAGGAGAGCCAACGGGCCATCCGTTGCGAGAGATGAGGCGACTTTGTCGCTGTGCGTAAGGACGCGTGGTCAGTATAAACCACGAACGGCTTAGAGCCGAGTAGGTGAACCCTAAATTTGACAAGAGCATACTTCATTGCAAGTAGCTCCTTGTCATGAACGGGATAATTCCGTTCCGCAGCTTTAATCTGCCTCGACTCAAGCGCAATCACGCGTTCCCTTCCTGCATCGTCTGCTTGTAACAAAGCACATCCGATTGTGAAATCGGAGGCGTCGCAGACGACACTATATAGTTTCCCAGGATCTGGGAGAGCAAGAACGGGAGCTTTTAACAAGCTCCCCTTTACCGCTTCAAAGGAGGTTTGGTGTTTGGTTTCCCAACACCAATCCACGTCCTTCTTAAGAAGGTCAGTTAATGGCTTCTCCATCTCAGCGTAGTTCTCGTTGTACTTGTGGAGATAATTGGATAATCCAAGCCACTTCCGTAAATATTTAAGATTTACAGGCGAAGGCCACTCCACAGTGGCTTCACCTTCGCGGGATCTGCCCGCACTCCATCCTTACCGATGAAGCATCCGAGGAAAGGAATTTCCTCAGCACCAAAGATACATTTGGATGCGTTTGCATATAACTTATGCTCTCGCATACATTCGAGCACAGCTCGAAGGTGTATCAGATGCGTCTGAACATCAGACGAGTCTCCTTCCGCACGACTATGGACGAAAATATCGGCGAAGTACGTCTGAGCGTACTTTCTATGAGGGCGGAAGAGTTGAGTCACCAAGCGATTGAAAGTCGCTGGCGCATTTGAAATCCCCTGTGGCATAACAATCCACTCCCATAGCATGCCGCTAGGCGTGCTGACCGCTGTAAGCGGAATATCGGACGCTTGCATGAGCACCTGATAATACCCATCCACCAGATCTAAGGCACTGTACACAGTACAGCCCGCCATATTGTTCTGGATGACATCCTTCCGAGGAATCGGAGTATGCATTGGAATAGTCGCTGTATTCAGCTTATTGTACGCATGCACAATGCGCCACTTTCCGTTCGGTTTACGAACACAAAAAGTGGGAGATGAGTGGGGAGACTTGCTCTCCCGTACCATCCCTGCCTCTTCTTTCCCCTTGAAGAATACGTCGATGACGTCGCATTGCTCCTTGGGTAGAGGCCACTGCCTCGTGACGCAGTATTTGGCTCCAGGAACCAAATCAATTTCATGTCGGACTCCCCGATCCAGTGGTAGCCCCATCGGCGGGTTGTCACTAATGACATCTCCAAATTCCTTTAATAAGGAATGGTAAGGGTCCTCAGGATCCGCGAGGATCTTGAGGCCACTTCGGACATTTAATGCCTATTTGGTTTGCACCAAAACGGACTCGTCCATCGTGGATGAGGAGTTCAACTCCTCTTCCGGACGTAATAAGACAACCTTGTCGATTTCACCTACTTTCAAAGCAGTTCCCAACTCGTTGAAGGACATCTCCTCCAACGACAACAGTTCGCCTACCCCAGGCAACCGTTCCAGGCTTACGCCTTCTGTGACAACACCTGTCACACTATTCAGCATCCGATAGGACTGCTTACTACTGGACTCGGGACTCACCCCGCGACCTAGATGGGGGGAGTCAATTGCCCCATTTATTGGAAGCGCACCGCGCCTATCCACAGAGGTCTCTACCTCTACCACCGGTGACCCGCCGGTCTCACCTACAACGGCGTGGTCGGAATCATTTCCGACGTGCGAAAGAGACGAACTACGGGTCTCTTCGATTGGAAGCGCCTTGCGCTTAACCACAGATGTCTCTACCCCTACCACTGGAGTCGCCTCAGAGGAATCCACCTCTGCCAATGGCGACTCACCAGTCTCGCCTATAACGGCATGGTCGGAATCTTTTCCGACGTGCAAAAGAGACGTACTACGGGTCTCTTTGCTTGGAAGCGCCTCGCGCTTAACCACAGGGGTCTCTACCCCTACCACTGGTGTCGCCTCAGAGAAATCCACCTCTGCCACTTTCAACTCACCAGTCTCACCGTTAACGGCGTGGGGATTAACCGCCGAATCTTCCTCGTTAAGGAACTCTTCTTTAACGTCATTGGGAATGATCATTTCAGACATCCCAATCTCTGGCATCTCACGCCAGAATCGCTTTTGTGATCGAGTAAAGGTGGGTTTATGACTCGCCAATTCTTCACCTGATCGCGGGTGCGTTGAGCCAATGGACTTAGACTTCCAGTCTATCCATGGCTCGTGGCGTTCCAGCCACTTCATGCCCAGAATGAGGTCATACCTCGAGTCCAAATCCAGGACTAAGCAACGTTCTAAGCTGTCGAAGTCTGCAAACTTCAGCTTAAGGTCAATCGAGACCTTGGGTACAGAAACCTGTACGCCCGTCGCAAGACGGACCATGCCAACGTCACTAGAACGTGCCTCTAGGGCCTCGGCATACATCCTACTCTTCTCTACAGAATCCCGTCTGACATAATTGGCAGACGCGCCAGAGTCTATCAAGACTCTCCAAGGCTTATCAAAGCCTTTCACGTCCGCAAGGACTACCATCAAACCTGGCTGGTACACCAACTCGGTGCTAGAAAGCACCGTTTCCCTCGGCGCTTTGTGCTGTTGTCCCCTACCCTGGGGCTTAACAGCCCCGAGGGATCCCCCAGTAGGGCGCCCCGCACCTACTGGGAGCCGTCGTTTCCCGACGGCTTGGACAAGGTTTTTTTTTCAACCCTTGGCCCATTGTAGCGAGTGTCTCGCTGGGGATTTTTCGGACATCTGTTTCGCAGATGATCCGTGCTTCCACACAGGAAGCATCTCAGCGGACCATGCCGCTGCAACATAGGCTAAGATCTCCGCCTCGAATCTCTTCGAAAAAGAGTCAGTGTGACTCTTAGCGGGAGGTTTCTCCTCCGCTTCGACCTGACTAAGGTCCATGGGTTCAGGACCCACCTTAGCGGAACGGAAATTCCTCTCGGCGTTAAACGCCATCTTAAGCGCCTCTTCCAGGGATTGGGGTCGGCATCGGAACAGTTCCGAACGTGCTGGCCCTTCTTTCAGTCCTCCCATTAAGACAGCGATGGACACATCATCCGAATACTCTTTTGCGTACATTCCTGCCAACAGGGTCTTCCATTCTTGGACATACGTTTCCAAGTCCCTAGTGCCCTGACGGCACCTCAAAAACGCCAACTGATTCTGGAAAACCAGATCAGGCGTGGCATACATGTCCAACATGTCCATAAGATTTTGCTTAAGGACTTCCCAGGTTGGGAACACGCTCGTGACCGAATCCGGACACGTAAACGCCCATTAACGGGCTTTGCCCGTAAGATGGGTCAACGCAAGTCCCACTTGCAAGTGATCAGCGATCACATTCGCTGTGGCGAAGGCCGCTTCGACCTCTCGCAACCACACGTAAAGTTTGTCACCCTTCTCTCCGGTGAGCTCCTTTACCTTACACGATAATGTGGGGCGCACCCCCGTGGAACGACTTCCACCTAAACTCGCCTCATGGGCGATGAGGGCATTGACCCTTGCCTTTACGGCCTCAAGGCCCTGCTCCACTAGGAGCATCATACCCTCGTCACCCAGTAAGGATAACAGCATGTTAAAGGCTTCCTGCTGGACGAGGGTCAACCTATCCCAATCGTCCTGATTCATCCCTTTCAGAGGATGCCTTAGTCTACCAACACAGGTGTTGGATTGACTACAAGTGCTACCAGATGTAGCCGGTGCGTATACGCACGGTGCGGCTAGCGCACAGAGGAAGACTTTTCCTTAAAGCGGCGTTCGCCGCTACTTATCCGATACGCCCTTATAAAGGGCTTAGTAGGAGAGAGCTCTCCTACTCGGGGCCAAGATTCCCGGGTTGGTTTACTGTAGCTTCGCTACTGCCTTAACGGCAAGGCTCCCTTACTAAGGGTGTAGCTAAGGGGAGGGCTCCCCTTACGCTACGGCACTCACTACACGCACGACCGGTCGAGGTCGTGCGTCTGTAAGATAGAGTGAAATGTAAACTGAATACATTTAATATGTAATTAGTCTAAATTAATTTAAACTAATGTAAACTATATGTAATACTAAGTAGAACATACCAAATTCGTACCTAGCTAAAATGTAGTGTACAGCACCTGTGTACCGACACGTGGATGGCTGACACGCCACCCCCTAGGGCTCCTGCCCTGATTGGTTAAAATAACCAATGGTTCAAAACCCTTCGAACCGGTTAATACTGACCCCAACCGTAGTGTACTCACGTACACCACCAACTAAATGTGACTCGAATGTAACCCTGTTACACACAGCATGCCGCTAGGCGTGCTGACCGCTGTAAGCGGAATATCGGACGCTCGCATGAGCACCTGATAATACCGTCCACCAGATCTAAGGCACTGTACACAGTACAGCCCGCCATATTGTTCTGGAGGACATCCTTCCGAGGAATAGGAGTCTGCATGCGTACAGTAGCTGCATTCAGCTTGTTGTACGCATGCACAATGCGCCACTTTCCGTTCGGTTTACGAACACAAAAAGTGGGAGACGAATGGGGAGACTTGCTCTCCCGTACCACCCCTGCCTATTCTTTCCCCTTGAAGAATGCGTCGATGACTTCGCATTGCTCCTTGGGGAGAGGCCACCGCCTAGTGATTCAGTATTTGGTTCCAGGAACCAAATCAATTTCATGTCGGACTCCCCGATCCGGTGGTAACCCCATCGGCGGGTTGTCACCAATGACATCTCCGAATTCCTTAAGTAAGGAATGGTAAGGGTCCTCAGGATCCGCAAGGATCTCGAGACCGCTTGGGGCATTCAATTCCTGTTTGGTTTGCACCAAAACTGACTCGTCCATCGTGGGTGAGGAGTTTAAATCCCCTTCCGGACGCAACACGACGATCTCGTCGAGCTCACCTGTTTTTACAGCAGTCTCAAACTCGTTGAAGGACATCTCCTCCAACGACAACAGTTCGCCTAACCCGAGCAACCGTTCAAGGCTTACGCCTTCTGTGACAACACCAGTCACACTATTCAGCATCCGATAGGACTGCTGACTACTGGCCTCGGAACTCACCCCGGGACCCAGATGGGGGGAGTCAATTGCCCCATTTATTGGAAGCGCACCGCGCCTATCCACAGAGGTCTCTACCTCTACCACCGGTGACCCGCCGGTATCACCTACAACGGCGTGGTCGGAATCATTTCCGACGTGCGAAAGAGACTAACTACGTATCTCTTCGATTGGAAGCGCCTCGCGCTTAACCACAGGGGTCTCTACCCCTACCACTGGAGTCGCAACTTGTTCGCCGAACACGGCGTGGTTGGAATCAGTTCCGACCGGCAGAAATGACAATCTTCGGGTCTCTTCTCTAATCGCATCGCGCTTAACCTCAGAGGAATCCACCTCTATCACTGGCGACTTACCAGTCTCGCCTATCTCGGCGTGGGGACTAACCGCCGAATCCCCCTCGTCAAGGAACACTTCCTTAACCTTATTGGGACTGATCATTTCAGACATCCCAATCTCTGGAATCTCTCGCCAGAATCGCTCTTGCGATCGAGCAATGGTGGGTTCATGACTCGCCAATTCTTCACCCGGTCGCGGGTGCGTTGAGCCAATGGACTTAGACTTCCAGTCTATCCATGGCTCGTGGCGTTCCGGCCACTTCATGACCAGAATGAGGTCATACCTCGAGTCCAAATCCAGGACTAGGCAACGTTCTAAGCTGTCGAAGGCTGCAAACTTCAGCTTAAGGTCAATCGAGACCTTGGGTACAGAAACCTGTACGCCCGTCGCAAGACGGACCGTTACAACGTCACGAGAACGTGCCTCTAGGGCCTCGGCATACAGCCGGCTCTTCTCTACAGAAGCCCGTTTGACATAATTGTCAGACGCGCCAGAGTCTATCAAGACTCTCCAAGGCTTATCAAAGCCTTTCACGTCCGCAAGGACTACCAGCAAACCTGGCTGGTACACCAACTCGGTGCTAGAAAGCACCATTTCCCTCGGGGCTTTGTGCTGTCGTCCCCTACCCTGGGGCTTAACAGCACTGAGTGGTCCCCCAGTAGGGCGCCCCGAACCTACTGGGAGCCGTCGTTTCCCGACGGCTTGTGCCTGGGCTTCTTCCCAACCCTTGGCCCTTTTAAGCGAGTATCTTGCTGGGGGTTCCGCGGACATTTGTTCCGCAGATGATCCGTGCTCCCACGCTGGAAGCATCTCAGCGGTCCATGCCGCTGCAACATTGCAAGGAGCTCTGCTCCGAAGCCCTGCGGAAAGGAGTCAGAGTGACTCTTAGCGGGAGGTTTCTCCTCCGCTTCGACCTGACTAAGGTCCATGGGTTCGGGACCCACCTTAGAGGAACGGAAATTCCTCTCGGCGTTAAACGCCATCTTAAAAGCCTCTTCCAGGGATTGGGGTCGGCATCGGAACAGTTCCAAACGTGATGGCCCTTCTTTCAGGCCTCCCATGAAGACGCCGATGGACACGTCATCCGAATACTCTTTCGCGTACATCCCTGCCAACAGGGTCTTCAGTTCTTGGACATACGTTTCCAAGTCCCTAGTGCCCTGACGGCACCTCAAAAACGCCAACTGATTCTGGAAAACCAGATCAGGCGTGGCATACATGTTTAACATGTCCATAAGCTTTTGCTTAAGGACTTCCCAGGTTGGGAACACATCTGTGACCGAATCCGAACACTTAAACGCCCATGTACGGGCTTTACCCGTAATATGGGTCAGTGCAAGTCCCACTTGCAAGTGATCCGAGATCACATTCGCTGTGGCGAAGACCTTTTCAACCTCTCGAAGCCACACATAAAGGTTATCACCCTTTTCACCGGTGAATTCCTTTATCTTAAAGTACAACGGAGGGGGCACCCCTGTGGACGTGGACTGACTTCCACGAAAATTCGCCTGATGGGCGATGAGGGCGTTGACCCTCGCCTTTACGGCATCAAGGCCCTGCTCCACTAGGAGCTGCATGCCTTCGTCACCCAGTATGGATAACAGCCTGTTAAAGGCTTCCTGCTGGACGAGGGTTAACCTATCCCAATCGTCCTGATTCATCCTTTGCAGAGGATGTTGTCGTCTACCAACACAGGTCTTGGATTGACTACTAGTTCTACCAGATGTAGAAGGTGCGTATACGCACGGTGCGGCTAGCGCACAGAGGAAGACTTTCCTAAAGCGGCGATATGTCTCTACTTAGCTGATACGCCCTTATAAAAGGGCTTAGTAAGAGATTGCTCTCTTACTCGGGGCCAAGATTTCCCTTGGTTTACAGGTTAGAATTAACTAACGCCTTTAAACAAGGCTTCCCTTAGAAAGGGAGTAGCTAAGGGAAGTATTCCCTTTGGCTACAGACACTCACAGCACGCGCGACCGGTCGAGGTCGTGCGTCTAGCTGGATTAGTGTATTTTGTAAAGTTAATGTATATTTTATATATAATTAGCCTAAACGAACTAAACTAATGTAGGCTATATGTAATACTAAGTAGAACTTACTAAAGTCGTACCTAGCCGAAATGTAATGTACACCACCTGTGTAGCAACACGTGGCAGGCTGACACGCCTCCACCAAGGGCCCTTGCCCTGATTGGTTATATAAACAATAGGTCCAAACCTTTCGGACCGTTCAATACTGACCTCAACCGTAGTGTACTTATGTACACAACATAACCAAATGTAACACTGTTACACTGGTAACCAAGCGAGTAACGGCAAGGCAGAACGCATGCACCGAACCGTCATGAATATGGCTCGGTGCATGCTGTATGGGAGCGGTTTACCGTTGTCGTTTTGGGGGGATGCGGTGGAGTACGCAGCGTATGTGCTGAGCCGCACCCCCACAAGCGCTAATACAAGACGAATGTCTCCGCTGGAACTATTGACGGGCATCAATCCAAATTTAGGAGAAATTGTTACATTTGGATCGCCATGAACCGTCTACTGGAATCCCGGTACGAACACGCTGGCGCACCGCAACCAGGTTGCGGTGGTAATTGGTTGCAGTGAAGAAACTAAGAGTTACAAGGTATTTTTGAAGAAGGACCAGAAGGTCACGATAACCCAGCATGTAAAGAATGTGGAAACGCTGACCGATACGCGAAATCGTCAGCTCAAGAACATGCTTGAAGAAAATGCAGGCGAACGGGCTCAAGGAATAAGTCGAGGCTCAGAAGGATCAGCCCAAGCGTTAGAAGGAGCGGTCAAAGCGTCGGAGGATGATGGAGACGCGTTAGACGCAGGAAAAGTAGCAAAAAATAATGAAGGGAAAGATCAGGCATGTTCAAAGAGTTCAAAAAAGGTAAAAAAAAAAGTCGCGCTGGACTAGGGAGCGACATCTCACGCGACAACACGCGAAATCAAAGGCTGCAAGTGAAAAGAAGAGTGAAGATAACAGTGATTTGGACGACCAAGGCGAAGTGAATCTGCTTACGGAGGTCTATCCTAGGAATTTCGGGGAGCAATCGTCAGAGGCGACGCCTAAA
Source organism: Peronosclerospora sorghi (assembly GCA_026184515.1). Lineage (NCBI taxonomy): Eukaryota > Oomycota > Peronosporomycetes > Peronosporales > Peronosporaceae > Peronosclerospora > Peronosclerospora sorghi. The sequence goes on along the minus strand of CM047585.1, from coordinate 5,826,410 downwards.
AGTGGATGCAATCCATGGACGAGGAAATTCAAGCGCTGGAAGACAATGAAGTTTGGGACGTTCTGCGCAAACCAGATAACGTCAGACCCCTTCATGCGAAGTGGGTCTACAAGACCAAAATGGACGAAAATGGCGCGCTGGAGCGCTATAAGGAAAGACTCGTTGCTTGCGGCAACGAGCAGCGGTATGGGGTGGAATACGAGTTCACCTTTGCTGCGGTGATGGAGATGACGATCGTGAGGTTTATTTTTGCATTTTCGCGTAAGTAAAAGGTGCAGGCCATGCACGGGGACATTCCCAACGCTTATGTCAAAGCGTTGGAAGATGAACAAGATATTTATCTTTACGTCCCAAGTGGTATGCAAATTGGAGAAGACAAGATGAAAGATTTGAAGATCGCGAACACCAATCAAGCGGTGTTAAAGTTGAAGAAGTCGCTTTACGGGCTGAATCAAGCCGGCAGACAGTGGAATCGTCTTCTGCACGCAAAGTTGACTGAGTGTGGATTTTTACAGAGTTTCACGGACGGTTGTTTCTATTATAAGAAGATTAATGATGACACTGTGGTTGTGGGGGTCTACGTTGACTATTTGCTAGTGACGGCAACGGCGCAACATCATATTCAAAGTTTTTTTCGGTGGGGTGAAAGATTTGGAGATTAAGAACCTCGGCCATGCCTCAACATTTTTAGGCAAACGAATTACTTACGATGCCGAAAATGGATATATATTCAATCAGGAGATTATGATTGCTGACCTACTCAAAATCTACGGATGGAGGACTCAAAAGTGGTGAAGACTCCGATTGTGGAAGAATATTAGAACGAAGCACTCAAGGACCAAGAATTACTGATAAATGACGTACGCGGAAATGAACCGTCTATCAAAAGTTTTCAATCGTTGATCGGCAGTTTTCTGTGGATATCGCGCTGTTGCAGACCAGATATCGCGTACGCGGTCCACAAGGCCGCGCGCAGGGCGCATGCTCCCACGAAGCTCGACTGGGCAACGGCGAAGCGGATCTTGCGTTTCTTAAAGGGAACAATCGATTTGAAGTTTCAAATGGAGATTTTTGAAGGACGAAAGATCGATGACAAATATGGAATTGAAATTACTGGTTACTCCGACGCTCATTTCGGCGGGACTAAGGATGATCGGAAGTCTACCAGCGGGGGAATAATTACGATGGATGGGTTCCTAGTGCACTGGTTCTGCAAAAGGCAGGTGCGCGTCTCACTATCGACGATGGAAGCGGAGTTGTACGCTACCTCGGTGGTGGAATGTGAAATGATCGGTTTCATGGAGATGGCGAAAGAAGTTGGTTTTAACGGAAAGTGCCGATGGTTCTGCGTTGCGACAATCAAGCTGCGATTACGGTGATGGACGGAAATGAAAAGACTGGAAGAACCAAGCATACGGATGTTCGAGTGAAGTTTCTTATATCAAAATCAAGCGATGGGTTAATCGCGCCAAGTTACGAACCTACGGATAATATGTTGGCGGACGGGCTGACAAAAGGATTGGGTCCCTCGAAGTTAAAGTTGATGCAAGAGGGCCTCGGGTTGAAGGCAATCAAGACAAGCTAGGTGTTTGCGGCCGGAAAGCCAAGAAGGAGTGTTAAAAGAGCGCGCAATTCATGCGGCGCCCGGCGTCGCCGGTGAATTTTTATTTTTGGTTTATGACTTTTCGGCAAAAACCTAGCAAATTGCATATATGCATATCATAGGTTTAAGTACATAACTTAACACTAATAAAATAACTTTGGTTTTGATTTGTTCTAAGTACTGTGATTGATTGGAAGACAGAACGGGGTGCGTGCTGTGCCTTGTGATGTCCTGATGGCCAAGAAATGATGGTGTGTTGTCGTTAGGCCGTGGAGAGGGCGTTGTTTGGTTTTTTAGAGTATGGGGCTTGTGTTTGCTGAGAGCCCGTCTAGCTCAGTCGGTAGAGCGCAAGGCTCTTAATCTTGTGGTCGTGGGTTCGAGCCCCACGGTGGGCGCCTGCTTGTGTCATTCTGGTCGCTTTTAATATCGCTAACGTTTTTGTGACTGTAACCGTGACTGTAAAGTTTGACTGCTGAACGTGATAACGTGCGTTGACGCTCATTGCACTAGCAGTTGCACAATATTGGGTATCGGCTTTTCGCTTACGGACGGGGAGGAAAGTTAGATAGTGACGACATGCGGTCTACACATATAATGCCGACGCTGCACATCGTGATCGGCAAAGTGAAATATTGTTGAGCTATATACACACATGTAATGTGGTCCAATGACGTTTGGAATAGATGCAGTACAAAGCAATGAAGAAGGCTTGTGGTGCAACGTTAATCTCGGTCATGGTGGATGGCGTGGGTGTGTGCTGTGCCTTGTCATGTCCTGATGGCCAAGAAATGATGGTGTGCTGTCGTTAGGCCGTGGGGAGGGCGTTGTTTGATTTTTAGAGTATGGGGCTTGTGTTTGCTGAGAGCCCGTCTTGCTCAGTCGGTAGAGCGCAAGACTCTTAATCTTGTGCTCGTGGGTTCGAGCCCCACGGTGGGCGCCTGCTTGTGTCATTTTGGTCGCTTTTAATATCGCTAACGTTTTTGTGACTGTGACCGTGACTGTAACGTTTGACTTCTGAACGGGATAACGTGCGTTGACGCTCATTGCACTAGCAGTTTCACAAGATTGGGTATCGGCTTTTCGCTTACGGACGGGTAGGAAAGTTAGAGAGTGCCGACATGCGGTCTACACATATAATGCCGACGCTGCACATCGTGATCG
>CM047585.1:5811137-5823546 GCA_026184515.1 Peronosclerospora sorghi | reverse complement strand
TATTACGGACAACACGTGAACAACTTGGAGCGTCAATGGAGAGGTCTCAAGGCGCCAATTCAGCGCAAGCTGATGGATTTTGTCAAAATATGTCGATAGGATGAACCAACGTACTACTCACTTACAGGATCTGCCGAAAAGTCTCACCGGAAGCTAATGAAGTTTGTACGTGATTACGATGCTGTGTTGACTGTATCGATGCAAGGTATTATCGATGATTCAACGGAAAGCGGAATATCAAAGGATGGTGGGTTCGTTGGAATTCATTCTACGGCGACTGAGCTTGCAGTACTGGACGACGAAGTTGTCGTCGATAGACTGCATGAAGAACAGGATTTACAGAAAACTGTTGAGGAAAAGTCTGGTGAAACCAAGCAAAAAAAGGCCAATATACTGGCGAAAGAGTAACCACTAGGTCCTGAGAGACCTTTTGTGCTGCGAATAATCCACAACAGTTCCCGATGTGTTGCATCAAGCGAAGCTGTTTCAATGATAACATCTTCTTCTTATGCAGAAAAGCTATCGAATCTGTCAAAGCGAATCGCAAAGTATACACAGGAACATATTTTGTCACAAAAGCAAGTGGAGCGTCGACAACAAGTGCATGGCTTATGTGAAAATCTCTGCGAAACGATTTTCTATCGGATGTTCAAACTCAAACAGTGGGCTTGCCGTAGGGTGCAAGGAAAAAGGCATTGATTGACCTACTAGGCGAGCTAAAGAGCCAAGGAATGTCGTACCATTGACTGCAGTTGCCGGCAGAGCTGCAGCAGATTCAACGACTATTTGAGCTGGATGTGCCTGATGTGGAGAATTGTATCCACATTGACCACTTGGACTCTGCTGTGGCCCCCGAGCAATCTGCATTCAATGCTGGCGATTTGAATAAAACGCGAAAAGTGAAACGCGAGAAGTCTGGGAGCGTCCAAGAGGATACTTCCGTCGGTGAATCATTGGCAAATAACTCGCAGTCGTGGATGTGGCAGCGAGCTGATGGATACTAGTATCGGTTTCTAAGCTAACTCACATCGTTGCGGTATAATGCAACAACTAGCTTTTCCCATGATCTATCCTCGAGCGAGATTGAGCGCATGAGTGGTTACGCAGAGAATATGCTCTAAATGAGTGCTACAACAGCGACAGATGCTTCACTCTGCTTCCCTCAGTCACGAAAACCTTTTCACTCGATTGAAAAGATTGAAAGTAATGAAGGAGTTTAAGGGAAATTATTTCGCTTCTGGGGGAAAGAATGAGACGGTGGTCAATCCACTACTTGCACGTGAGTGGCAGTCATTCCAGTTGACATCCTGCGCCCCTGTCTGCGGGAGCTTGAAATCTCGGTATTAGAAATTTTACAGCAGTCACCAACTGCGACCGAAGTCTGTCAGCAGTTCCAACGTGTTTTTGAGCGTTGCGATCTCATCCAGGAATTCTTTGCTGGTTGCTGCGGAATGGCTAAGTCGATCGGTGTGCCTGCGATTCCATACCACAATATGAACGCTTGCGAGGTTGGAAGTAGTGATGACACGATTGTTAACTTCGCTCGACCATCCAATCGTGTCTATGGCGTGTCCCCGATTGTACTGCGCAATGGCTCACAAATTCTTTCAGTGGCAGTCGATATGCTGAAAGCTAATTCCGCTTGCTTTAGTGGGATACGATCTCTTGTCTTGAATATATCTTCAACTTTTCGAGCCAGGACACTGATATGCTTTGATGAGTTCCTTACTCAGTACACTACAATAATCTGCAATGATGCTAAGTTTGCGGAGACAATTGGTGGACGGATAGACAATGACATCGTGTTGCGTGGCGATCGTAAGGCTAACGGAACGGGAAGTCAGCAATAGAACGTGAGATTCTGTGAAAACTATGACAAGCTTGTGGAGACGGTGCTGGTTTCGATCCAAGAGCTGAAAAAGTTTCCGACAGACACTCCATCGGGAACCTCTGGAGAAGAGTCTGAATCAGGCGAGGTACAGGCGCTCTGTGAGGAGCTAGCGACGATGCATACGATGGTGAAGGTTTCGCGCGTAAACGTTATCGCATCGCAGCTGGCTGAATTATTGGAGAGCGCGTTTGTTTCGTCTCTTACGCTTCTAGAGTGCATTGAGCCGAGCTTGGACGACGTGCGTGGTATTAGTCATCAATTACTCGTCGATTTCCTCGTGGCACACAAGAGTGTCATGAAACTAGATTACGTATTAGCGCGAATTTTCCCCAACTTGTTCCATCATGGTTTCTGTCGAACGAACGCGGAAAATAAGGATGAAGAAGGTGACCAAAGCTCGGACAAAAGGAATTTTCAGGACGACGTGGAATGAACTCGCATGGAGCAGGCGAAGGAAAGAAGGACGTGCGTGATGAATTTGAGGATGAAGAACAACTGTTAGGCTTGCCGAGAAATAGACAGGAGGAGCCTGAGCAACCATCTGAGCAGAAAGCTGAAGACACGGGTCTTGAGATGCAGGACGATTTTGAGGGTACGATGCACGACATGCCTGACGATGAAGAAGGCAAACAGAATTAAAGTGAAGACAGGGAAGAGATTGATCGTGAAATGGGTGATTTTGACCAGAATGATGAAAACGTCGTGGACGAAAAAACTGTTGGGTGAAGATTCTGACGACGATGAGGATCAAATTGACAAGGAAAAGGAAAAGTTTGAGGAAAACTCCAAGGTGAAAGGCAAGGCACTAGAGGATGAGGTGAGTGGTAAGGACGGCGATGAGAAAAGAGAGGACCAGTCGAACGCTAAGGACGAAGAAAAGCATGCTGATAGAAAACGTCACTGCATGCGCATATGTGGTGGAGCGGCTGATCAAAGTTTTTGACGCTGGATTAGGCGGTACCACGGCGCCCGGACTGCCGAATAACGAAGGGGGTCCTCCGGTTGTCCTTGACCGCTTGTGTTTCTGCTCACCTTGTGTACCCGACGGCTTAGGCGTGGGTCTCTCTCCAGGTGGCGGGGATATAGACACGGCAATTCCTTGATGCAAGGTTGGGGAACTTGTAATGAGTTGATCGAGGTGCTGATAAGACGTGATCCGGTGTAATCAAGCTCAAATCAGGAGCGAACAGGCTTGATCAGCAGTGATCAGTCTTTGGCAGGCACCGAAAGTCGTTGATCAGCTGCGATCAGGCTTGATCAGGCTTGATCAGGCACCAAAAGTAGTTGATCAGCGGTGATCAGGCTTGATCAGACTTGATCAGGCACCAAAAGTAGTTGATCAGCGGTGTTCAGACTTGATCAGGTTCCAAACGTCGCTCAGGTACAAGTTGGTGCGGTCTGCGAGTTGTTGATCGCGGGTCACGAGTTGCAGAGTGTCGATCAGGTGTTGATCGGCCAAGGAGGTACTTGATCAGGCAGTGGAAGTCTTCACTGCCCGATCACGGAGCCTCTGAGTCTTCAAACAGCTAAAGGAACACCCAAATATATGTATTCCTAGCCTAGACCTACGAGGGGGGGGGGTAAATTTCGCTTAACCCACCTAGAGTTCCCGTGGGGCGCTTACAGCAGCCGAACTCTAGGGGCCAAACGCAAACCAAACGTGGAGAGGTGAGAGCACTGCTCAATCACACTCTAAAAAAAACCTTTTATAGAAGAACCGCTGACACAGCGGGCGGAGTTAAGGAGTGAGTTCTCAACACTCTACGTCTGCCGGTGGGCCAAAAATGCACAAAGTGCTCCCGCCCGGGACGTAGAGGTGTATACTAATAAGGGAGGCGCAAAGGTGCCGTCCCGGAAACGATCTGCTAGATCGAACGCAAAAGGAGAACTTTATTATTGCTTAAATCCTAAGAACTACCAATTTCCTAATATCCAACAATCAGAACTACCCGTTCCAGCGTCCTCCGTCGACCAGTAGACCTGATTTGTCGGTCGTCCGTCGCCGCTCGTCGATGTTCGCTGAGTACCTGTACGTAATCTTACCATCTTCCTATGCCCTGTCTATGTCCTGACTATGTGTACCACGGTTGTACACGCAACTGTATACGCCGTGGTACCCACAATCCTATACGATTACGTACCGATTTTGACCGAAATCGCCCCCCTAAATTAGGCCGTATAATAAGGCCCTATAATAAGTTCCTATAATAAGGCCCTATAATAAGGCCCGTTATTGGGTACAATTATAACACGCTTTACGACAGCCGCCCCTGAGCCTCGTCCCAGCTGTACAGAGGTTGGGGCGCGGTTCGATCCTGCCGTTGCCGCGCATTAACCATCCCTTTTACACCTGATCGACAGAATGAAAAGAAGGGGCGAACACTTGCGTTTTCGGTGATGGCTCCATGCCAGCACTTTACTTCTCTCTTTTTGCGTCCGATCAACTAGATCACCGATTGGGACGGTGTACCAATCGGTGTCCCATCACGTCCTTCTTAAGAAGGTCAGTTAATGGCTTCACCACCCAGCGGTCGGGGGTTCTATCCCCTCTTCCCTCATTTTTTCTTATTAGGTGGCCAAAGTGCGCGTGCGGCGCGTCCATACCGGGTACTAGAGTGAGGAAGCACCTTTTAGGATGTGGAGCAGAACAGAGGGTGAGCCGGCGTCCCAATCCGTGATCTAGTTGATCGGACGCAAAAAGAAAGAAGGAAACCACGCTGATCGACAAATTCCATTGATCGCACTTTTCCAGCAAGTCCACATCCTAAAAGGTGCTTCCTCACTCTAGTGATCACTTGTGTCCGGATCTTCCTCAGGGATTTCGCGCTCTTCCGTTCTCCGCGCTCTTCCGTGCTCCGCGCTCTTCATTTTCAATTGTACGAATTACATGTACGAACGCAATTGGCATAAAGAGCCTGAGTAAACGGAAGCAGGATGCGTCGGAGGGTACAATGGTACTTGTAATTTTATTTTTTTTATTTTATACACCTTATATTTTAGTTTTATGTTCACGGGTTCGATACCCACCAAAGTTCAGGTTTCCATACTTCAAAGGACGTGATTGCAAAATGAAGCACTTCTATCCCGATCGCCACCAGGGGTGTAAAGGGAATCATTTGTAATAAAGTGATCGCCTGCTTGAACCATTTATCAGGCGCGTGATACTTCCAGGTCGTTGGGCATCGAACCCGTGACCTATCACTTGTAGATCCGGTGCTCAACGAGTACACCAGGGATTTTAGATTTTTCTACTGGTTGAAGCCTAGTAGATACTATTTCCAACCCCAATCGGTGATCTAGTTGATCGGACGCAAAAAGAGAGAAGGAAAGTGCTGGCATGGAGCCATCACCGAAAACGCAAGTGTTCGCCCCTTTGTAATAAAGTGATATAAGTGCTTCATTTTGCAATCACGTCCTTCTTAAGAAGGACAGTTAATGGCTTCACCATATCAGCGTTGTTCTCGCTGCAAAATCGGAAATGCTCTCTAATGTTTGAACTTTCTCTCTGGCGATGGATACGGGCAGGATTGCAAAGTGAAGCACTTCTATCACTTTATTACAAATGATTTCCTTTCCACCCCTGGTGGCGTAGGAATAGGGTCGCCTGCTTGAACCATTTATCAGGAGCGTGATACTTCCAGGTCGGTCTTCTAATACTTCACCACCGGATCTTTAATGATCATGAGTGTAGTCTATCATCCCAAGGTTTGGTCCCATGCGGCAGAGAATCGTCCAGCTCAAGCCTTATCTACCAGCATTGGACACTCATCGATTCCACATGCGAAATAAAGGGACGTACACGGTCTCGACGACGTCTAACAGGATATCTTGTACGTTGTGCCGCTACCGATCGAGCATCCAGCACTCTTTACCAGTGGCGTGCGTCAGCGATCCGGTCCTTTGTGGTCTGGACCTCCAGGGACGGTCAAGACCCTCTCTAGCGAAAGCTAGTACCACGGCATGCACCCTGGGTTTCCCAAGTGCCAAGAGACCCGAACGATTGACTATGTATTTTGGCGAGAGCGAGAAACATGTGCGCCAAGTGTTTTTTTTTTCAAAGCTCGTCGCTGTATTCTCTCTTTTTATGCATTGGATTCGCTCGAGCTCATGCGTGGTTGTGGGTCCGACGCTGGTGGTGTCATGGATCGTGTGGTGTCGCAATGATTGACCGAGATCGATGGGTTCAACGGAGGTGGGACGGACCACGTGTTTGTGGGATCGGCGCAACCAATTGATCGCCCCGTTCTACTGGAAACCGGTTTGCTGCGTCCTGGATGCTTGACTCGGCTCCTGGATCGTGTCCGGCGCTTATTTCTATGCACGAAGCTCTCATGCGCATGGAACGATCGTGTCGAAGCGCTGAATCGTCAATTAGGTAGAGAAAACTCGTCGACTTGGTTGGAGGAAACGAGGCTGCTTTGTTTCGTTCTGTTCTGTTGTGGTAGAATCGAGGCAATAAACGCCGAATAGCGTTTTTTGTCCAGTCCCATGACGATCCGGTTGCGACTCACCTGATGACACGAGACGAAATGCGTGTACCTGTTTGTCACGAGCATTTCTCACGGCCCTTGCGCACATCATTCCATCCGTGCCCCCCATCGATATCGATCATTGGGAGGGTTCTTGAAGAAGCAGTACAGCTCGAGACCCAGCACGTGATGCAGCGATGCAGCCGCCCCCCATGTTGTGGCACTCAGGATACCGGTATGTGGTACAAATGTACTCACGTCTATAGTTTGAGTACAGCTTCGGTTGATCACTTCTTGCTCCATTAATATAATTCTTGATGATACCATTCCCAATTGTTGCTTTGTCACTTTTCATGCATGTACGTAATCGATATTCCATCAGCCTATCTGCCGTTACTCCATAACCCAATCTCGCAATATCCATCGTAATTAACCACTTCAAATCAATCGTCACTTCTCCATTAATCGTGGTTTCGTCGATCAATTTTCACTAATCAAGGGTTAGTCAATCACAATTTCGATAATAGATTAGTCGATCATGCTTTAGTTGGACTCTTCGTCGACTTGCATCACGTACAGATCTTCGCCTTTCTCAACCGTGGGTGGTGGCACTTCGATCATCTGCCAAGGTTGTCTTTTCGGTGCGATCGCTATAAGGGCTTCATCAATTTTGGTGCGAGGGGTGATACTTGCGGCTAACGCTCCTAGTACCTCCTCTTCTCCATGCACACATTCCTTGATCTCCAAGTTCCATTGTGACAAGATCGCAGCCCATCTGCCCAATCGTCCGTCTAGCCCGTTGGCTGTTAATAACCACTTCAACGTGGATCGACGTGACAAGACAGTGACCGCCTTTCCGACCAACATCGTGAAATAGACATCCAAAATCCGCAGAAGAGCCAGAACTTCCTTTTCGACGGGGCTGTAATACGGCTCACCGCTCTTCAGCGTCCAGCTAGCGAATGCGACGGGGCAATACACCTGACCATTTTCTTGCATTAACGCAGCAGACACTGCCCACTCGCTAGCATAAACCACGATCACTGGCGTTTTGGCTCGATCAAAATGGCGTAGGGTTGGGGATGACGCTATCTTCGCTTTCAGCATACTGAAGCCACTTTCGCGCTGATCAATCGATCATCTTCGCGATCCGGACTCCCATGGATCGATGACTTACCCTCTAATTTTTGATAGTCCGTTTCTCGTAACTCATAGAGTACGGTAGCATAGACCGCGAAGTCATCGATAAATCGACGGTAGTAATTCAGACTCTCCAAAAACGACTGCATTTCATGTAAAGAACTAGGAAAAGGCAAATTGATCAGATCATCCAAATTCTTCGGATTTGTTTCCAAACCACGGCCAGAGACGCGGTGTCCTAAATAAGGAACTTCACCCCGCCCCCAGTACGATTTAGACACGCTGATCGACAAGTTTCACTGATCACATCTTTCCAACAGATTATGCACCCTATCACACAGGGTAGTCCATGTAGGTGCGGGGATCAAGATATCATCGATATATGAACGCCACTGCAGCACCGGCGGGCCAGGTGTCTGATCGGGCTCTCCCACAGTAAATACATCAGCTGATTCGTCAGCACCGTTTTTAACCTTGAGATACCCATATAATGCATTATCAATCAGCCGTTGATTTGCGGAGCATTCGTAAGGCCAAATGGCATCCTATTCCATTCAAACATCCCAACGGAGTGACAAACGCCGAAATCTGACGTGCTCGATTGGTCATAGACACGACCCAAAAACACTTGCCATATCCAAAGAGCAAAACCACAACGCTTTATCCAAATCTTCGAGTAGATCAGAGATCAGGGGCATTGGGTATACCATCAAACGCGTGAGTTGATTCACCGCGCGATAATCGATACATAAGCGAATATCAACCCCATTATTCTTCACGATGATCACCATAGGTGATGCCCAGGGTGACGTAGACGGCTGAATGATCTTTGTAGCTAATATCCCCTTGATCAATGCCGATAACATTTAGCGGAATTGTGGAGCCACCTTTCGACACTTTTGGGCGATCGGGCGCGCATTGCCTACATCGATATCGCAAACAACTCCACGTGCATCAGGAGGTAGCTCGTTCCCTTTCCCGATCAACAGATGTTTCTTCGCCCAAATTATATCGCGAAGCTGATCAATTTCTTCTGCCGTGTTGACCAATGTATCACCCACTTGCAGATCATCTTTGGCCACCTCTTCGGTACTTGCAGACACTTCGGGCAACGTAGCAAGCTGCTTCTCTAGTTCTTCCACATACAAATCTCCACCTTCATGGTAGCTAACTTGGTCATCGATAAGGATTACACCGAATTCGCTAGGGTTGACTGAGACAGGGTGGTCACGCGTATCTTGATCAGGCGTATCGCTTGTAACAGGTTGTTCAACTCCGTGATATAAGGTCGGACCTTTCGTCCCCGGCTCCTGATTGCACCGATCTTGCACCTATTGCACCTTTTGCGAATCTCCGGTTACCAATGCCACATATGTGACGATCGGGTCCGTTGGACACACTAAAATACTTCGAGGAGTAGGATACTCTTTCTTCTCGACTAGGGGACCTTGTTCGACACTTTCTTGACCGTCTTACACAAAATCGGTAGACGCTTGATACGCGAGATTTTTCCACTCCTTATAGCGATTAGACCGTACCGAAAAAAATCCAGGGCGACGGGGCACATCATCTTTGTTCATCCAAAAACCTAAAATCGTATCGTCTTGCACAATGATCGGATGATCAACGATGTTCGTAAGCCGCAGGTATCGCAAAATACCCACGCCCCTAGTGATAGTGGGGAACCAATTTTTTCCACGAGTAATCCACAGCTTTCGATATCGCTGGTCACAAATCCGAACCTCGGCAGAACGACCTGCTGGGATCTGTTCGGACTGATTAAGCTTCATATAATTATTACTCGATCGGTACAGCTGTCGGCGTCCCTCCAATGGGATGATCACCTCATCAGACAAACTTAGTGCACCATGAGCGACGTCTAATCGAACACCAGCTGGTATCATAAAATCCATACCCAATATAGCATCTTGGCCAACAAGTTCGCTCGCCCATGCATGGAAATAATAAACCAACGAGCCCGCTAATGTAATTTTGATTTTAGTGCGCCCTTCTGTGAGGTATGCAATTTCTCCAATACCGACACATTCTTGTATTTGGCTCGCATCGATCTGACAACCCACCCTACGAGAAAAGGTTGAGTCGATGATCGACACTTCGGCACCAGAATCAAACAATAACGTGGCACGTTCGTTATTAATTTTACCGCTCGCCTTGATTTGTTAAACCATTTCTTAGGCGAGTGGTACTTCCAATATCCACGTGATTCACCCGGAATTAGATCAACTTCCATTATCACCGGGGACCGAGAAAACTCATCAATACGGGAATTGGCCAAACGTGGTAAATCAGGCTGATCACATTTTTCATCATCCTTTCCTTCTGCTTGATCAGCCTTCTTCTTATCCACATATGCAAAAACACACAAACTAGAACGCTCGTCTCGTACCAGATTCCAACCTGGCGAGCTTCCTAGTTTAACATGTCTTCAGATTCCTTGGGCAACATTCCGGCATGCTTTGTAGGGTTGTACCACTGGCGAATACGATTGTAGAATTCCTCCATAGGGCACTTGCCAGAGTCATGAATTTTGCCGCACGCACGGCAGACGTACAAACAGTGATAAGTCGGGTGGCCCTTCTTGCCACACTTCAGACAGGTCAGGCTCTTCCAACAACGTAAATTTTCATGCCTGATCGATCCACAATGACTGCACTTCTCACCGTCCCTTGATCAACTGCACTATAACCACTTCGTTTACCAGATCGGGGCTCATCAAGTTTATCGTGCGTCACGTGTTGATCGCGCATGGAAGCAATCATGTAACGACGCTGATCGCCATCACTTCCACTGTCTTCGGCACTTGATTCCTCACTCGCACACATCACCTTAATCGCGCGTACTGCTTTAGGCTTCCGCGCCAGGGAAGGTGATCGATCATCGCCAAATTTCTGACGGAATCGGCTAGTGCCTACCGCCGCCCTTGGCTGGCACGACTTAGTGCGCGCATAATCCCGCAGCGTCTCTTCCAACTCTGTAACATTCTCCAAACGAAAAAGTGCCAGTTGACCAGCGAATTCGCGATCAGTCAACGTGTCAAGAAAATGTTGCACATGTTCACGTAAGATCATAGGTGGGCCTTCATTGATCAACAACTTGGCCCGAATTCCGGCCACATTCAACCGGTGAAGATACTCGATAGAATTTTCATCAGATCGTTGCTTCATGTAGTAATATTGGCGAGATGCCGATTGAACACTTCCACAGTACTGAGTTTCAAACTCATCCACGAGACTTTTCCAGCTTGACCGAGTAGTTCTGCTCAGCTGCCGATGCCAATTGCGCGCTGGTCCCTTAAGTAAATCGCCCATGATCAAACACTTCTCATGATCAGAGGCTTGATCACGCATAAATGACGACTTGAGACGACTAATCCAATTCTGCGCTTGATCTTCATCTCCTTCTTTTCCTGAAAATTCCTTCAGATCACTGATCGCGGACAACCGGATACTGAGAATCGGCTGCTGATCAGGCATTCCAGTATACGCGGACGCAACTGTGGCTCGTCGAGGCAGTGTAATCGGCTAGTCTAGGTCAATATAATCACGCTGGGATCGTTGATCATGGAACGAATACACGGATTCCATGTCAACATCCTTAACCGTCACCAATCTTCCTGGCTTTGACCGATCATCACGGAGTGAATACACGGACTCCACTTCAGAAGAAACACCTTCGGAAGGAGCAGATTCATAACGGGATGATACCGTGTGATCTGCTGCGTTGATCGACGGACCCGCTTCAATCTTCAACGGAGAGTACGAGGGTTACACCTTAGCAGTTTGGCCTACGATAGGTGCCAACAGATAAAACAACTGCTGGGTAGCTTCTGTCAGATCTTCTGGGTCCTTATCAAACACCTCTTCAGCATCGTAGGCGCCTGTCGTCAGACCAGCCTGCTTGATCAGGCGTGTTAGTATTAGCCCGATCGTGAGCTTGTCCTTCCCGTCCTTAACTGGTTGATCGACCGGTCCGTTCAGCTTCCCGCTGATTATGACCCCGAGCAGGCTCATGATCGAGTTCGTCAACAAGAAATCTTCCAGTTTTCCTTTGTAAACCTTTCGGTAAAACGTTCTCACCAGATCAGCTTCCGTTGGTGGTAAACTTGATCGACTTTCGTCGCTCTCCGACCCCGGCGCCTTCATCAACACCTTCGGCTGGTCGGTCTTGTAATACTTCACCACCGGATCCCAATCCGGATCATTATATACACATATTTTTGGCGGATCATAACTTGCGTTATGATCCGCATGGGCTCCCGAAGGAGCCTCGGGAGGTGGTTGAGGCTTCTCCTCCTTTATTTCATCAAGATTAATCCCCAGGTCCTGATGATCAGCATTTCCTTTCTTCTTCAGGCATGACGACGGCGAACTGCATTCCATCGTCACAACCTCCTCCTCCTTTTCCACCCTTATCTTCACTTCCGCTTTCGTTTTCACTTTCACAGCAGCGCCGTCTTACGTAGAATCGCGGTGATATCCCGCGTCGCCCAAAGATCCGGGCACGCGCACCATTGTGGTGGAGCGGCTGATCAAAGTTTTTGACGCTTGATCAGGCGGTACCACGGCGCCCGGACTGCCGGCTAACGAAGGGGGCCCTACGGTTGTACTTGACTGCTTGTGTTTCTGCTCACCTTGTGTACCCGACGGCTTAGGCGTGGGTCGCTCTCCAGGTGGCGGGGATATAGACACGGCAATTCCTTGATGCAAGGTTGGGGAACTTGTAATGAGTTGATCGAGGTGCTGATAAAACGTGATCCGGTGTAATCAAGCTCAAATCAGGTGCGAACAGGCTTGATCAGCAGTGATCACTCTTTGGCAGGCACCGAAAGTCGTTGATCAGCTGTGATCAGGCTTGATCAGGCACCAAAAGTAGTTGATCAGCGGTGATC
>CM047585.1:5799690-5811037 GCA_026184515.1 Peronosclerospora sorghi | reverse complement strand
AAGGGGTATTCCGAGCCGTCGTGGGTAGACGAGGCAGATTTGAATTGCGATGCCTTGATCAAGGATTTCAAAAGGAAGATGGTGAACAGACATCGTTTCGACGTCATGCAAGTGGATGAAGAGTCCAACTAGCGCGCGATCGACGTACCGATCAGAAATCACGATCGAAAAATCTCTAATCGCAGAAATGGTAGATGAAACTCACGATTAATGGAGATACAATGAACGACTTGTAGTGGTGTGATTACGATGGATGTTGCGAGGTATGGTGATTGGATACGGCAGATGAGCCGACGGACTACCAATTTATATTATGCATTTAAGGACAAAGGACAACAGTGACATGACATGATCGAAAGAATGTATTGATTGAAGAAACGTGATCGACCGACTATTCAGACCCATAGAACTTACGGCGAAGGCGAGGAATCTTACGACCAGGGTGATCTTCGGGGCAGGAACGATATTGAGCCCGCAAAGGTTCAAGGACGTCGACATCTGCCAGCGCTTCTTGTAGGCTCTGAGGTGGCGGGTCCGATAGAAACCCCAGGGTACCACGCTCCATCATCGGCCGGGGCAAACTTCAGCGGGCGATTGCGGGAACAATGGGTGATTGAAGGGTCCAAGAAGATGTCGAGATCGCATTTCCCGTCGATCATACCCCGCAAGATGAGCTCCACGATACGTTTCCAGGTCGCCCCAGCCCGGCTTCTGCGTTGGCGACGTTTGATGTAATAATCGCGGAAGAAGTCATCAATATCACGAAGATTCTTCGCGATAGGGAGATAGTGGGTTGATTCCCAAATCAACAATGCGTGATGATCGAGGAACGTGAGATACTTGGTCTCCAGGTCAGCGGACCATCCAGCCGAAGCAAAAAGAAAGAGGCGGCAACATGGTCGAAAAAATATCCCAGGGGCGCTGGGCGTATAAATGTTCAATCTCTGCCTGGGTGATCAAATGACCGGACCACGCACTAGTAGGAGGGGCCAACGCAGCAGGCTGGAACAACCATCCATCAGGGCGGGTCAAGTAGTCGAAAACCACTTGGGCCGTGACGCTGTGTAAATTGTACATGCCGAGTTGATCCGGAGTCCAAGGCAGGATATCGGCTTCATTGGTACCATCAGGAACCGCGATCAAGGTCTGGAAGTCACCCGTGCGAGGAAAAAGAGACACGGTCGGGTCGTGATAAGGCTGGACCTCGCTCCCGGACTCGCTAATGGTTGGAGTAGAAGGAATGGAGGCGATCAGTGTCCTCATCTTCAACGTCTTGATCGCAAGTAGGGGTATCATCATCTGCAGTCTTCGCCTCCGAAGCGGGAGAGAGAAGGCGTGGCATCTTAGACGGAGAAGAAGATCGGGAACGCCGAATACGCTTTCCGGAAGATGGAGTGGTACTGCCTACCGAGTTGGTCGTCGAAGCAGCAGAGGGACTAACAGGCAATGGGACCTGATCAGGGCCGGCCAGAAGCTGCATAGATATGCCCGTCAGTGCGGACTGAATATTCGATTGATGAGAGCGCCACCGCGCAACCTCGCCTTGGGCCTGTCGTAGCCGATCACGCAATGTGTCCCGGTACGCGGAAACTTGATCGAGATGACGTCGAGCGGTAGTGAGTTCCGCTTCAACCCGATCCGATATCTCCTGTGCTTGGTCCATAATGGCAGTGTAATCGTCCATCAATGCGCGAGTAGACTCGTTCTCCTTCTGGAGGAGATCGCATTGATCCTGGTACTTGTCCACCTCGGTAGTGAGACTTACCGCACGTTGGACCAAGCGCACATTGCGGGAAGTAACCTGATCGCGCTCGTGCTGCAACGTGGATACACGCTGCTCGAGTTGCTCCAATTACTTCGTTCGGTATGCAATTGTGTCGTCAAGTGTTGATCGCAGGTAACGTTCACGGTCGTTGCAACACTCCAGCTCCCGGATCTGGACACCCTGATCGTATATGGTCTGCTCTTGATCGGCGATATTTCTTTTGGCGTCTTTTAACTGGGTTTCTAGCTTCTTGACCGCAGCGTTGATAAAATTGCGCAGCGGCTCCAGTTTTTTTAAGGCTTCCCTCGATTTCCTTCTTCCGGTCCGCCGCGTCACGTTGGGTACGAGTGAGCCGCCAACGAAGCATCGCAACCGTGTCTTCACTCATGGCGAGTGATCCAGACAACAAGGCGACCTGCTCGTTGCTGGCACGGAGAGCCTCTTGCAGATCGCAGGCCTGCTTGATCGCGGCGATCGCCTGATCAGCTGCGGCCTTAACCAAGGCAGGAACGTTGGTGATGTGGGGTGACAAGCTGTCCGTTGAAGATGGCATAGCAGACTGTGAATGCCTGATCGAGACATCCTGATCGCAGTTGTCACGGTTGGCCACAGTCGAGTGCTAGATCGCATTGGACAGCCCCAACGGTAACCGCCTGATGGAATTGGGCTTGATTGATGGGAGAAGGGGCAGATGATGGGTGATGATCGACAGTTGGATGGTGACCTGATCGATGTGCAACGACAAATTCTCCAACTGCAGTATGATTCCCAGAATCAACGGCATGATCGACCCTCGTCCCAACCTCTGTACGGCTGGGACAAGACTCAGGGGCGGTTGTCGTAAAGCGGACTTTTTTATTAGGCTAAAATAGGCCTAATGTTGGACATTTTATTAGGCCCAGAGGGGCCTAATATTATGACTTATATTAGGACCTAAATTAGGGGCCTGATAGTGGACGCAGATAGTGGATACAGTAGTACATAATTAGGTACCGCCATGTGTACCACGGTGGGTACAGTAGTACGTATCACCGTGGTGTACATAGACAGGATATAGAAGGGACACGGAAGATGTGCTGATCACTTACAGGTACGCGGCGGACACCATCGAACAAACAAGGAACAAGCGGAAAAATCAGGTCGACTGACGGACGGAAGGCGTTCCGAATGGACGATGCGGATTGGTTGAAAGTAGGAACAGGGTAGATCTAAGGGTTTATTTGCAAATATAGTTCTCCTTTTGCGTACGATCGCGCTGATAGTTTTTTGGGAAGGCACCTTTGCGCCCCCACCTTATTGAAACCTCAACGTCCCGGGCGGGAGCACTAAGTGCGTTTTTGGCCCACCGGTTGGCGTAGAGTGTGAGAACTCACCCCGCAACTCCGCCCGCAGTGTCTGCGGTTCTTCGTTTAAAGGTTTTTGGTTTTGGGAACGTGATCGAGCAGTGCTCTCACCTCTTCCCCGTGAAATTAACGTTTGGCCCCTAGAGTTCGGCTGTTTTAAGCGCCCCATGGGAACTCTAGGTGGATTTTAATATAAATACCTATTCCTCATATAGTCTAGGCTAGGAGCGCATTGATTTGGGCGTTCCTTAGCTGTTTGACGCCTTAGAGGCTCCGCGATCAGGCATTGAAGGCTTCCGCTGCCTGATCAAGTACCCCCCCCTACCGATCAACACCTGATCGACACTTTTTGCGAATCGTGATCGTGATCGCTGATCGCAAATCGCGCCAATGGCTACTTGAACGACTTCCGGTGCTTGATCAAGTCTGATCAAGGTATATTACGACTGGGCAGCAGTTTTTAGCCCCTGATCGAGCCTTTCAGTACCAGATCGCACTTGCGATCAAGACACCTGATCGCATCTGCGATCAAGACAGAATATTGTTGATCGACGGTTATTAACGTCAGCCAAAGCTGATCGCGCCTGATCACGACCGATTGGATTAGTTTCAGTACCTTATCGCGACTTGCGATCAAGACCGAATACAACTGAACTACGGCTATTAGCATCAGCACCAGCCTGATCAAGACTGGTTACCACTGATCTACATCGTTTCAGCGCCTGATCGCATCGGACTGCCGCCTGATCTCACTTGTGATCAAGACGGAATATTGCTGATCGTCGGTTATTAGCATCAGCCTAAACTTGATCAAGCCTGATCGCGGCTAATTGACGTGGTTTAAGCACCTGATCGCACGTGATCACGCCTGATCGCATCGGTTGTATCGTCACAAGTTAGTTAATTCAATCTTGCACCAAGAATTCGCTGTGCGCTGTCCCCGCCACCTGAGGAGCGACCCACGCCTAGCCGTCGGGTACACAAGGTGAGCAAGAACACAAGCAGTCGAAGACATCTGGAGGACCCCCTTCGTTAGTCGGCAGTCTGGGCGCCGTGGTACCGCCTGATCAAGTCTCAAAAACTTCGATCAGCCGCTCCACCACAATGGTGCGCGTGCCCGGATCTTTGGGCGACGCGGGATATCACCGCGATTCTACGCAAGATAGCGCGGATGTGAAAGTGAAAACGGAAGCTGAAGCAGAGGTGAAAATCAAGGTGGAAAAGGAGGAGGTGGTTGTGACGACGGAAGGCAGTTCGCCGTCGTCATGCCTGAAGAAGAAAGGAAATGCCGATCATCAGGACCTGGGGAGGAATCCAGATGACGTAAAGGATGAGAAGCCTCAACCACCTTCCGAGGCTCCTTCGGGAGACCATGCGGATCTTAACGCAAGTTAGGATCCGCCAAAAATACGTGTATATAATGATCCAGATTGGGATTCGATGGAGAAGTATTACAAGACCGACCAACCGAAGATGTTGATCAAAGCGCCTGGGTCGGAGAGCGACGAAAGCCGATCAAGTACGCCGCCAACGGAAGCCAATCTGGTAAAGACGTTTTACCAAAAGATTTACCGAGAGCACCTGGAAGATTACCTGATCACGAACTCGATCATGAGCCTGCTCGGGGTCACGATCAGCGGGAAGCTGAGTAGACCGGTCAGCCAGCCAATCACGAAGGGAAAAGATAAGCTAACGATTGTGCTAAGGCTAATACGCCTGATCAAGCAGGCTGGTCTGATAACAGGCGCCTACGATGCCGAGGAATTATTCGATCAGGACTCCGAAGATCTGGCAGAGGCCACCCAGCTGTTGTATTCCCTGTTGATACCCATCGTGGGCGAAGCAGACGGTAAAGATTTCCCCAGTTCACCACCACAATCCCCGTTGAAGATTGAGGCAAGTCCGTCAATCAAC
Organism: Peronosclerospora sorghi; assembly: GCA_026184515.1. NCBI lineage: Eukaryota > Oomycota > Peronosporomycetes > Peronosporales > Peronosporaceae > Peronosclerospora > Peronosclerospora sorghi. The sequence goes on along the minus strand of CM047585.1, from coordinate 5,806,015 downwards.
GTAGCGGGACATTCGGGGTCATCGTGCTACGAATCTGCCCCTTCAGAGGTTGACGATCAGGGAATTGAGTCAAGTAGCGCTGGGAGTATGGAGCCCAAGATAACCAGAATGGAATTTTGCCAAAAGGACAACTCCAAATTGCCGGTTGTCAAGACGGAACCTCAGTCGATCAAGACAGAAAACGATCAAGGGCCACAGTGGCAGATGTTTTTTGACAAAGCCATGAAGAAGTTTCTAGCTGAAGAGAGCAGTAAGTGGGCACCTGGAGTCGTTGGCGCCAAAATCCGCCAGCCAAATCAAGGAAGAGCTGCGTCGATCAAGGATGTCGATATGGAGTCCGTACACTCGTTGCGTGGTCAGCAGTCGAAACCAGATAGGTCGACGACGGTAAAAGATGTTGATATGGAATCCGTGCACTCGTTTCACGATCAACGGTCTCAAATTGACTACGTCAACCCCGATGAACCGATCACACTGCCACAGCGAGCCACAGCGGCATCCGCGTATACTGGGACACCTGATCAGCAGCCAATTGCCAGAATTCGGATGTCTGCGATTTGAAAGACTTTTCGGGAAAAGAAGGGGATGAGGATCAAGCGAGGAACTGGATCAGTCGTCTCAAGTCAGCATTTATGCGCGATCAAGCTTCTGATCCTGAAAAGTTTCTAATCCTGGGCGATTTACTGAAGGGACCAGCGCGCAACTGGCATCGACAGTTGAGTAGAACCACCCGATAAACTTGGAAAAGTCTCGTGGATGAACTCGAAGTACAATACTGTGGAACTGGTCAATCGGTATCCCGCCAGTATTATTATATGAAGCAGCGATCAGACGAAAGTCCTATCGAATATTTGCACCGACTGAATGTGGCGGGACTGCGAGCTAAGTTACCGATCAGAGATGGACCGCCCGAAGATCTGCGCGAACATGTCCAACATTTTCTGGCCACTCTGGCCAATCGCGAACTCGCCGATCAGCTGGCTCTCCTACGCTTGGATCGTGCTTCGGAATTGGAAAAAACGTTGTGGGCATACGCACGCAACAAGTGGTATCAGCCAACAGCGGCAGTAGGCACCAGCAAATTCCGCCCAAAATCCGGCGACGATCGAGCACCGGCCGCGACGCGAAAGCCTAGGGGCGTACGTGCGATCAAGGTAACGTCTGGGAGCGAAGAATCAAGTACTGATGATAGTGGAAGTGATGGCGATCAGCGCCGCTATATGATTGCTACTATGCGCGATCAACCAGGGGCGCACGATCAGCCTGGCGAGTCACGATCAGGCAAACGAAGCGACTCCAACGCAGTCGATCAAGGGGCGATAAAGAAGTGCAGTCATTTTGGATCGATCAGACACGACAACTTACGTTGCTGGAAGCGCCTGACTTGCCTGAAGTGTGGCAAGAAAGGACACCCCACCGATCAATGCCTGTACGTCTGCCGAGCATGCGGCGAGATTCACGATGCGGGGAAGTGCCCTATGGAAGAATTTTACAACCGCATCCGCCAGTGGTATAACCCTACCAATCATGCAGGACTGTTGCCCAAGGAAGCCGAAGATTTGTTAAACTAGGACGCTCGCCAGGTTGGAATATGGTACGAGACGAGCGTTCTAGTTTGTGTATTTTTGCATTTGTGGATAAGAAGAAGGCTGATCGAGTAGCAACAAGAGATAAGGAAAAACGCGATCAGCTTGATTTACCACGTTTGGCTAATTTCCATATTGATGAGTTTTCTCGATCACCTGTGATCATGGAAGTCGAATTACTTCCAGGCGAATCACGTGGATATTGGAAATATCACTCGCCAAAGAAATGGTTCAAGCAAGCCAAGGCGAGTGGAAAAATCAATAACGAGCGAGCTATGATATTATTTGATTCTGGTGCCGAAGTGTCGATCATCGACTCAACCTTTGCTCGTAAGGTGGGTTGTTGGATTGACACGAGTCAAACACAAGAATGTGTCGGCATTGGGGAAAGAGCATACCAAACAGAAGGACGTGCAAAAATCAAGATCACGCTAGCGGGCTCATTGGTTTATTATTTCCAGGCATGGGTGGGCAAACTTGTTGGTCAAGATGCCATATTGGGTATGGATTTCATGATACCAGCTGGTGTTCGATTAGATATCGCTCATGGCGCACTAAGTTTACCTGACGAAGTGATCATCCCACTGGAGGGACGTCGACAGTTGTATGGGTCGAGCGGTAATTATATGAAGCTCGATCAGTATGAACAGATCCCAGTAGGTCGATCAGCCGAAGTACGAATTTACGATCAGCGATCTTGCAAGTTGTGGATTACTCGTGGAAGAGATTGGGTCCCCACTATCGCTAGGGGCGCGGGCAATTTGAGGTATTTACGTGTTACGAACATCGTCGATCACCCCATCATTGTTCAAGAAGAGACTATTTTAGGTATTTGGATGAACAAAGATGATGTGCCCCGCCGCCCCGGATTTGTTTCGATCGGGTCCAACCGTTACAAAGAGTGGCAAAATCGGGCATATCAAGCCTCCACCGATCTGGTATCTGACGATCAAGAAAGTGTCGATCAGGGTCCATTAGTCGAGAAGAAGGAGTATCCAACTCCTCGAAGTATCTTAGTACGTCCCACGGACACGATCGTCGCATCTGTAGCGTTGGTAACCGAAGGGGCGCAAAAGGTGCAAGGGGTGCAAGAGCGGTGCGATCAGGGTCCGGAAGTGAAAGGTCCGACCCTCAATCATGGAGTTGAACAGCCTGTTTCAAGCGATACACCTACTCAAGATGCGTGTAATCACCCTGTCTCAGTTAGCCCCAGCGAATTCGACGTGACACCTATTGACGATCAGGTTTGTTATCACGAAGGTGGAGATTTGTATGTGGAAGAATTGGAGAAGCAGATTGCTACGTTACCCGAAGTGTCTGCAAGCACCGAAGAAGTAACCAAAGATGATTTTCTAGTCGGAGATCCCACAGTCAACACAGTGGAGGAGATAGATCAACTTCGCGAAATAATTTGGGCGAAAAAACATCTGTTGATCGGGAAGGGAAACGCGCTACCCCCCGCTGCACGAGGAGTTGTTTGTGATATCGATGTGGGTAATGCGCGCCCGATCGCCCAAAAGTGCCGGAAAGTGGCCCCACAATTTCGCGAGAAGTTGTCGGCCCTGATCAAGGGGTTGCCAGCAACTAAGATCATTCAGTCGTCAACGTCACCCTGGGCATCGCCTAGAGTGATCATCGTGAAAAAGAATGGGGTCGATATACGTCTATGCATCGATTATCGCGCGGTGAATCAACTAACGCGTTTGATGGTGTACTCAATGCCCCTGATCACCGATCTACTCGAAGATTTGGATAAAGCGTTGTGGTTTTGCTCTTTGGATATGGCGAGTGGTTTCTGGGTCGTGTCTATGACCGATCGAGCACGTCAAATTTCGGCGTTTGTCACTCCATTTGGATTGTTTGAGTGGAATAGGATGCCCTTTGACCTCAAGAATGCTCCGCAAATTTATCAGCTGTTGATCGACAATGCACTATATGGATATCTTAGGGTCAAAGACGGTGCAGATGAATCAGCTTATGTATTTACAGCAGGAGAACCCGACCAAACACCGGGCCCGTCTGTGCTGCAACGGCGATCATATATCGATGATATATTAATCCCTGCATCTACTTGGTCCACCCTATGCGATAAGGTGCGGCACTTGCTGGAAAAGTGCGATCAATGGAATTTGTCGATCAGCGTGGCTAAATCGTACTGGGGGCGAAGCGAAGTGCCCTATTTAGGACATCACGTATCTTGCCGCGGGTTAGAAATTAATCCAAAGAACCTGGACGATCTGATCAATTTGCCTTTCCCTGGCACCTTACGTGCTATGCAATCGTTATTGGGAAGCCTAAATTACTATCGTCGATTTATTGAAGATTTCGCAATTTACGCCGCCGTGCTTTACGAATTGAGGGAGATAGATTATCAAGTTGAAGAAACGATCACATAGTGAGGCGGAATCAAATCACGAGGATGATCGACTAATTAGAGCAAAAGTGGCATTCAGCATGCTGAAGGCGAAGATTGCATCAGCTCCAACCCTGCGACACTTTGACCAGGACAAGACGCCGGTGATCGTGGTTTACGCTAGCAAATGGGCAGTATCTGCCGCTATAGTACAAGAATACGATCAAGTGTATCATCCCGTCGCATTCGCTAGCCGAACGTTGAAAAGCGGTGAGCTGAATTACAGCCCCGTCGAAAAGGAAGTTCTGGCGATTTTACGAACTTTGGATGTTTATTTCATGATGCTGGTCGGAAAGACGATCACCGTTTTATCACGTCTATCTACATTGAAGTGGTTACTAACATCCAATGGGTTGGACGGACGATTAGGTAGATGGGCTGCGATCCTATCACAGTGGGACCTCGAGATCAAGAAATGTGTGCATGGAGAAGAGGAGGTGCTAGGGGCGTTAGCCGCAAGCATCACCCCTCGCACCGAAATTGATGAAGCGTTGGTCGCGATCGCACCGAAAAAGCAACCGCGGCAGATGATCGAAGTACCACCTCCCACGGTTAAAAAATGTGAAGAACTTTACGTGATCAGTTTTGATGGATCGGCAAGTGTCAAGCGACGTGTGGGTGCATTTGGTGCCATTGTGTGGAAGTTACCGGAATGGAAGATTATGATTGCGATCGCCGATCATGCACCGGATATCACGGTGAATGAAGCAGAATACCACGGGTTGCTTTTAAGTCTGGACTTGTTGGCACGATATCCCAAAGGAAGGGTGATCGTGTGTGGGGACTCTAATTTGGTGATCCGGCAAATGGGAGGAGAAATGGAGTGCAAAGCTCCGCGATTACAAGTGCTACATCAGCGTGCATTTAACCTCCTACGCGACTGGAGTGATCATGATTTGGTACATGTCAAGAGAGAGTGGAATATGAGTGCAGATCACATTACCACCATGGCTATGCAGGGTGGAACAAGAGTTGAGATCGAAGATGAGAAACAGCTGGAAGGATTAGTTGATCTCAACCGTCTACCCGAAGTAATCACATGGAACGAGGATCAATCCTCCCCGCAAGTACTAGTGACGACCCGATCACGTAACCACCGGCAACCACGACCGTCAACATGGACCGATGTACCAGTAGCCGGAATAAGAATGTAACGGGTGAAAAAGGCACAGGATGAAGAGAAATGGATCCACGATTTGCGGTGTTATCTGTACGGTGACGTTATCCAATTGAGCGCAGACGAGGTGAAAGAATGTGCGAAAATTGCTGACAACAATGATGTTGACGAACAAGGATTACTGATTTACTGTGGAAATGCGGCTAAAAGGAAAACCGGGGATGATCAGGATGATCAAGATGATCGCCGATCGTCAATTAAGCTGGTACTACCCGAGACCTTGCACGCAGATGTCCTCCACCACTATCACGTGAGTTTGGAAGGAGGACACCAAGGAATAGGGCGTACATATCAGCGGATCAGACGGTATTTCCATTGGCGTGGTCTATTCCGAAGCGTACAAAGATTTGTCGGGAAATGCGTGGATTGCGAAACAGGGAAGGTCCAGCCTACGATCAAGGGCATGTCTCCGGGAAATATCGAGGCGACGTACCCATTCCAAGTGATAGCCATGGATCATATCCCATCGCTGCCCCGATCAACGGATGGACATACGGAACTGCTGATTTGGACAGATTTGTTCACGGGTATGGTGATCGCGAAAGCGGAATCGTCCCGTACCGCGCAAGCAATCGCCGAAAATTATGAAGAATGCGTGTTCCGACGGTTTGGGGCTAGTGAGGTGATCAGGCATGATCGAGAACCTGGTTTTATGTCGGAAGTATTTCGCGCGTTCAACAAAATCGTGGGACAACGTCAGAGTGCCACTATGGCATATCGACCACTGGCGAACGGCAAGGCGAAAACGACGGTACAGACGATTACGCGAGCGATCGAGATGTATGTGTCGTATGTTGGACACAAAGATTGGAGTTTGTATGCAGAACGCCTGGTATTCGCACTAAACGCAACCCCTGATCGCATCCGCGGGGAAACCCCATTCTATTTAGCGTATGGGTGGGACCCACGATCGTCGTTGGAATCAACGTTACAACTGGGCGGGATTCGACGTAAAGATCGAGACGCTCGTCGGTGGAGATATAAGTTGCAAAAAGACTACCGATATGCCCGCGATCAAGTGAGCACTCGATTGCACCAAGCGATGGTTGATCGGGCTGAGAAACACAACGATCAGGTGACGCCGCACAAGATCGAGGCTGGCTCAAAGGTCTGGTTGTACCTTGATCGGGTGAAAGAAGGGTTCGCGAA
>CM047585.1:5768447-5799590 GCA_026184515.1 Peronosclerospora sorghi | reverse complement strand
AAGCTCTTCTGACATAATTGTCAGACGCTCCAGAGTCTATCAAGACTATCCAAGGCTTATCAAAGCCTTCACGTCCGTAAGGACTACCAGCAAACCTGGCTGGTACACCAACTCGGTGCTAGAAAGCACCGCTTCCCTCGGGGCTTTGTGCTGTCGTCCCCTACCCTGGGGCTTAACAGCACTGAGGGATCCCCCAGTAGGGCGCCCCGCACCTACTGGGAGTCGTCGTTTCCCGACGGCTTGGGCAAGGGCTTTTTCCCAACCCTTGGCCCCTTGTAGCGAGTGTCTCGCTGAGGTTTTTTCGGACCTCTGTTCCGCAGATGATCCGTGCTTCCACACAGGAAGCATCTCAGCGGCCCATGCCGCTGCAGTATTGCAAGGAGCTCGGATTCAAAGCCCTGCTGGAAGAAGTCAGAGTGACTCTTAGCGGGAGGTTTCTCCTCCGCTTCGACCTGACTCAGGTCCATGGGTTCGGGACCCACCTTAGAGGAACGGAAGTTCTTCTCGGCGTTAAACGTCATCATGAACGCCTCCTCCAGGGATTGGGGTCGGCACCGGAACAGTTCCGAATGTGCTGGCCCTTCTTTCAGTCCTCCCATGAAGACGGGGATGGACACATCATCCGAATACGCTTTCGCTTACATCCCTGCCAACATGGTCCTCAGTTCTTGGACATATGTTTCCAAGTATCTAGTGCCCTGATGGCACCTCAAAAACGCCAGCCGATTCTGGAAAACCAGATCAGGCGTGGCGTACATGTCCATAAGCTTTTGTTTAAGGACATCCCAGGTTGGGAACACGCTCGTGACCGAATCCGTACACGTAAACGCCCATGTACGGGCTTCGCCCGTAAGATGGGTCAGTGCAAGTCCCACTTGCAAGTGATCAGCGATCACATTCGCCGTGTCGAAGGCCGTTTCGACCTCTCGCAACCACACGTAAAGGTTTTCACCCTTCTCCCCGGTGAATTCATTTATCTTAAATGATAATGGGGGACGCCCCCCCCTGGAACGACTTCCACCTAAACTCGCCTCATGGGCGATGAGGGCATTGACCTTTGTCTTCACGGCCTCAAGGCCCTGCTCCTCTAGGAGCTGCATACCCTCGTCACCCAGTAAGTATAACAGCCTGTTAAAGACTTCCTGCTGGACTAGGGTCAACCTATCCCAATCGGCCTGATTCATCCCTTGCTGAGGATGCCTTAGCCTACCAACAAAGGTGTTGGATTGACTACAAATGCTACCAGATGTATCCGGTGCGTATACGAACGGTGCGGCTAGCGCACAGAGGAAGAATTTCCTTTAAGCGGCGTTTGCCGCTACTTAGCCGATACGCCCTTTATATAAGGGCTTAGTAGGAGAGAGCTCTCCTACCCGGGGCCAAGATTCCCAGTTTGGTTTACACTTAGCTTTCGCTAATGCCTTAACGTAAGGCTCCCTTACTAAGGGTGTAGCTAAGGGCAGGGCTCCCCTTACGCTACTGCACTCACTACACGCGCGACCGGTCGAGGTCGTGCGTCTGTAGTCTTCGAGTGAAATGTAAACTGAACGTATATTTAATATATAATTAGCCTAAATTAATTTAAACTAATGTAAACTATATGTAATAATAAGTAGAACTTACCAAATTCGTACCTAGCTAAAATGTAGTGTACACCACCTGTGTACCAACACGTGGATGGCTGACACGCCACCCCCAAGGTCTCCTTCTCTGATTGGTTAAAATTACCAATGGTTTAAACCCTTTCGAACTGGTCAATACTGACACAAACCGTAGTGTACTCACGTACACCACCTACTAAATGTGACTCGAATGTAACCCTGTTACAGTTGGGCTCTCCAACTAATAATCGATTATTGCGTGGCAATAGTCTTGATGGGGGAGGATGTAACAGGGTTACATTTGGTTACGTTGATGTACGTAAATACACAACGATTGAGGTCAAGTATTGACCGGTCCGAAAGGTTCGGACCTATTGGTTGTTTTAACGAATCAGGGCGGGAGACCTTGGTGAAGGCGTGGCAGCCTGCCACGTGTTGGTACACAGGTGGTGTACATTACATTTCGGCTAGGTACGAATAAAGTAAGTTCTACCTAGTATTACATATAGTTTACATTAGTTTTTTTAATTTAGGCTAATTACATATTAAATATAAATCCGTTTCCATTTTACACTATCCAGCTAGACGTTCGATCGGGAAAGGTCGAGCGTGCTGTGAGTGTTGTAGCAGGGGAGTTCCTCCCCTAGCTAGTCTCTACTTAGTTAGGGAAGCGTAAAGCTAATGCATTAGCGTACGCTAACAGGAAACTGGGGAAATCTTGACCCCGATCGAGAGAGTAATCTCACGCTAATCCCTTTTATTAGGGCGTATCGGCTAAGTAGTGGCGTATCGCCGCTTAAGGAAAGTCTTCCTCTGTGCGCTAGCTGCACCGAGTTAGCTCTTTCCGTTTTGTACTTTTCCAACAGCTCATTGATTGTTCCCTCTTGATCCATGGTATATCCACTCTTGGTTTTCACATATCCTGATACCGATTTCAACTTGTCCTAGGTCCTATAATTCCAATACATTCATCGTAATAAGAAATAATCCACCGGTTTCTCCGTTGTACCTGTTACGAGTGATTCATCTACTTATACTCCGACTATGACAATTCCATCGTGATTGTTCCTTGAAAAAATGCATGTATCCATCATGCACTGTGTGAAATCATGTTCTAGAAGCTCCCTTCGTACTATTTCATACCACATGCGTCCATCTTGTTTCAAACCGTATAAATTCTTCTTCAAAGGTAAGGCCAAATGTTTGGGTGAATTCACTCCAAAATACTTTAAGAATTCATTTGTTATCACCATGCCTTGCGGTATCTTAAAAGAAAATCCAAAATTATTGTCCGTGTCTGCCCTTGGATACGCACTTGGTACGTCTCCATGCCTCGCTGGTAAATTTCAGGATTGTGCCATAGAAAGAACCACCTTGACGTTACTTAAATCCACGACCGTCGAGAACGTAAAAATGAAATCTCTTCCATTCACCTGCTTATCACCATGTGCCACTAGTCACGCCTTGTAACGTTAAATCGTGCCGTCTGCCTTCAACTTCGTCTTGTATACCAATTTAGTAGGTATAGCTCGATTGCCTTTGCACTTCACTACTTCCCATGTGTCGAGATCTCGCAAAACATTCAACTATGCCTCTTCTGTCGTTTTCTACATATATGGGTCCTCGTGCTTGAGTGCTTCCTCGTAACTCTGCGGGTCCTTCATATACTTTTCCTCCGTTCCAACATCAATGGGGCTCACCACTGCATATACCGACAATGCATGTTCCTTGTCCGTTTTAGCCACTGCATTCACGTCTTCACTTGTGCTTAAACCTCCTTCCACGCCTTACTTCTGCCTTGTCTTCCTTTCTCTTAAAGTTTTCTTGTATTCACTGAATCTTGGCGTCTCGCGCACGTTTCGCTTCGTTCTTTTGGTGATCTGCGTTGATTCGTGCTTGACTCGATTACTTATATCGCCGGAACGTCCAATTTCACTTCCGTCTTACGATTTTCCACGTAATTTTCCAAATCTTCTTCCACAGACACATCTGAGAAATTTCCTCCAGCCAATGCTTTCGTGACTCGTTCACTTGCCTTGTTATACAGCGTCTCGATATGACTTATATGTCGCGTTGTAGTCAGATTTGCCGTCAAAATAGATCCATCAACATTCACAGTAAACAGTAGACCCCTCCTCGTCTGACCTGCATCCTGTTGCTTCGATGCACAAAGTTGCAACCTTTCTGCATTAATTTTCCAAGTGCAATAAGATTTCTTGCCAACTTCGGGGGAAAATATACTTCTTGTAGAGCTATAATCGTGGCAGGATCGTCGATACTTCTTAGACCTTGATGAGCCGTAACAATTCCATCTGGTAACGTTAGCCTCATATCTCCCGTGCAGAGAACCACATCGTCTAAAAAATCTTCATCACAACCAAGAGACGGCTGGCACTACTATCGAGAATTCAAACGTCATTTTCATCAGTTTCACTTGAACTCAAGACTTTAGACCAGTCTTTATTTTTTTCCACCGTAGCTAAGCCGTATTCTTTCTCTGATCCACCTTGTATTTTCCGATGAACTTTTTTTTTGCTCTTGTCAAACTTTTTCGGGCATTCCCTTCGGATAGGACCCTTTCCACCACAGTTATGACATGTAACCATCTTTCTGTGAACATGCACAGCGTTCACACCCGGCCTTGGTGTTCTCCTGCTCTTCACGTGGTCTTCTTCCATTTTTTTGAGCCCATGCCAATAACACTAGGTCATGTAAAATAAAATCCGTCGTCATTGGATCGTACCGTCATCATCGCGTATTTAAACTTGTAACAACATACTTTACGAGATTTTCCACTATTATCTTCTCGCTTGTCCACTTTTGCGTGCTAATGCCGTCAAATACAGCAAATGCTCGTTCCACGACCTTCTTACGTCCTTTTCGGCTGCAAATAGCGTGGCAGTTTGCTGGTGGGAAATCGCAACCCGATATGCACGCCACATCTGGTCCAACACGTAGTGCAACGTCTGCGAAACTTGCCACCAGACCTATATTTGAGCGAAAATACTGGGAAGCCGCTCCATCAAGGTATTCACCTGACTTATTTACCTTGAGCCTCTCAGGCCAGGCAAAACCAGACGAAATTTCTGCGATCTCAAGCTCTTCCATTAATAAGTATACTCAATCACTAAAACCAGGGCCAAGTCCAGGGTAAATCTCAACCCCTGAGAGCTTCGTGTACCACAAGCTTTGGTATCTTGTACGGGCGCGGCTGCAAGCCCGGATTTGCAATATTTCCAGCCACTTGTTGTTCTTCCGCAATGCCTGCGTTCATACCAGGGGCTTATCGCGGTATTCACATGGGAGGTGCACGCCCCTCTCTATTCATTCGTAGCGATAGTAACGTAACCCGAACGTAACAATAAACTTCTATTCACCATTCCAGGAGACCGTTCCACGTAAACTACACGACAAAACGTGACACTGCACAAGATGAAACTTAGAATTTAAACTTACGTGCCCCGTGCACCTTGGGCTCATAACCTGTAAGAAATTGACATGGATTGGAGGCAAGACCAATATTCCGTAACGACTCTACCGGCCGTTAGTGCCTGATAGTATGGGAGTAAATTTATTCGAAAGAAGCGCGCCCTACGTGTTCCGGTAAGGTGCGCACGGGAAGCAAGTAAGTGTTCTCTAAGTTTTAGAGTAAGAAATATACTAATTATAAATGCGTACTTAAGAACCTAACCTAAAATAGTAATAAAAGCAAGTATACAGTTATAATTCTAAAGCAAATGAAATTGAATAAATGCATAAGTGACCACTGTGGTCGCGCTTCACCTGAATTTTGCGTATAGTCTCATACCAGACTATATAGAGCACTTGAAAATTTTAACACGTACATTTAAAGCGTAGCGTTAAGTGACTGTGTACTTTTGCTGCTAATGAGACCATATTTGTTCTCAGCATGATTAAATTCTTGGTTTTTTTATTAGTCCGTGAGCCTATCAGAGGGGGCCCTAGAAATTCCCTAAAAATTTTCCTACAATTCCCTCTCTGGCCAATGAGAGCGCAGGAAAGTGATTATAGGACTCTTTTTTGTCTGAGGGCCCCTTCAGATTACGTACTGTTCTCCTTTACTTGGACTATTCTCCATTAAGCGGACAAAGTCGTGGCACTAGTTTTGTTTGACCACCGCACACTCCAAGTAGTGTATTAAGACAGATCATGAGCGAGTGGATGACGCGATTAACAAGACTTCAACGAACGGTACCGTCAAGAAGTTGAACAAATGCAACGTTCACCAGTCGGACACTCAAGGCCAACGAAAGTTATATATGGCGTTGTAGACAAGGAAGCGTAGGAATGATATGTTACCGTTGGGATGACCGATGAAAGTACTGCCGTGCCGACGCAACTTGGTTTGGCCATTGACGGCCAACAGTTCGAAGGGCGATCGAAGAGATGACCGGCTATATCACAGTAGTCATTGGAGGTTTCTCAAACGTACCAGAGATGAAGCATAAATCCAGGAGATGTTGGCCTCCTGCATTACGTAAAGAGCGGAGGTATACAAGCCGCTGTTCCAGATTGCGCCTCGTAAGCACACCTCACAGTCAATCCACCCACCCTCACAGATTGTCGATCCGGACGAGGATCTTATCGGCGGGCGTGAAAGAAAATGTTGGATCTAAAGCGACATATTGTGGAAGTTTCCGGAGTAGCCTTGGTTAGCTTCCACGTCAGATTGATAATCTAAGATCACGGTGGAAGAGGCCAAATACCGCGGTTGGTCTCTCTGTTTTTGATTGCTTCAGACCCAGAAGAAGGGTCTATCATCATCAGTGGGGACCAAACCTGGTGGTCAGATCCATAATCGTTGATCCGACCGTATCTTGGATGGCTAGAGTATCCAGGAGATCAGCACTTCTATTCTAGTCCCGTTTCACCTGAAGCAAATCACGATCGAGCCACGATTGTAACGCCTTCAAAACCCGATCCTTAAGCAGCTTGATACCAGGCTCTTTGAAATCGATCGCCTGTGGTATGCATCGTGCATTGTTTGAAATAGGCCGAGATCAATAGGTTACTTGAGCAGAAAAAAAGTTGTAGCCGGTGCGTAAACCAACGGTGCGGCTAGAGCACAGAAGAAGACTTAAGTGGCGATACGCCGCTACTTAGCCGATACGCCCTGATCTAAGGGCTTAGTGTGAGATTGCTCTCTCGCTCGGGGCCAAGATTTCCTGAGTTAGCTGTTAGCGTACGCTAACGCCTTAGTCTAAGGCTTCCATTAGTAGGGAGTAGCTAGGGGAGGTTCTCCCCTGCTACGACACTCACTGCACGCTCGACCGTTCCGGGTTGAGCGTCTAGCAGGATATAGTGTAGATTGTAAACTGATTTATTATATAATTAGCCTAAATTAATAAACTAATGTAAACTATATGCAATACTAGGTAGAGCTTACTTAACCCGTACCTAGCCGAAAATGTAATGTACACCACCTGTGTACCAACACGTGGAAGGCTGCCACGCCTTCACCAAGGGCTCCCGCCCTGATTGGCTAAAACAACCAATAGGTCCGAACCTTTCGGACCGGTCAATACTTGACCTTAACCGTTGTGTACTTACGTACACCAACGTAACTAAATGTAACCACGTTACAAAAGTAATGCAATATATATACTAGTTTCAATCCCGATAAGTCACTTATCGGATAGAGCTAAAGCAGTGCATTCAGCATTTACCGGAAAGGTGTAGAATGGCATAAATTGTATTGGGATGACCCGTTCCACACGATTATTAATACACGCACGTCCATATCCATTGGTAGCGTCTTGATTGTAGTACGTCGCACTTATGACGTGCGCTCGCTCACTTCTATTTATCTCTAAAATAATTTGTTGCATTATTGCTTGCTCATTTTTCGATGCACGTCCATGGCTACTTTTGTTGAAAGTGCGCGAATTCCAATCACAAACGGTCTACATTTGGATTAGGCTTGCCGTGCTGTATTTTTGTGCATGCATATGTTATGCAATGAGGCCGGTGGATGAAGCCGGATCCATTTTTAAAACTGCATTTAATACATCTATTTTCATCATACGATCTAACACCAATTTCAGCTGTAATATTATAGTAGTAGATATAGCTAAGAAAATTAGTCTTGATAATTGTAGCCCATGTAGTTTCGTCCTTTATAATTGTATTTACACCCCAACTTTAACACTCCCCGGACTGTAATTTTTTTTTCAATTGAAACCAATTTGTTTCGCAACTGTTGAGAGTACAGTTGGAATTCGATTAGGAACAGCCTCAGCAGTCAGACAGACAGACGTCTATATTATAGAAGTAGAGCATATTTGTAAATATTTTTGCCTCAGCAGAAAGACGGTTTTTTATTATAGAAGTAGATAGATGATCGTAATGAGATCGAGGACTAATCCAATTTCCACGTGTCTAACGGATCCTGCAAACCCAAACGAAGAAGAATGGATAGCGGATCTAAGGTTTATCGATGCGGTGACCATTTTGAAATGATCATAATAGGTTGAAATCGTACGCCAAGATTGCTACAAACCACGAGGTGGATGAAGATTTTTCAAAACTAAGTATATCAGGTCGATGCGGATAGGGAGCGATCGTCAAAATAGGTTTTCCCGGAGACGATTCAACCCGATATCATGCATCACTCTCATGTCAGTCTAAAGGGAAGTCCTATAAGCTAACCAGTAATTAGGTAGTAGTCCCCGCTTTCGTGCCGTGTGTTTTTGTACCTATACAGATTCCCGCGCTGTTTGTTATAGTTTACGGCACAGATGGTCGAGTCGCTCGGGGACTCAACAAGCCTCAAATTCCTATTAGAATATGCCCAAAGGCGCCGTGATCGGACAAATCCGCGGGTGGATCTGGACCGAATATACACGGCAGCCGTCCAGATGGCTACGGGTTTAGCGTGCCGCAACGCCCACTTCCCCAGTCTTCGTGAACGTCCAAGGTCAACGCCGGCGGAACATGCTAATCGAGAACGTTTGTATGGATTTGAAGAACGAAGTTGCACGTCTCCGTATGGATGCATATTTGTTTCATAGATAAGATCACCGGGACATACACCATAATTCATTGGAATGGACTTTACTGCAGCGTTCAGCGCTAGGTCGGATCCTGCATGAATTTTAGACAGGGAAAAGTCTGCCGATAATCCAGGGCAAATCGCCGGGGAATATTTGGGCTACTACCACCTTAAAGTTATAGCCATCGATCACATACCGTCTATGCCACGATCGACACGAAGGAATAGGAAACTCTTGTTCTGGGCCGATCTATTTGTTGCTGTGGTGATCGCTATGACAGGATCGATCACAACGTAGCATCCAAACCGCAAGCCAATGACAAGCGCAACGATTGGTCCAGATCGATCAAGATATACGTGTTAAAAACTTATATAGAAAGTCTCAAACACTTCCCGCGATCAATACTCACCTGCTGACAAAGTTGCAGCACGGGAGGATCAGCGTGAGTCGCATGCAAGCAAGCGCCGTTTAACAGCCATAGAGAGTTCAGTAGAAGTGCACACTGATTTATATGCAAAAAGAAAGGTGTATTATGTAAAGTTACCTAAGAAGTTAATGCAACTTAAAATGTATACCTAAAGGTAACCGCAAATATACCCACCCATTTCAGCCAATGGGGTTTCATCATCATCGAAATACGTTAAAGCCGAAAAGGCTACACGTATTTCCAACACTCCTCCTGAAACACCGGAGGCTGCATATTCGTCAACCCAACATTAATACAATGCATCTTCGTTAATCCAAATTAATCCAATGCATCTTCGTCAATCCAACATCAATCCAATGCATCTTCGTTAATCCAAATCAATCCAATGCATCTTCGTCAATCCAATTGCCCGATACGCAATCAACTCCTTAGTGCTGCGGTAGACACAGATACCTCATATAGTAGTCCACCTTGTAGTAACCAATGGCGGGTGCGTGGTTCTTGTGTGTAGCACAGTGCACAGCGAACGAATTTCAGGACGCGTGCACCGTGGGACCCACACAGACTGCCCACCAGTGATTGAAAACCTAAGGCACACGTTATAACAGCATCCACACGAGACTCCTCCTTTTCTCCATCAAACAAGAAAAGCACTTGTACCAAATCCTCGCCGTACGTTTCTTCATATGTCTTCTTCTGAAACGCGACCTCTGCATTCGAACGAGCCATCACAACCGAGAAAGCAATTTCCCTTTTTCTCTCTACTTCCGTTGTCGCCTTGCGCAACATCTCCGCTTCCACTTGCTCCGGAGGACTCGAGAGTATCTGTGTAGCCGGGTGCGTACACGCACGGTGCGACTAGCGCACAGAGGAAGACTTTTCTTTAAGCGGAGTTCGCCGCTACTTAGCCGATACGCCCTTATAAAGGGCTTAGTAGGAGAGAGCTCTCCTACTCGGGGCCAAGATTCCCGGTTTGGTTTACTATTAGCTTTCGCTAATGCCTTAACGCAAGGCTCCTACTAAGGGTGTAGCTAGAGGGAGGACTCCCTTTACGCTACTGCACTCACTACACGGGCGACCGGTCGAGGTCGTGCGTCTGTAGTCGGTTGAGTGAAATGTAAACTGAATGTATATTTAATATATAATTAGCCTAAATTAATTTAAACTAATGTAAACTATATGTAATACTCAGTAGAACTTACCAAATTCGTACCTAGCTAAAATGTAGTGTACACCACCTGTGTACCAACGCGTGGATGGCTGCCACGCCACCCCCAGGGGCTCCTGCCCTGATTGGTTAAAATACCAATGGTTCAAAACCTTTCGAACCGGTCAATACTGACCCCAACCGTAGTGTACTCACGTACACCACCTACTAAATGTGACTCGAATGTAACCCTGTTACATCCTCCCCCATCAAGACAATTGCTTACGCAATAAACAAAATTTTGTTGGAGAACTCCAACTGCCAGAACCTCTGGTTGACCATGAGCACCATAAGTGGTGCTATGGAAGAAAAACTATTCCGATAACTCGGAAGTGGATGCCCTAAGGGATATCTCCCCAACGGCTGACCACTCCGACAGCGCCGAAAGGCGATGTCGGTCATCCAATCCATTCCCCACACGTGGGGAAAACGCGCTAACTCGTGCGCCACCTTTACCAACTAGGGATGATACATTCGGGTAGCCGAAGGCGACCATCACCAATGAACCGGCCTCCGTTCATGAGGCCCGACGTGCCGTACAGCCACAGAAGGGACCTCGTGACCCTCAAAAGAAGGCTAAGAACGCGGTCAAGAGGGGTTTAGCCTCCTATACCCCTGGTCCAGCGGCTATACTGCCGCGTGAAATTGCGCGTCGGAAACAACTCCGGACCAGACTGCTAATGCCTAAGCAGTTTACTGTTAAGTCCTACCGGGCGCGCCTCGGGAAACAGGCACGCGGTGCCCTTGTGGATATCCTCCACGAGGTTCCCTTTGTTATCTTACGGGACGAAAGCAACGAGGACGTAGAACAGGCATTCCGCGCTTGGGCGGAAGGGGAGAAGAACCTCCCTAACTTTGATGCGCTGTACAACAGCTTTTCTGAACCCGACGTTTGGGTAGAGAGGGCGTTACGCTTGGCCTATGCCCAGGCCAAAGCGCAAGGGCAATTACCTGCCTCTTACTACACGCGCCCTGCTCTCGATGTGGTGCCGGAGAGCAATGCAGACTCTGCATCTGCCTACGGAAAACTCCCAGATACTGGGAGTGAAGGGTCTTCTTCGGCCCCTTTCGTCGTTGACTCTCAGTGAAATTCTCCCTCTCGAAAGCGTCAACGACGTCACGGCAATCCTGCCTCAGGGGAGTCTCGGACTCCCAAAAGCTCTGTGAATGTGAATAACCTTTCCACTTCACCAGGTACTGGGTATCACCCCGGTGATGGCGTCGTGCCATCAGGCGTTCCACATGGTAATGTGGAGTACCCTACGTATCAATGACTGGAGGAGGGGGGTCGCTATTGCGACGTAAGTTCCACGAGCGCTGTGATCGACATAGCCTTCGCATCCAAGATGCCCAGGAGGGACTCCGCGACGAGGGGAGTGCGAATGAACGCATCGAGGGGCGGCTTGCCTCCCTCGAGTCTCTTGTTGCGGAGCTTCAGGGTCGTATTTCAACCCTGTCGGAGATGTTCCGACCTGTCGTGCCTTTCGGCTACCCAACTTACCACCCTCCTCCAAGAGGGGACCCGCCTCCTGGTTCTGGTATGGCTTAAGCATATCCACATAGAAGGTTGGATGCGTACGCATCGCCTTCGGGATATCCAAGGTATACGACAAGCCCTTTCGGGCTAATACCTTAAAAGGCCCCACAAACCTGGGGCGCAGTTTATTCCGCAACACGTTGGAAACTGCATGTGTAGGAAGATTTTTAGCGTTTAATAAAACACTTTCTCCTACTTTGTATACCTTTTCGTTACGCTGCCCCTTGCGCTCAGCTTGCTCCTTCTGCTAGTCTTGGCTTTCCGCCATGGCATCGCAGACGTGTTGTAATGGGGTGCCATTACATAATTGATATTCAAGTTAGAATATCACAGTTTAATTTCCGACGCGTTGTCTGAAATTTAAATAAGAGATTATAAGTTATTATAATCTACGAAGGAAAAGTCGATTCGGTATAAATACCGATCTTGCAGCTTAACTAATAGTACAGTTATCTTAATACTTGATATTATTATATTAATTAGGTAGTTACTATACTATTAGCCTCTAAACCACCCATTAAATAAACACTCTTAATTTTGCGTTCATAGACTCAAGTAAATATTTATATTTACTTTTTAGTATAGGATTAGTTGTTATCAACTAATCCTGCCCTAATTGTATTGCGGGCTTCCTCTCAATTACAGTGTAAGCCTGCAACAGGATCAGTCCTGTTACACCTGGTAGCACTTCGTGGTCCGTCTTAACGACCACAGTTCCTTTCCGCTATTCAACTAGCGGAGCGAAGATTAAGAGCCCTTCGGCATCATGTCGCGAGACATGACGCCTGCCGAGCGAGAGAGAACGCTGGAAGTGGTGAATTAACAATTCCCTCACTTCTCGTCGCGTAGTAAAGACGCGACGGTGGAAATGGTTCGGTCTATGGGGACCGACATCATTACCTTCCTCCTGGGTAAGTCCCCGGAGGAAGTGGTAGAGGTGGTGAATCGCTTTAGGCGAAGCCACCTAGAAAAGCCAGTACGGCCCGCGCCAGAGGCATCGCGGACCGCAACTGCACCTACAACGCATAGCGTTGAAGTGGTAACGGCGCGAGTACCACACTTTACTGGCGAAGGGGGCGAGCCCCTTCGTAGATGGTTCGCAGAGGTGGAAGATGCCATCTCTGCGCAAAATATTGTTGGCGAACGTCAACAGGCGTACTTCTCCACAACATGTCTAGGCGGCAGAGCCTGGGCATGGGCGATGAATCGCAGAGACATCTTAAAAGCTGAGCTAAAGCTCAACTTTGAAGCTCCAGAAATGGATATAAGTAGTCGGCAGGAGTTTATGGAACTCGGGCAAGGTAAGCTTGACCTCCAAGCTTACGCTCAGAAGACGCAATATTTGCTGTCAAATATTGTGTATGAGCCGGTGCCCCCTGCTATGCAGGTCACTGGCTTCATGAAGGGACTCAATGATGGTCCCGTCAAACAGAGTCTCTACCGGCACCCGCCAGAGACTCTAAGGGATGCCATTGATATGAGCATCCGTGAGGAGTTCAGCATGCGATCAGCGTCATCGCATGATGGGTACAGCCGAAGGGCTCAACAGCCCTTCGCTTTTGAAATGCCGCAACGGCATGTCAACAATCAGCAGTCAGGAAGACGAAGCTCACTCTTCGTCTCAAGAAACAGCCACCCGCGCCAGAGCATGGGCGGTGGAGGTCCAGAGCCAATGGACCTATCGGTTGCGGTTGCTTCGAACACGAAGCAACCGAAATTTAAGAAGAATATTCGCTGCAATAGATGCGCGAAAATGGGACATTTTGCTTATGAGTGTATGGCACCTCGTCCGGTGCCACGCAGTCAGCGGACGGAACCGTCCGCTGCACGGCGACACCAACAGGGAAATCACCCTGTTGGTGCAAAAAAACGTATAACACCAGTCGGGTCGGGGCGCCCTACTGGGAATGTTATCCCACATGCCGACATAGGGCATGTGAGGGTAATAGCCTCAGACGGGACTATGTCCTGTCAAAAGGTGCAGGGTGATGGTAAGCCTCTTATCACCCTGGAGGTTAAGCCGCACGGGAGCGATGTCCCCATGCGAGCTATGTTTGACACAGGAGCGTCAAACAATTTCGTTAGAACTCAGAGTCTAACGCTGTTGAGCTTCTTGGAGGTAGAAACCCCACGAAGTATGTTTTCATTCCGGTTAGCAACAGGTGCAACCGTGACTATTCCAAAGCGTGTGATTAAAACACGCTTCAAGTTGAATGAACTGTCATTCGAGGATGAATTCATCGTCCTCGATTTAGATGACAAGTTCGATGTGATACTTGGAATCCCATGGATGTCCAAGTTTAAACCTTCGATCGACTGGGTTAACCTATCGATCGACTGCGGCGGACCCACAGGATCTGATCACCCTGTGTGTAATCCGGCTGTATCAGAAGATACAACCGCAGCATCAGACAGTCTGGTGGATAGCGATGGCACCACCAGGTCTGTACTGACACGATCAGCGGAAGGTACCTCCGCTGGTGAGAGTCCAGAGGGACTACCACACGCAACAGAAGAGTCGTTGCGTGTTGGAGAGAAACATTCCACGGGTGATAAATACCACCGTGAGAATGAAGTGGTATCCACGGTGGGAAACACCCACCGTGAGAATGAAATAGTATCCACAGTGGGAAACACCCACTGTGCGACCGAAGGTTCCAACACGACGAAAGAATTCCGTGTTGATGAGAGTGAACTCACGATCGAGTGAAATCGTGAGCACAACTCCATGGTGGCCAGTGCCCACCACGTTGCGTTAGCCATGCACACGGGTGATAAAGACCACCGTGTCGCAGAACAGGCGGCCGATCAGACGAGCACATCTGATCGCCAAGAAAATTCCATGGTAGGCAGTGGCCACCATGATGATGAGTATTCGCACACGGTGAATCGTAATCACCGTGTAGCAGTCAATCAGACGAGTGCGTCTGGCTGCCTGGACAGTTCCGTCGAGACGATCAACGTCTTGACCCAAACGGAGACCGGATTAGCTACCCAGTCTCTGTTGATGGAACACCCTCCGAAAGAAGGTTCGGAGGTGATGGATCTTCCAGCGCTAAGCTGGAAGAAGTTTATGAAGAACTTGCACGATGATCAGATCGAACAGATCTGTATCATTGTTGCAACAGATGATGTAGTGGATATTAGTGAACGAATATCCACATTACAAGTGGAAAACACTGGGAACGAGTTTCCCAATGATCAAACCAAAGTTCAGCGCTTTGAAGCGCAGAGCTGGAAGTCGCTTAAAGCGAACTCCCCATTTTATGAGGTACTTCGGGAATACGATGACGTATTCCCAGAAGAAGTACCTAGCGAACTCCCTAAGGATAAGGGAACTCGTCATGAAATTGACCTCGTGCCAGGCACGAAGTATTGTGTCACGCGGCAATGGCCGTTGCCGCGTGATCAAGTAAAAGCGATCGACGAGTTTTTCGAAGCTCGTCGTAAATCAGGCCAAGTGCGGGAGTATATCTCACCGCACTCTACCCCCACCTTTTGTGTGAAAAGGTCCACAGGTGGGTGGAGAATCGTTCACGCTTACAACAAGCTGAACGCAGCGACGGTACAGGCGCAGACGCCGATACCTCAAAAAGATGTCATCATTGATGGCATGTGCGGGAGCACCATCTTTAGTGCTCTCGATCTAAGAGATGGATTTTATCAAATCCTAATGCGTGAGAAGGATATCCCTCTCACGGCGGTAAGCACCCCAAGCGGCATGCTTTGGGAGTGGCTTGTTATGCCACAGGGGCTTCGAAATGCCCCTGCTACGTTTAACAGATGCGTAACGCATCTATTACGCCCGGTGCGAGAATTCGTACCGAGTTATTTCGATGACGTGTTCATCCATAGTAAGGGTGAACACGATAAAAGCGATGTAGATGTCCATAGGGAACATCTACGTCGAGTGTTAGAGCTTATGCTTACGCATAAGCTCTATGCAAATCTAAAGAAGTGCACCTTTGGTGCACCTGAGATACCCATTCTTGGATGTTTTGTGGGCAAGAACGGGGTGCGCTCTGATCCAAAAAAGATCAGGGTGATCGTTGAATGGCCTACGCCAAACAACTTTAAGGAACTTCGAAAGTTCCTTGGGTTAGCAACATATTTGCACAAGTATTCGTGCAACTATGCTGGGTTAATACGACCTCTTTCTCAATTGCTTAAGAAAGATGTTGAATGGCATTGGTATACCCAATGCCAAGATGCTTTTGATGCAGTCAAGAAAAGCTTGACTGAAGCGCCTGTCTTGGCTATAGCCGATAACGAGCGTCCGTTCCACGTCGTTTGCAACGCGAGCGATTTCGCTATCGGCTGTGCTGTGATGCAGCGTGATCACGATGATCGTGATCGCGTAATCTGCTATCAATCGCGTCAGTTGCGCCCAGCCGAGCGCAACTATCCAGTGCATGACAAGGAAATCCTTGACATGAAGTATGCACTGGCCAAGTTTCGGATCTATCTCTTGGGAGATAGACCGTTTGTGGCTTACACGGACCATGCGTCGCTCGCACGGCCGTGAATTCACCACACATTTCTCAAATAATGGCTCGATGGCTGTCATTCTTTGCTGAATACAACTTTACGGTTGAATACAAACCCGGAAAGTTGAACGTGATAGCGGATGCGCTATCACGAAGGCCCGATTACAAGACGAAACCGTCCGTAACCGAAGGTTCCAGTGCAAACGCGATCCGTTGCACTGCTTTTTCGTCGTAAATTATACGACAAGTACGCGAGGGGTACGAAACAGACGAGGAGACACGTCTGTTGATTGATTAATTAAGTGATCAATCAAGTGAGAAGCGCGACGAACTACCAGAGTTCCTCCGCGCTTGCTTGCATCGACATCGACTGCACGATGGTCTGCTTCTTTACAGCACAGACCAAAAAGATGAAAGTCGCATCGTCGTTCCAAACGACGATGATCTCAAACATCAAATTATGTTTGAGTATCATGATGCACCGATTTCGGGGCATCAAGATTGAGAGAAGACATACGCTTCTCTCGCACGTGACTTTTACTGGCGAAACCAGTACAAGTGGGTACGGAAAATACGTACGCGCTTGCGAGATTTGCCAGCGCCTTAAGCCTGCGCAGTCTGCACAGGCTCCGCTGCAATCTCTGCCGGTTCCGACAGAGTGTTGGAAGCCCATTTCAATGGACTTCGTATTCGGTCTTCCACCCGACAATAGTCGGAAGACCGGAATAGTGGTCTTTGTAGACCGTTTCAGTAAGATGGTACATATTACTGCAGTATCAGCGAAGGTAACCGCCGCTCAAACAGCGCGTATATTCGTTGATACGGTATTCCGTTTGCACGGAATGCCGGAAGACATTGTCTCAGATCGAGATCCGAGATTTACAGGACGTTTCTGTCAAGAAACGTTCTCATTGTTCGGAACCCAGTTGAAGATGTCAACTGCGGACCATCCGGAAACGGATGGGCAGACGGAACGGGTTAACCGCGTTCTCGGAGACATGTTGCGATCATACGCACATGCCTTTGAACAGTGGAGTGACTACCTGTAACTCACTGAATTTGCGATTAACAATTCGGTGCATGCTTCTGTGGTGAAGTGTACCACAAATTTGGTCACTTTTGGTCAAGGCAGTTGGTCGAGTTTCCGATTGTCTAAACAAGGGGGGGGCTTTTAGCCTATCAGATTCAAGGAGTATCAAGAGCGCAGGTCTTGGGTGGGTCACCTGACATTGGGTATTTTACATAATTTTGTGTGGGTACATTAGGGACCATAGGGAGGTAGTATTATTGGTTAGTTGTGTTTTTTCCAAGTAAGAGTCTTTTGGTTACGGATTTTCCCGGTAAAGGTTTTTGGTCTAGGAATAAGTGGCAAAAACCTCTTCTGGTCTTGGTCTACACCGTAGCAAGGGGTCTCCGTTGTTCTTTCCGCGTACACTAGTCGCCTCCGCCCGCCGCGGAGTGTTTGGGGGCAGAGGGTTGAATTATCCCCTCTTGCCTATTATGCCCGGTCTGGACGCGCCGCACGCGCACTTTGGCCACCGGAAGTCCCTCGACGGGAGTACGATTTGGCGATCTCGACTCTTTAAGTCAAGTACGTTTGGAACGTGCTATTCACTGGATTGGTCTTTACGTGGAGATATCGTTTGTGGAATTTCACGGGCATATTGGGTCTTCACGTAAACATGTTGGATCATTGTAACATTGGTTGGAGTTTAGACCGGTTTTGGTCTTCTCTCATATTGGTCAGGGGCTAGACCGGTTGATTGGTCTACCCTCTATTATTTCGTATTGGTCAGGTCTAGATCGTTTGGACGATCGACATATTGGAATTTATCTTTTCGAAGTGTTTCTGGTCTGTACGTACCTGGGGTGAAGAGTTCCGCCCTAGGTACACCTAGCCAGAACGGTCTCATATTCAAGACCGAATCAGATCGATCTGCGATCCCGATCCACCGAGTGTGTAACTAGCCCATTCCATCGGGTACACAAGGTGAGATGAACTTAAGTGAATCGGACCAAGTGTCTTGGATGATGACCGGTCGTCTGCCAGCAGCGGACGATCGGACCAGATTTCGAATGGAGGTCCGCGGCGTACCCCCCCCCCGTAAGTTGGAAGGCTGGGCACGATGGTGGGGGTCAGGTTGTCGATACAAATGTATTCGATTTCGAACTTGACTCCACCACAATGGTGCGCGTGCCCGGATCACTTGGTGATCGTGGATATCACTGCGAGGTGTCATCAAAGATTGAATTTTGAAGATTTGAATTTGGAATCGTTCTGGAGAGGGCGTAAGGAAAGGCTATCACCTTACGTCTTCGTTCTCGATAAAAATGGCGATGTCCGGTCTGGCCTGGTGGAGGACCAGATCGGGATTAATATTTTTTTCCTCCCCAAAAGGCTCCCACCGGAGCCTATCGGGACTATAGAAAGTCCTGCTATAGTCCCGGAAAGGATCAGGACCTTGGTCCTGATCCTATGTATGTGCATAAAACAGTGGATGGAAAATCAAAAGACGAAAAATACTTGGGAGATGATCAGAACGATCAGACCAACCTCCCCAAGGTCCCCAAGGTCCCCGAGATTCCCAAGAAAGGGTTGGGAATTCCGGCCGACGAAGACGACCTTGAAGAAAAGTCGCAGGTCGGAGATGGAGGCATCACTGAAGAAGACCTCAACAAGATGTATTACATTTTTGAGCTGAAACGATTTGTTCGCTTTGACGTGGTCTTTCGGGTGTTGAACCTCCAGATCCCCGACCATCTTCTCAGTCCCACTACCGAGCCGATCAAGAGTGATCGACCATTACTGTTGGTGAAGAACTGGGTGGCGATGTTGGCGGAGGTTGGCATTAAAATGCAGAACCCCGCCGATGCCCAAAAACTATTTGAATTTGAGACTTGGAGGCTGAAATCGTCGATGTCGACCTTCCACGACCATTTGGTCCCACTGGTGGGGGCGGTTCGCCGCCCTCAACTCCCACCGCAGCAGTGAAGGTCGCTGAAGTCTCCACAGCGCTTGTTGACATTGGTTCTGATGACGAATCGGTTTATCAGTCTCCACCGGCCTCTAACAGCTCATCAGAGTTGGAGACCGGTGTCGAGCGGATGGCCATGGGGGTGGACCATGCCCAGCCTGAACAAAAAAGGGACATGCGGCAGCAAAGGGCTGCTTGCCAGTCGGTGCTCCAGCAGCCCCCACAGGCCTCAGTTCCGCAAAAGGAGGGTATCCACACGTTGCCCATGACTCCAGCTAACGTCCAAGCCATGTTTGAGACGATGATGGAGCGTTTCATGGAAGACCGGGTTATACCACCTCTGCGCCCACATGTCCAAGACCGGTCTACCCAGCAAAGTGCCAATGTTTGCCGAGATGTGGATATGGAATCGGTAACATCTGTGGACAAGCCCACTCGAAGTGATAAGCAAGTCGGCAAAGGGAAGCGCAAGCCGCAACCGGCCAGACCGCGTAGACCAAGCAAGACAAGTGACTATGACATGGAGTCGGTCGGCGGTCTTGACTACCACTGTGGGTCAGACGGTACGGGCGCTGGCAAGCCACGCAAGGCTAACCTAGCCTCCACGACTGGCTACGACTTTGGATCTGCTGCGATTCCGCGCACCCGTATGGCCACGACGACCGACCCCAAGGACTTCACTGGCAAGGATGATGATGAAGACCAGGCCCGGTCTTGGTTCGGTCGGGTCAAGTCTGCGTTCCTGCGAGACCAGACCCCGAAAAGTGAAAAGTGTCTGATCTTCCGGGATTTGTTGAAAGGACCGGCTGCCAACTAGATCCAACAGTTAGGTCGGGATGCCCGGTCTGACTGGGACCAGCTATGTGCAGAGTTTGAAGGGCAATATTGTAACTCCGGATTTTCGAGTGCCCGCAAGTATCACCATATGCAGAAGCGGGGCGACGAGACACCGATCGAGTATTTGCATCGGTTGAACGTGGCCGCACTTCGTGCCGGCATAACAATTAAAGAGAATAATCCGCCGAACGGTGCTGCTCTGGAACATGTGGGTCACTACATTAGTACCCTGGACGATCAAGAACTGGCGGACCAGCTTACTCTGCTGCGTCTTAGGGACGCGGGTGAAGTTGAACAGACTCTACGGACGCTACAGCAGTCGCGTAGCATGAGGACGAAGAGTGCTGGTGGATCAGGTCGCTACCGATCCAAGACCCAGACCCAGACCGATCCGGTCAAGAGACCCTGGACCAGACCGACCCGAGCGGTCAAGGCGATCGTAGCCGAAAACAGCACGGGATCGGAAGGGGAAGTGGAAGTCAATCCAGCCAGGAGTCATCGGATGAAGACCAGTACCGTTACGTCTATGTTGCGGGACCTGCCCCGAAGACCAGGTAGAAGTCCGACCAGGTAGACCGGAAGGGAAGGAACGGAAGCAAGTCCGATCCGGACCGACCTCGTCAGAAGTGCTCCCACTGTTGGTCGAGCAAACATGATGGTCCAAAAAAAACTGCTGGAAGAAGATGGTGTGCAAGAAGTGCGAGAGACGCGGCCACCCGACTGACCACTGCCTTTTCGTATGCAAGTCATGTGGAGAGATCCACGAGGCCGGACACTGCAACATTGAAGATTTTTTTAACATTATACGCAAGGGGTACGTGCTGGACAAGCACGCGGGGATGCTGCCGCCGGACGCGGAAAAGATGTTAAACTAGAACGCTCTCCAGGTTGGAATCTGGATCTAGCCGAGCGTTCTACTGCTCACATCTATCCATATGTCGGCAAGGAGGATAAGACCGACAATACACGTTCTATTCCAAATTGCGTCGACCGAGACCATCCGGTCTACAGTCTGAAGACCGATGAGTACTCCCGGACCAAGGTGTTTATGCAGTTGGACTTGCTGCCTGGAGAATCCCGCGGATACTGGAAGTATCACGCGCCTGATAAATGGTTCAAGCAGGCAAAAGCCTGTGGCATTATTAAAACCAGAAAGCGACGATGCTGTTCGACTCTAAAGCTGAAGTCTCGATAATCGACTCTGCCTTTGCTCGTAAGGTCGTATGTCGTATAGACGATACCCAGAGACAAGAATGTGTCGGGATCGGTGAAAACTCTTATATGACCGAAGGAAGAACGCGTGTGAAAATTACTTTGTCGGGATCGCTGGTCTACTTTTTCAGCGCTTGGGTTGGCAATTTGGCTGGACAGGACGCTTTACTAGGCATGGATTTCATGGTCCCAGCTGGTATTTGCCTAGACCTGTCACATGGAGTGCTTACACTCCCGGATGAGGTCCAGGTCCAGTTGGCTGGTCAAAGACCCCTGTATGGTTCGTGTACCGATCTGGTCCGGTGGGATCAAGACCTCACTATCCCAGTGGGTCGGTCTGCCGATACCCCGGTAGAGAAAGGTTTCCGTTCGAGGAAGTTATGGTTGACCAGGGGCGATAGGTGGGTCTCGACCTTCGTAAAGAGTGCTGGTCGACGTGATTTTGTCCGTGTTACCAATATCGGTGACAAGCCGCTGACACTGGACAATAAAACTATTGTCGGCATGTGGTTAGCAGAAGGGAAGGTACCAAGGAAGATGGGGTTCGTCTAGATTGGATCGAGGCGGTATGTCGAGTGGCAAAACCTGGCGTACAAATCGACCACCGATCTTATCAGCGATGATGGGTCGGTGGAAGAGGATACCTCACCTTTAGTGGAAAGACCAGGTTATGTCACCCCAAAAAAGATGTTGGTCCGAAGAAAGGCGCCGCAGTCACCAGGAACGGTGTACCATCAAGTAGACGAGCCGAGGCTTGTCAACGTGGTGTCATCACAAGACCAGGCGACAGCGGAGCAAGAAACGGAAGAAGGGGAACATGAAGTTGCTAGGTCGGACCATGACGGTGTTCCTAATCAGAACGATATCAGTGAAGGACAGCCCGTCGATCAAGACCAGGGGCGTTCAGCTGGTCCAGATGGTCTAGGTGATATCGCCCCAAAAGATGAACAAGTATGTATACATGAAGGCAGGGAACAGTACATTCAGGAGCTGGAAAGCCAAATGGCAGTCCTCCCTGAAGTGTCTGCCGACTCGCCCGAAGTTACAATGGATGATTTACAAGTGGGTGATCAATACCTTAACAGTCCAGACCAGATCGAGCAGTTGAAGAATATCATATGGAAGAAAAGACATCTGCTGATCGGAAAGGGCAACGCCTTACCACCTGCATCCCGTGGTCCGATTTGTGATATTGACGTGGGAGATGCCAAGCCGATTGCCCAGCGATGTCGACGCGTGGCGCCACAGTACCGTGAAAAGCTTTCTGATCTCATTAAAGGACTGTTGGGCACCAATATTATTAGACCGTCGACCTCGCCATGGGCCTCGCCGATCGTAATTGTTATCCAGAAGAACGGCGTTGAAATTAGACTGTGCATCGACTATCGGCTGGTAAACCGGTTGACTAAACTCATGGTGTACCCGATGCCGCTGATTAATAATCTGTTGGAAGACCTCGACAAGACCTTGTGGTATTGTTCGCTAGATATGGAAAGTGTATTTTGTGTGGTATCGATGACTGATCGAGCCCGTGAGATTTCCGCATTTGTGACGCCGTTTGGTCTTTTTGAGTGGAATCGTATGCCGTTCGGTCTGAAGAACGCACCCCAGATCTATCAAAGGCTGATAGACAACGCATTGTACGTACACTTCAAGATCAAGACCGATCGGGACCCTGTTGAAAATTATGATGTGTTTAGAGAGGGTAAACCCGATCGGGAAAGAGGGCCGTCCGTTCTAGGGAGGCGGTCGTACATCGACGACATTCTGATACCTGACTCGTCATGGAACGACCTGTGCGAGAAGGTTGAACGATTGTTGGAGACATGCGACCGCTGGAACCTGTCTATCAGTGCCGTGAAAAGTTTTTGGGGTATGTCCAAGGTCGCCTATTTATGCCATATGGTCTCGAACAATGGTCTAGAGGCTAATCCCAAGGACCTGGATTCGCTGAGTAACCTCCCGTTCCCCAGATCGCTGAAGGCAATGCATTACTTCCTGGGAAGCTTGAATTATTATAGCCGATTCATTGAAGACTTTTCTATCTACGCGGCTGTGCTGTACGAGCTCCGGGAAGTTGACTACCATATGTTGCGCGAAGGAGATCGGGCAACTTTACAGGAGGGCGCCGACTCTGGTCTTGCTGCAGTTTGTCCGCAAGTGGAGGCCGAAGATCATATGAAGCGTGCACAGTTTGCCTTTGGTATGTTGAAGGTTAAGATGGCGACGGCACCGATTCTCAAACATTTCGCTCCCGAAAAAGTGCCGACCATTATTGTATATGCCAGTAAGTGGGCTATCTCGGCCACTTTAGTGCAATATCACGATGGTGTGTATCATCCAGTCACGTTTACGAGCCGGACGCTAAAACCAAATGAAGTGAACTATGGAATTGTCGAGAAAGAAGTACTGGCGTTGCTACGAATTCTGTATGTGTGTTACAACCTGCTGGTCGGCCGACCTATAAAGGTCCTGTCAAGACGGTCTACTTTGTCCTGGCTATTATTAGCCAATGGGATGGACGGACGTCTAGGCAGATGGTCGGCGGTCTTGTCGCAGTGGACCCTCGAGGTCGTTAAGTGCACCGGGGGCAAGGAAGAGATATTGGGCACATTAGCTGCCAGTATCACCCTTCGGTCTGAAGTGGACGAGGCATTGATAGCGATTGCCCCGAGGAAGCAACCTCGGCAGTCAGTTTCAAGACCGCCACCGACCGTCGACCATGATGAAGAGCTCTTGGTCTTAAGTTTTGACGGATCGGCAAGCGTGAAGAAGAAGGTCGGCGCCTATAGTGCCATATTGTGGAAGTTGCCGCAATGGTCTATTGTTGCAGCCGCTGCCGATTTCACGCCGGATATTACTGTTAACGATGCGGAGTAGCGAGTTCTACTTCTATGTCTGGACCTGCTGTCGTCGCAAGAGAAGGGGCGAGTCATCATATGTGGTGACTCCAACCTAGTGATCAGGCAGATCACCGAAGAGATCGACTGCAAGGCTCCACGACTACGGACGCTAAATGATCGAGTAATGAAGGCATTGAAGGACCACCCCAACCACGAGCTATTGCACTTGAAACGGGACTGGAACAGAAGCGCCGACTACTTCGCGACCAAGGCCATGCAAGACCAGACCGGGGCTACGATCACCGAGAAGGCCGTTCTGGATGAATTGATGGATATAAACAGGCTCCCAGAAGTGATCGGACCCAAGAACACCCCAGTCCAGGTGCATGTGATGGTCGCGACTAGATCGAAAGCTCAAAAGTCTCGCCGACCGTTCCCGAAGGAAAGTTTGAACGAATATGCAGTGCAACAGTTAAGGATGGAACGGATCCTCAAGGCGCAGGACGAAGAAGAATGGATTATGAACCTGAAGACCTACCTGCGTGGTGAACTGTCCAAGTTGACGAACGATC
Organism: Peronosclerospora sorghi; assembly: GCA_026184515.1. Taxonomy (NCBI): domain Eukaryota; phylum Oomycota; class Peronosporomycetes; order Peronosporales; family Peronosporaceae; genus Peronosclerospora; species Peronosclerospora sorghi. Next base: position 5,774,879 of record CM047585.1, on the reverse strand, counting down.
AAGCGAAAGAGTGCATCAAGATCGCGGATAGCTACGAAGTGGATGATAATGGATTATTGTATTACTGCCGCGATGCCGACCGAGACAGTGCAGACCGGGACCGACTGGCGAAATTAGTGATCCCCGAGTTGCTGCAGCCGGATGTCCTTCATCACTATCACGTGAGTCTAGAAGAGGGACATCAGGGCATAGGCAGGACCTATCAGGTACCACTTCCACTGGAGAGGTCTTTTCCGCAGTGTGCAGAAATATGTGGGCTGTTGCACGGATTGCGAGACCGGAAAGGGTAGACCGGTAATCAAGGGGCGATCGCCCGGAAATATCGAAGCTACCTACCCTTTCGAGGTCATAGCGATGGACCACATACCGTCCCTACCTAGATCGATGCGCGGCAACACTGAGCTGTTGATCTGGGTAGACCTGTTCACCGGTCTAGTTATTGAGAAGGCAAGTGCATCTCGGTCTGCGGAGCAGATCGCCCAGAGCTACGAAGAATGTGTGTTCCGAAGATTCGGCGCCAGCGAGGTCATCAGGAACGATCGGGAACCCGGTTTTATGGCCGAGGTGTTCCGGTCGTTCAATAACATGTTGGGCCAGAAACAGAGTGCGACGATGGCATATCGTCCGCAAGCAAATGGGTCGGCGGAACGCATGGTGCACACCTTAACGAGGGCGATCAAGATGTACGTTGCTGATCCAGACCAGCGAGATTGGGATGAGTATGCAGAAAGGCTGGTGTTTGTACTCAACTCGTCGACCGATCGGGTCCGAGTAGAAACGCCTTTTTATCTGGCATATGGATGGGACCCTCGGTCGACATTGGAAGCTGCGATACCTATCGGTTGCACCCGGACCCGTGATCGCGATGCTCGACGCTGGCGCATGCAGGTCCAGAAACACTACCAGCATGCAAAAGAAGTCATCAACGAAAAGCTGCGTCAGGCCACACAAGACCGGGCAGACCGGACCAATGACCAGGTCCGACACCACGGTATAGAACCAGTGGCGAGGGTATGGCTATACCTAGACCGAGTGAAAGAGGGCTATGCGAAGAAGCTGGTTCACATGTGGCACGGCCCTTTCCGTGTTGCCGAGCTGATTGGTGAGCACGCTGACCGTCTAGTAACAACTAGTACAGATTACAAGGTCTTCCCGATCGTGCATGTGTCCAAGTTGAAGCTGGTCCGAGGATTTCCTGATCGGCCCAAAACTCCCTGTCTGGTAGACGAATAAAAAAGATTTGATTTCGATGAAGCGTTACTGCCGGAGGACAGTTGGGAACGACCATTAGAGGAAGACGAGTTTGAAGTGGAGAAGGTCTTAGATGTTCGGTCGACCAAGAAGACCAGGTTCGGTCAGACTCACCGAGAGTACCTGGTCCGATGGAAGGACCATGATGAATCAACTTGGGTCGACGAGCTCGACTTGAATTGTGGGGCTCTTCTACGAGAGTTCGAACGAGAACGAGTCAGTCGTAATCGCTTCGCAGTGATGCAGACTCATGAAGACCAAGACCAAGACATGCAGTAGCATCGGTCGGTCTAGACCGGTGTGAAGATGTGGAAGGTCCGTAGTTGATGTGAAATTGTGATGAACTGTGACGAATTGGAGTAGCGTAATGACGAATGTGATGACTATTTTTCGTGATGGAGGTGGAACTGTTTACGATAAAGTGTTCGGTGCAACTATGGAGAGAGTGGTAAAATTAGCTCAAGTGATTTGACGATCGGACATATGAAAAAGAAATGATGACATGTATTGCGAGTTATCTGGTCGACTACCTGCGACCTCACTTGCTATCGCCCACAGACGGCCCATGACCATCGACGGATGATTTTCCACTTGATCCTGAGACTGGTTACGCCAGGGGCCCTTCCGGTCAATCTGGACCAAAGCATCCTTGAGGTCCGCGACCGGCTCAGCGCAATCAAGACCGGGGTACCATATGCCGTTGTCGGCCAGCAGTCTGGTCTTCTCAACGCGACGCCTCGGCTTGTGGAGGAACACCGGGTACAAGAACACGTCGACGTCACACTCGCGGGCTCGCATCCCGTCCAAAATGTACTGGCACAGGGACTGCCAAGCCTCGCCCGACCGAATTCGACGTCGCTTGCGCTTGCTCTGGAACGTCGCCAGGCCCGGATCTTGTCGCACCCGGTCGGGGGGAAGCATCAAGTAGTGCGACGCTTCCCAAATTGTTTGGCCGTGGATCTTGTTGAAATTCTTCACCCGTTCTAGCAAAGTGCCGATTCACGGAGTCAAGCGGAACCCAAGTCCTATCTTGGGGTGTTCGAAAAATTTCCATGGTTCATCGCCGTATAGGCGGGAGATCTGCGCTGATAATCAAGTCCGCCCTCCATGCAGAGCGTCAGGGGTTTTCTTGGCCGGTGGAAAAATCCAGGGGTCCGGGCGAGAGAAAGACCGGGCCAGAAGCTGCTTGGTCAGGGTAGACCGGCGCAAATAGCCGATTTGCCCCGACGACCACGGCAAAGTGATTTCAAATGTCCGCGGCGTAAGGGAGATGGTGTCAACCGCCATGTTCTTCAGTAGAGCGTACTTGTGAAGCTCGGATGTCCCGGGGAGAACCGAAGGCGCCGGCTTCGCTGATGTCGATACTGGTGTGGCGTCACTTGGCAAACCGGTCTTCTGTTCTGACCCCAATGTCGACGCCACTTGGATGAAACTTTCACGTAAATTCGTTCGTGACTTGGACTGGATGGCGACCATAAACTCGGAATCGCAGGACCCTTCGCTGGAGTCCTCCTTGGACGAGACCCCTGTTTGCTTGGTGCAATTTGCAGTACGGCGCGAGGGCGCTCGACTTTCCGAGGGGCTGTAGATTTCGCCCGTGTCCGAGTCCGAGTCCATAAGAAGCGCCTGCGTCTTGTCTCGCTTATGAGGCACTGCACGCTTCCCCTCGAGTCTGGGTTCGCGCGCAGTGCCCCGCGCCCTCGAGCTACCCGGCGCGTCCGCGCGCTTTTTCGATTTGTTTGCAATTTCTGGCTGCTGAATATCAGCCAATGAACGATGTCGGTCTTGGCCCTGCTGCAAGCGGTCTTGGTCTTGCTCCGAGGCGACTAAGGTTGCCGACGCAGACCAATCTATTCTGGAGGAAGCAGCCGAATACGGACGCAGAAAGTTCATCAAGCGCTGGCGGCACTGGTCTAGTGCCACATGACGACGACCCGACTCTAGCGTCCAAGCGTCTGACTTGTCTTGATAATACCGGACCTTACCGGTCTGGTCTTAAATTGAAATCTGAAGCTCGGCAATGCGTCGCGCGAAGTCGTAGCCTTGCATGCGCAGTGAGGTCGCGTCAAACTGTCCGTCCAGTTTCTGCCGGCGAACAAGTGCAAGTTGATCCCGGAGATGGGACTGATAAGCCTCCAGACGGGACAGCTCATGACGTGCGCTTACCAGCTCCTCTAGAATTGGTCGGAGCTGGTCAACATGAGCGTCGGACTGCCTATCGGCATCAAGCAAGGCACCTATTGCCTTGACGACGCTGGGAGGGATGAGAGCTGAAGACAAACGAGGGTCAAGAAAAGTACAAGACGAAGACCAAAGATGCGCACCTCGTGTTGCCTGGTGGTCCACCTGGGTCCTGAGACGCATGTTTTCTGCAAGCATGTCCTGCATCCGCGTGTCGGCTTCAGTCTGACACCCTTCCGATGTTTGAAGTGCAGGACAATTATGTGGGCTGTCAGACCGGGCCGACCGAACAGGTGAAGCAATGTGGAGCGACTCGGCACATAGAGTTTCTGCAGAACCAACAAGAACAAGCGTCAAAGGGGAGCATAAGAAGATCAAGTGCAGTAAAGTAAGTACCTGGCTCAGGTTGCGAAGATGGCTGGTCCATGGTGAAGAAGTGTGAGTGACCAAGGTCCAGTTGGTCGAGTGATGGGTGAGTCAGACCGTTATCGTTGTGCGACACGGTCGGACTCAGGGGCGGCTGTGTTGAAGTGTACCACAAATTTTGTCACTTTTGGTCAAGGCAGTTCGTCGAGTTTCCGATTGGTCTAAACAAGGGGGGCTTTTTAGCCTATCAGATTCAAGGAGTATCAAGAACGCAGGTCTTGGGTGGGTCACCTGACATTGGGTATTTTACATAATTTTGTGTGGGTACATTAGGGACCATAGGGAGGTAGTATTATTGGTTAGTTGTGTTTTTCCAAGTAAGAGTCTTTTGGTTACGGATTTTCCCGGTAAAGGTTTTTGGTCTAGGAATAAGTGGCAAACGCCTCTTCTGGTCTTGGTCTACACCGCAGCAAGGGGTCTCCGTTGTTCTTTCCGCGTACACTAGTCGCCTCCGCCCGCCGCGGAGTGTTTGGGGGCAGAGGAATGAATTATCCCCTCTTGCCTATTATGCCCGGTCTGGACGCGCCGCACGCGCACTTTGGCCACCGGAAGTCCCTCGACGGGAGTACGATTTGGCGATCTCGACTCTTTAAGTCAAGTACGTTTGGAACGTGCTATTCACTGGATTGGTCTTTACGTGGAGATATCGTTTGTGGAATTTCACGGGCATATTGGGTCTTCACGTAAACATATTGGCTCATTGTAACATTGGTTGGAGTTTAGACCGGTTTCGGTCTTCTCTCATATTGGTCAGGGGATAGACCGGTTGATTGGTCCACCCTCCATAATTTCGTATTGGTCAGGTCTAGATCTTTTGGAAGATCGACCTATTGGAATTTATCTTTTGGAAGTGTTTCTGGTCTGTACGTACCTGGAGTGAAGAGTTCCGCCCTAGGTACACCTAGCCAGCACGGTCTCATATTCAAGACCGAATCAGATCGATCTGCGATCCCGATCCACCGAGTGTGTAACTAGCCCATTCCATCGGGTACACAAGGTGAGATGAACTTAAGTGAATCGGACCAAGTGTCTTGGATGATGACCGGTCGTCTGCCAGCAGCGGACGATCGGACCAGATTTCGAATGGAGGTCCGCGGGTTACCCCCCCCGTAAGTTGGAAGGCTGGGCACGATGGTGGTGGTCAGGTTGTCGATACAAATGTATTCGATTTCGAACTTGACTCCACCACACTTCAACTAAGCATACACCGTTCTACGTGAATGCCTTAAGGCATCCACGAACCCCAGCTTTACTTGGCGGTACGCCAAATCTAAGTGGGGGAGGGACCCGCTCAAATTTTGATCGAGTCAATGCGCAAGTTGCGACTGCAACTGGTGAACAAAACGATGGCCCTTCTACTGAAAGTACAGTAGAAGCGGAAGCAGCTTCAATTGAAACTGAAGCTGCATACGATGAATATGTGTCTGCATCAATGGCTGAAGACAACGAGGACAATGCACCTACTGCTGATAAAGCAGTAGATGAATTCTTATTACAGCGCCAAACTGTAATACGCTATATAAAAGATGTACTTGCCTCTGCTTTTGATAAGCAGAAGCAAAATGCAGACAAACAAGGAAGGAAGAACAAAAACTCCTTTCTGAAAGGTGAATTGGTATTATTAAGTACTACCAATTTGCCTACACATGCAATAAGAAACTCCCCTACACGGAAGTTGCTTCCTAAGTACATTGGACCCTTCAAGGTCCAAGAGATTCGGGGGAATGCCTATACCTTAGACATTCCCACAGAAATGCGGCTCCACCCAACATTCTATGTTGGGCGGATCAAGCCTTAACACTCGTCTTTGTCTTACGACGAGACGAAGAACCACGGAAGATACCGTGCTTATCCAAGTCTCCCAAGCGAGACTTGTAATCGGCTTCCAGCCGTTGATGAGCAGAGCGGAGAGTCGTTACCTCCGCCTTCGACTGCTCAAGATCAGCCGTGCGCCGATCGAGCTCTCCCTTATAGCGGGAAAGCTCAATGTACAGAAGATCATTCTTCTGCTGGAGGGCAGTGTGCTCCCCGAGGATGTCGCGGACATCCTCGCGAAGAGACCGATATGTCTTCACACAGCGAGACATATCGCTGCTCCAGGAGGAATAACCCTCCTCGAGCTTGCGGAGCATAGAACCATGCTCCGCAACAACAACGGCGAGGGAATTCTCAACCTCCGCCGCCCCTGATTAATAATCAGGGGAATAATCGATATATCCTCGAGCGCTTGATCTCGAAGCGCTCGGTGCCTTCGAAGAAGGGGCAGCGTACCGAGGACTTGGTACGCTGGCTGGGCCCAAGAGTTAGACTCTTGGGAGCCGATTGAGGTTCTGAGGGCCTACGCCCCAGACCTTTTAACTGAGTTTGAGAAGAAGTCTCAAACTCATACTGCGAAGTAGCATCAACAGTAGGTGTTGATGCATTCAGGGTATCAATTAAACCCTGAATTTCGTCGGGTACGGAAAAACCACAGTACCCCCGCAACTCCTTCTCTGACAGACGTGGAGCGCCCTGCGTACACCACGGGCAAACGAGGTAAGAAGGGACACCACACTTTAACCCTTCTTTGATGCA
>CM047585.1:5757449-5768347 GCA_026184515.1 Peronosclerospora sorghi | reverse complement strand
TGATACCTGCCTCGTCATGGAACGATCTGTGCGAGAAGGTTGAACGATTGTTGGAGACATGCGACCGCTGGAACCTATCTATCAGCGCCATAAAAAGTTTTTGGGGTATGTCCAAGGTCGCCTATTTAGGTCATATGGTCTCGAATAATGGTCTAGAGGCTAATCCTAAGGACCTGGATTCGTTAAGTAACCTCCCGTTTCCCAAGTCTCTGAAGGCAATGCAGTCCTTCCTAGGAATTTTAAACTACTACAGCCGCTTCATAGAAGATTTTGCTATCTACGCGGCTGTGTTGTATGAGCTCCGGGAAGTGGACTACCATATGTTGCGCGAAGAAGACCGGGCAACTTTACATGGGGGCGCCGACTCTGGTCTTGCTGTAGATTGTCTGCAAGTGGAGGCCGAAGACCATATGAAGCGTGCAAAGTTTGCTCTTGGTATGTTGAAGGCTAATATGGTAACGGCACCGATTTTGAAGCATTTCGATCCCGAAAAGGTCCCGACCATTATTGTATATACTAGTCAGTGGGCCATTTCGGCTACTCTAGTACAAGATCATGATGGTGTGTACCATCCGGTCACGTTCACGAGCAGAACGCTGAAGCCAAATGAAGTGAACCATGGAATTGTCGAGAAAGAAGTTCTGGCGTTGCTACGAATTCTGGATGTGTGTTACAACCTGCTGGTCGGCCGACATATAAAGGTCCTGTCAAGGCGGTCTACTTTGGCCTGGCTATTATCAGCCAATGGGATGGACGGACGTCTAGGCAGATGGTCGGCGGTCTTGTCGCAGTGGACCCTCGAGGTCGTTAAGTGCACCAGGGGCGAGGAAGAGACATTGGGCACATTAGCTGCCAGTATCACCCCTCGGTATGAAGTGGACGAGGCATTGATAGCGATTTCTACGAGGAAGCAACCTCGGCAGTCAGTTTCGAGACCGCCACCGACCTTCGACCATGATGAAGATCTCTTGGTCTTAAGTTTTGACGGATCTGCAAGCGTGAAGAAGAAGTTCGGCGCCTATAGTGCCATATTGTGGAAGTTGCAACAATGGTCTATAGTTGCAGGCCGCTGCCTATTTCACGACGGATATTACTGTTAACGAGGCGGAGTACCGAGGTCTACTTCTATGTCTGGACCTGCTGTCGTCGCAAGAGAAGGGGCGAGTCATCATATGTGGTGACTCCAACCTAGTGATCAGGCAGATCACCGGAGATATCGACTGCAAGGCTCCACGGCTGAGGTTGTTAAATGATCGGGTAATGAAGGCCTTGAAAGACCATCCCAACCACGAGCTGTTGCACGTGAAACGGGACTGGAACAGAAGCGCCGACTACCTCGCGACCAAGGCCATGCGAGACCAGACCGGGGCTACGATCACCGAGGAGGCCGTTCTTGATGAATTGATGAATATAAACAGGCTCCCAGAGGTGATCGGACCCAAGAAAGCTCCGGACCAGGTGCATGTGATGGTCGCGACTAGACCGAAAGATCGGAAGTCCCACCAACCGTTCCCAAAGGAACGGTTGAGTGAATCTGTTGTGCAACGACTAAGGGCAGAACGGATCCTCAAGGCTCAGGACGAAGAGAATGGATTGTGAATTTGAAGACCTACCTGCGCGGTGAATTGTCTAAGTTGACGAATGGTCAAGAGAAAAAATGTGCCAAGATAGCAGACAGTTACGAAGTGGATGAGGATGGTTTACTATATTACCGCCGCGATGCCGACCAAGACAGTGCAGACCGGGACCAATTGGCGAAATTGGTGATACCTGAGTTGCTGCAGCCGGATGTCCTCCATCACTACCATGTGAGTCTAGAAGGGGGACATCAGGGCATAGGCAGAACGTATGACAAGATCAGGTTCCACTTTCACTGGAGAGGTCTTTTCCGAAGTGTACAGAAATATGTGGGTTGTTGTACGGATTGCGAGACCGGAAAGGGTAGACCGGTAATCAAGGGGCGATCGCCCGGAAATATCGAAGCTACCTACCCTTTCCAGGTCATATCGATGGACCATATACCGTCGCTGCCTAAATCGACATATGGCAATACTGAGTTGTTGATCTGGGTAGACCTGTTCACCGGTCTAGTTATTGCGAAGGCAAGTGCGTCCCGGTCTGCCGAGCAAATCGCCAAAAGTTACGAAGAATGCGTGTTCCGAAGGTTCGGCACCAGCGAGGTCATCAGACACGACCGAGAACCCGGTTTCATGGCCGAGGTGTTCCGGCCGTTTAACAATCTGCTGGGCCAGAAACAGAGCACGACGATGGCATATCGTCCGCAAGCGAATGGATCGGCAGAACGTATGGTACAAACTATTACAAGAGCAATCAAGATGTACGTTGCCGATCCAGACCAGCGCGATTGGGACGAATACGCAGAAAGGCTGGTGTTTGCACTCAACTCGTCGACCGATCGGGTCCGAGGAGAAACGCCTTTTTATCTTGCGTATGGATGGGACCCCCGGTCCACTCTTGAAGCCGCGATACCTATTGGCTGCACTCGGACCCGCGATCGTGATGCTCGACGTTGGCGCATGCAGGTCCAGAAACATTACCAGCATGCAAGAGAAATTGTCAACGAAAAGTTACGTCAAGCTACACAAGACCGGGCAGACCGGAACAACGACCAAGTCCAACCCCACGGTATAGATCCAGGGGCGAGGGTATGGTTTTACCTAGACCGAGTGAAGGAGGGCTATGCGAAGAAGCTGGCTCACATGTGGCACGGTCCTTTCCCTGTTGCCGAGCTGATTGGTGAACACGCTGCCCGTCTAGCAACAACCGGCACGGACTACAAGGTCTTCCCGATCGTACATGTGTCCAAGTTAAAACTGGTCCGAGAATTTCTTGATCGTCCCAAAATGCCCTGTCTAGTAGACGAGGCAGAACGGTTTGATTTCGATGAAGCATTACTGCCGGAGGACAGTTGGGAACGACCGCTGGAGAAGGACGAATTTGAAGTGGAAAAGGTCTTAGATGTCCGATCGGTCAAGAAGACCAGGTTCGGCCGGACCCACCGAGAATATCTCGTCCGATGGAAGGACCATGATGAAACAACTTGGATCGATGAGTCCGACCTGAACTGTGGATCACTACTACGAGAATTCGAACGAGACCGAGTCAGTCGGAACCGTTTCGCAGTGATGCAGACCCATGAATACCAAGACCAAGACGTGCAGTAGCATCGGTCTTCCCGACCGACGTGAAGAGGTGGAAGGTCTTGTGTCTTGTGTATTGTGTATTGTGAATATGTGACGAATTGGAATAGAGGAGTGACGAACGTGGATTGTTTTTTCGCGATGTAAGTGGAACGGTTGGTGATAACGTGTCTAGTGCAACTCTGGAGAAAGTGGTGGGATTAGATCAAGTGATTTGATGTCCGAACATGTGAAAAGAACGATGATATATATTAAGTGTTGTCTGGTCGACTACTTACGACCTCACTCGCCATCACCCCACAGACGACCGACGGTCAACGACGGATGCTTTTCAACTTGGTCCTGGTACTGGTTACGCCAAGGTTCTTGTTGGTCTAGTTGGACCAAAGCATCCTTGAGGTCCAAGACCGGTGTAGTGCACCCAAGACCGGGGTACCATGTGCCACCGTCAGCCAGCAGCCGGGTCCTCTCGACGCGACGCCGCGGCATATGAAGTACAACTGGATATAAGAACACATCGACGTCGCACTCGTGGGCCAGCATCCCGTCCAAAACATATTGGCACAGGGAATGCCAGGCCTCACCCGCTCTGATCCGACGCCGCTTGCGCTTGTTCTGGATGGTCACCAAGCCAGAGTCTTGCCGAACTCGTTCCGGGGGAAGCACCAGATAGTGGGATGCCTCCCAGATGGCTTGAGCGTGAGTCTTGTTAAAATATTTCATCCGACTCATGAAAGCATTGGCCCACGTAATCGAGTGGAAGATGAACCCCAGCTTGGGATGCTCGAAAATCTTCCACGGCTCGTCAGCGTACAAGCAGGAGATCTGTGCCGACGTGATCAAGTCCGGCCGCCATTCCGACGCGGCAGGAACTTTCTTCGCCGGCGGGAAAAGCCAATGGTCTGGACGAGAGAAAGACCGGGCCAGGAGTTGCTTGGTCAGGGTGGACCGGCGTAAACAACCGATCTGCCCTGGCGACCACGGCAAAGTATCCTCACGCGTTCGTGGCGGAAGGGAAGAACTGTCGATTGCCACGTTGGCCAACAAAGCATCTTTGTGGAGCTTGGACGTCCCAGGCAAGACCGTAGGTGTTGACTTTGTCGACGCATGAGGTGGTGGAACGCCACCATGCGGACCGGTCTTCTTGGTGTCGATGCAACTTGAACAAAACTTTCATGTGGACTTGTTCGCGACTTGGTTGGGATGGGGACAGCAAACTCCGAATCACCGGAGTCTTCGCCGGAGTCATCCCAGGACGAGACCTCTGAATACTTGGCACGGTCAGCACCGGCGGTCGAGGGCGCTTGATTTTTGGAGATGTTACTGTCGTCATCCTCGTCCAAGCTTGGGATCATGAGGGGCGCCTGTATCTTGGCTCGCTTACGAGGCACCGCACGCTTCCCTTCGAGTTCAGGGTCGCGCGCTGTGCCCCGCTCTCTCGAGGGACGCGGCGCGTCCGCGCGCTTCTTAGACTTTTGACGAATTTTGGGCTGGGGAATTTCGGCCAATGAACGGCCTTGGTCTTGGTCCCGGTGTAGGTCCACCAAGGCGGCCGACACAGACCGGTCTACGCTGGAGGCAGCAACCGGATGCCGACGAGGACGCAACAGGTCAACCAAGCGCTGATGACATTCTTTTAATACCGCCCGACGACCATTCGCTGCCCGCGTCCAATCGTTCGACTTGCGTTCACAAGACTGGACCTCCTCGGTCTGGTCTTGAATCGAAATTCGAAGCTCATTGAGACGCCTCTCGAGGTCTTCGCTTTGAATGCTCAACGTGGTCTGGTCAAGCAGGTCTTCTGCTTGCTGCTGTTGGACCAGCGCAAGCTGCTCCCGAAGATGGAGCTGATGAGCCTCCAAGCGGGTCAACCTATTGCGCGCGTTTATTAGTCCGGTAAAAATCTGACGCAGCTGGAGGTCATGCGTGTTCGACTGCCGATCGGCGGCAAGCAGGGCATTGATCGCCTTGCTGATGCCAGGAGGTATACGGGCTGGAGGTATACGGGCTGAAGACAAACGAAGGTTAGAACAGGTCCAAGGTGAAGACCGGACATGCATGCTTACGTTGTGTCGCCTGTTGAGCAATCTGCTCCTGGAGACGTGCGATCTCTTCAAGTGCGTCTTGCAACTGCGCGTCGGTCCCGGTCTGATGCCCTGCCGATGTCTGAGGTGCAGTAGAACGATGGGAGCTGCCAGACCGGACCGACCGGACGGGCGAAGTGACATGCGATGACGTGGTATGCGAGGTGCCTACAAGAACGGTCGTTAAGGAAATACAAGAAGGTCAAGTCCAGCAGTGCAAGTACCTTGAACGGATGAAGAAGATGGTTGCTACATGTCGGAAAAGTATGAATGACCAAGGTTCAACTGAATTTGATGGACGAGGTCAGACCGTTGTCGTTGTGTGACACGGTCTGACTCCGGGGCGGCTGTCGAGAAGCGTTCCCAAAATTTGGCACACTATTGGTCAAGTTTTGTCAAGGCATTTGGTCTAATTTCGGATTAGTTTAAACAAGGGGGCTTTTCAGCCTATCAGACTCAAGAAGTGTCAAGAACGCAAGTTTTGGTGAGTCACCCGACTTTGGGTATTTTACGTATTTTTGTGGGGGTACATTTAGGGACTATAGGGTAGTAGTATTTTAGTTGTGGTTTTACCTTTTAGGACAGAGGTTATACCTTTAAGTAAGGAAATCTTTTAGCTTTCGGATAAGTGGCTGAAACCTCTTCTGGTCTTGGTTCACACCACAGCTAGGGGTCGCCGTTCTTCCCTTTTCGTACACTAGTCGCCTCCGCCCGCCGCGAAGTGTTTGGGGGCAGAGGGTCGAATTATCCCCTCTCGCCCATTATACCCGGTCTGGACGAGCCGCACGCGCACTTTGGCCACCGGAAGTCCCTCGACGGGAGTACGATTTGGCGATCTCAACACCTCAACTCAAGTACGTTTGGAACATGCTATTCACTGGATTGGTCTTGGCGTGGAGATATCGTTTGTGGAGTTTCACGAGCATATTGGGTCTTTACGCGGACATATTGGCTTGTTTTAATATTGGTTGGAAACTAGACCGGTTTTGGTCTTATTTCGTATTGGTCAGGGGCTAGACCGGAACGGTCGGTCTACCCTCTATTATTTCGTGTTGGTCAGGTCTTGATCGTTTGGACGATCGACCTATTCGAAGTTATCTATTGAAAGTGTTTTTGGTCTGTTTGTGTCTGGGGTGAAGAGTTCCGCCCCAGAGATACCTACCCAGATCTGTCTTCTATATTCAAGACCGTTTCGATCCAATCTGCGATCCCGATCCACCGAGTGTGTAACTAGCCCATTCCATCGGGTACACAAGGTGAGATGGACACTAAACAATCGGACCAAGTGGGTTCTGATGACGACCGGTCGTCTGCTTGCAGCGGACGATCGGACCAGATCTCGAGTGGTGGTCCGCGGAGTACCCCCTCCGAAAGTTGGAAGGCTGGGCGCGATGGTGGTAGTCAGGTTATCGATGCTAATGTTTTCGATTTCGAACTTGACTCCACCACAATGGTGCGCGTACCCGGATCACTTGGTGATCGTGGATATCACCGTGCTGATATTCCATTAAAAATTGTATTCGAAGATTTGAATGATTTGAATATGGAGTCGTTCTGGAGAGGACGTAAGGAAAGTATATCGCCTTACGTTTTCGTTGTTGATAAAGATGGCGATGTCCGATCTGGCCTGGCGGAGGACCAGATCAGGATCAATAAGTTTTTTCCTCCCCAAAAGGCTCCCACCGGAGCCGATCGGGACTATAGCAGGTCTTGCTATAGTTCCGGAAAGGATCAGGACCTTGGTCCTGATCCTATGTGTATGAATGAAAAAATTGATGGAAAACTAAAAGATGAAAATTACTTGGAGGCTGACTGGAACGATCCGGCCTACCTCCCTAAAGTCCCCAAGGTACCCAAGGTGCCCAGAAAAGGGCTTGGAATGCCACCCGACGAAGACGACATCGAAGAAAAGTCGAAGGTCGGGGATGAGGCTATCACCGAACAAAACCTGGACAAGATGTATTATGTTTTTGAATTGAAGCAATTTGCTCGCCAAAACCAGGTCTTTCGGGTGTTGGACCTCCATATCCCCTACCGTCTTCTCGGTCCCACTACCGAGCCGATCAAGAGTGATCGACCATTACTGCTCGTCAAGAATTTGGTGGCGATGTTGGCGGAGGTTGGCATTAAAATGCAGAACCCCGCCGATATCAATAAATTGTTTGAATTTGATGCTTGGAGACTGGAGGCGTTGATGTCGGACCTCCACGACCGTTTGGTGCCACTGGTGGGGGCGGTTCGCCGCCCAACTCCCACCACGGAAATGAAGGTCGCCGAATCCTCCACAGAGCTTGTTGACATTGGTTCCGATGATAAGTCGATCTACCAGTCTCCACCGGCTTCTAACAGCTCATCAGAGTTGGAAACCGGTGTCGAGCGGATGACCATGGCAGTGGGCCATGCCCGGTCTGAACAAAAAATGGACATGCGGCAGCAAGGGGCTGTTTGCCAGTCGGGGATCCAGCGATCCCCATAGGCCTCAGTTCCGCAAAAGGAGGGAATAAACACGTTGCCCATGACGCCAGCCAACGTCCAAGCCATGTTTGAGACGATGATGCAACGTTTCATGGAAGAACGGGTTAGACCACCGATGCGCCCACATGTCCAAGACCCGTTTACCTGTCAAGGTGTCAATGTTTGCAAAGATGTGGATATGGAATCGGTAACATCTATGGATAAGCCTATTAGAAGTGATAAACCAACCGGCAAGGGAAGGCGCAAGCCGCAACCGGCAAGACCGCGTAGACCAAGCAAGACAAGCGACTGTGATATGGAGTCGGTCGGCGTTCTTGACGACCATGGTGGGTCAGATGGTACAGGCGCAGGCAAGGTGCGCAAGGCTAGCCTAGCTTCCACTACTGCCTACGACTTTGGATCTGCTGCGATTCCGCGCATCCGTATGGCCGCGACGACCGACCTCAAGGACTTCACCGGCAAGGATGCTGATGAAGATCAGGCCCGGTTTTGGTTCAGTCGGGTCAAGTCTGCGTTCCTGCGAGACCAGACCCCAAAAATCGAACGTTGTTTAATCTTCCGGGATTGTTAAAAGGACCGGCTGCGAACTGGATTCAACAGTTGGGTCGGGGCGTCCGGTCTGACTGAGACCTGTTATGTGCGGAGTTTGAAGGTCAATATTGTAACTCCGGATTTTCAAGCGCCCGTAAGTACCACCATATGCAGAAGCGGGCCGACAAAACATTGATCGAGTATTTGCATCGGTTGAACGTGGCTCCACTTCGCGCCGGCATAACAATCAAAGAGAATAACCCGCAGAACGGTGCCGCCTTAGAACATGTGGGTCACTATATTAGTACCCTTGACGATCAAGAACTGGCGGACCAGCTTGCTCTACTGCGTCTTAAGGATGCGGGCGAAGTCGAACAGACCCTGCGGACTTTACAACAGTCGCGTAGTATGAGAGCGAAGACCGCTGGTGGATCAGGTCGCTATCGTTCCAAGACCCAGACCGATCCAGTCAAGAGGCCCTGGACCAGACCGACCCGAGCGGTCAAGGCAATTGTAACTGATGACAGCACGGGGTCAGAAGGGGAAAGTTGAAGTCCATCCAGTCAAACAGCGTGTCGTGTGGATTAGTTCTCAAGAATGGGTTGAGGAACGTGAGCGCGTCATCGGATGAAGACCAGTATCGTTACGTCTATGTTGCGGGACCTGCCCCGAAGACCAAGTCGAAGTCCGACCAGGTGGAACGGAAGGGAAGGAACGGAAGAAAGTCCGATCCAGACCGACCTCGTCAGAAGTGCTCCCACTGTGGGTCGAGCAAACATGATGGCCCAAACTGCTGGAAGAAGATGGTGTGCAAGAAGTGCAAGAGACGCGACCACCCGACTGACCACTGCCTCTTCGTATGCAAGTCATGTGGAGAGATCCACGAGGCCGGCCACTGCAAGATTGAAGATTTTTTTAACATGATACGCAAGTGGTACGTGCCGGACAAGCACGCGGGGATGCTGCTGCCGGACGCAGAAAAGATGTTAAACTAGAACGCTCGCCAGGTTGGAATCTGGATCGAGCCGAGCGTTCTACGGTTCACATCTATGCATATGTCGGCAAGGAGGATAAGACCGACAATACACGTTCTATTCCAAATTGCGTCGACCGAGACCATTCGGTCTACAGTGTGAAGACCGATGAGTACTCCCGGACTAAGGTGGTTATGCAGTTGGACTTGCTGCCTGGAGAATCCCGCGGATACTGGAAGTATCACGCGCCTGATAAATGGTGCAAGCAGGCGAAATCCTGTGGCAAGATTAATAACCAGAAAGCGACGATGTCGTTCGACTCTGGAGCTGAAGTCTCGAGAATCGACTCCGCCTTTGATCTTAAGGTCGGATGTCGTATAGACGATACCCAGAGACAAGAATGCGTCGGGATCGGTGAAAAATCTTATATGACCGAAGGAAGAACGCGTGTGAAAATTACTTTGTCGGGATCGCTGGTCTACTTTTTCAGCGCTTGGGTTGGCAAGTTGGCTGGACAGGACGCTTTACTAGTCATGGACTTCATGGTCCCAGCTGGTATTCGCCTAGACCTGTCACATGGAGTGCTTACACTCCCGGATAAGGTCCAGGTCCAGTTGGCTGGTCGAATACCTCTGTATGGTTCGTATACCGATCTGTCCGGTGGGATAAAGACCTCACTATCCCAGTCGGTCGGTCTGCCGATACCCCGGTCTAGAAAGGTTTCCGTTCGAGGAAGTTATGGTTTACCAGGGGCGATCGTTGGGTCTCGACCTTCGTAAAGAGTGCTGGTCGACGTGATTTTGTCCGTGTTACCAGTATCGGTGACAAGCCGCTGACACTGGACAATAACACTATTGTTGGTATGTGGTTAGCAGAAGTAAAGGTACCAAGGAAGATGGGGTTCGTCTCGATTGTGTCGAGGCGGTATGTCGAGTGGCAAAACCTGGCGTACCAATCGAACACCGATCTTATCAGCGATGATGGGTCGATGGAAGAGGATACCCTACCTATAGTGGAAAGACCAAGTTATGTCACCCCAAAAAAGATGTTGGTCCGAAGAAAGGCGCCGCAGTCACCAGGAACGGTGGACCATCAAGTAGACGAGCCGAGGCTAGTCAACGTGGTGTCAGCACAATACCAGGCGACATCGGAGCAAGAAACGGAAGAAGAGGAACATGAAGTTGCTAGGTCGGACCATGACGGTATTCCTAATCAGACCGATATCAGTGAAGGACAGCCCGTCGATCAAGACCAGGGGCGTTCAGCCGGTCCAGATGGTCTAGGTGATATCACCCCAGAAGATGAACAAGTCTGTATACATGAAGGCGGGGAACAGTACATTCAGGAGCTGGAAAGCCAAATGGCAGTCCTCCCTGAAGTGTCTGCCGACTCTCCCGAAGTTACAATGGATGATTTACAAGTGGGTGATCAAGACCTTAACAGTCCAGACCAGATCGAGCAGTTGAAGAATATCATATGGAAGGAAAGACATCTGCTGATCGGAAAGGGCAACGCCTTACCACCTGCAGCACGTGGTGCGATTTGCGATATTGACGTTGGAGATGCCAAGCCGATTGCTCAGCGATGTCGACGCGTGGCGCCACAGTACCGGAAAAGCTTTCTGATCTTATCAAAGGAATGTTGGCTACCAAGATTATTAAACCGTCGACCTC
>CM047585.1:5680357-5749423 GCA_026184515.1 Peronosclerospora sorghi | reverse complement strand
GATATTCTAACTTGAATATCTATTATGTCATGGCACCCCATTACATCGGGGCTGTTGGCGAAGAATTACATGTAAAAAATGCGAAGACACGGCCATCCCACCGATCATTGTTTATTTGGATGCAAGGCATGTAGAGAGATTCATCAAGACGGACAATGCAAGATGGAACATTTTTTTAGTCAGATGCACGAGTGGTATGTACCAGGCGAACATGTGGGGATGTTACCACCAGAGGTGGAAAAAATGTTAAGACTAGATCGCCCATCAGGCTGGGATCTCAATTGAGCCGAGAGAACTGCGCTCAGCATCTATGCATATGCCGGAAAAGACAGTGCTACGACGAGAAAGGGGACAGGAGATAGGATTCACCCGATATACAGACTTGCGACTGATGAATACTCCCGATCGAAGGTCGTTATGCAGTTGGGTGGCGAGTCGCGCGGCTACTGTAGATACCACACTCCCGACAAATGTTTCAAGCAGGCAAAGCCTATGGGAAGATCTGTAACGAGCAGGCGACGATGCTGTTTGACTCTGGTGCGGAAGTCGCAATTATAGCTCCGCCTTTGCTCACAAGGTCGAATGTCAGATCGACTATTCACAGAGGCAAGAATGCATCGGAATCGGCGAAAATTCCTACATGACCGAAGGGAGGACGCGTGTGAAGATTACTTTATCTGGTACATTGGTCTACTTCTTTAGCGCTTGGGTCGGTAAGCAGGCCGGTCAAGACGCGCTTATTGGCATGTATTTTATGGTGCCATCAGGCATACGCCTCGATATGTCGCATGGAGTACTTATGCTGCCGGACGAAGTCCATATTCAATTGGCTGGTCGGCGCCCCTTATACGGATCATACACCGATCGGGTAAGGCGGAACCAGAATATCGTTATCTCTGTGGGCCGATCGGCAGATATCCCGGTGGATAAAAGCTATTTGACGAGGCAGTTGTGAGTGACCAGGGGCGATCAGTGGGTACCGACCTTACTAAAAAGTAGAGGTCGGAAGATTACATTCGGGTTACCAACATCGATGGGAAAACACTGATGTTAGACAACAACACGATCGTCGGCATGTGGCTGGCCGAAGGGAGGATTCCAAGAATGATGGGATTTATTTCGACCGAATCAAGGCGGTATGTTTAATGGCAAAACCTGGCATATGAAGCCACTATCGATCTGGTCAACGATGACAGATTGGCGCAAGAAGACACCTCGCCTTTAGTGGAAAAGCCAGATTACGTGGTACCCAAGAATATATTGATCAAGAGAGAGGTCCCACAGTTACGTGACCCATCGGATCAACAAGCAGAAGGAATGAAGGTCATAAACGTTGCACTACAAAATCAGGCGATAGTGGAACCGGTAATGGGTGGGGGAGACCGTAATGTTGATGAGAACGAGGATATTGGCGCTTCTACCCAAATCTCGGAAGGACAGCCTGCCGACGGGGAGCAACATCGCCTTTCCGACAGGAGTGGATTGAATGAAGTTACCCCGAAAGATGATCAGGTGTGCAAACACGAGGGTGGGGAACAGTATGTCGAAGGGTTGGAGATTCAGATGGCAGTTCTACCCGAAGTGTCGACTAATCCACCTGAGGTAACCCTGGATGACCTGCAAGTAGGTGATCAGAATGTCAATACCCCTGAGCAGATCGATCAGCTCAAAAGAATAATTTGGAAGAAGAAACAGTTGATGATTGGGATAGGTAACGCCTTACCCCCTGACGCTCATGGAGCGATCTGTGACATCAATTGTGGTAACACCAAGCCGATCGCTCAGCGATGTCGACGTGTGGCGCCGCAGTATCGGGAGAAATTATCCGATCTCATCAAGGGATTATTGGCCACGAAGATTATCAAGCCGTCGACATCACCGTGGGCTCACCGATCGTCATTGTGATAAAGAAGAACGGCGTGTATATCCGACTATGTATTGACTATCGTCTGGTGAACCGATTAACCAAACTCATGGTATACCCGATGCCGCTGATTAACGATTTGCTCGAGAATTGGATAAAACTCTATGGTACTGCTCATTGTATATGGCCAGTGGATTTTGGGTAGTCTCAATGACCGATCAGGCTCGTGAAGTATCTGCATTTTTCACACCATTCGGTCTGTTAGAGTGGAACCGCATGCCATTTGGCTTGAAGAATGCGCCGCAGATCTATCAGAGGCTGATCGACAATGCTTTCTACGGACATTTCAAGATAAGTGCCGATCGAGATCCTACCGAAAGCTATGACGTATTCACAGAGGGCGAACCCGATCAGGAGAAGAAACCGTCAGTGTTAGGAAGACGGTCATATATCGACGATATTCTAATTCCAGCCTCATCGTGGAGTGATCTATGTGAGAAAGTTGAACGTTTGTTGGAACATGTGATCGTTGTAACCTATCGATCAGCGCGGTGAAAAGATTTTGGGGCATGTCTAAAGTCGCCTATTTGGGACATAATGTGTCCAACGATGGGTTGGAAGCTAATCCTAAGGATTTAGAATCGCTGAGCAACCTGCCGTTTCCCCGATCGTTGAAGGCCATGTAATCTTTCTTAGGAAGCTTGAATTACTATAGCCGTTTCATCGAGGATTTTGCGGTATATGCAGCCTTAGTATATTAACTTCGGGAGATCGACTATCATATGTTGCGGGAAGAAGATCACGCAGCACCATCGCAGGGCAATGGGTCAGATCAGCCCACCGATCTATCCCAGAAACAGACGGAAGATCATATGAAGCGTGCGAAGATTGCTTTCGGAATGTTGAGGGCTAAGAAGGCTACGAGACCAATACCCAAACACTTAGACCCATAGAAGACGCCGATCGTCATTGTGTATGCTAGTAAGTGGCCCATCTCTGCCGTACTGGTGCAGGAATATGATGGGGCATATCATTCAGTCACGTTCACGAGCCGAACATTGAAGCCAACGAAGTTAACTATGGGATTGTGAAAAAAAGCCTTGGATCTATTGCGAGTACTGGATGTTTGTTATAATATGATGGTCGGTCGGCTGGTGAAGGTAATCTCGAAGCGATCGACACTAGCATGGTTGTTATCAGCCAACGGATTTTTGGATGGTCGACTTGGAAGATGGTCCGCACTCCTGTCACAATGGACTCTGGAGGTCATTAAGTGTACTAAAGGGGAGGAGGAGATCTTGGGTACATTAGCTGCCAGTATCACCCCTCTATCGGAGGTATACGAAGTTTTAATAGCGATCGAACCACGTAAGCATCCCCGCAAGTTGATTACGCTGCCAGCGCCGACCGTTGAGCACAATGCAGAACTCATAGTACTGAGTTTCGATGGGTCGGCGAGCGTGAAAAAGAGAGTCAGATCCTACAGCGCTATCTTATGGAAGTTACCCGAGTGGACTATACTGGCTGCCTCTGCTGACTTCACGCTGTATATTACGGTCAACGAAGCAGAATATCGTGGATCCTTTTATGTCTCGATCTGCTGATGTCACAGGAGAAAGGGCGGATCATCATATGTGGTGACTACAACCTAGTAATTAGGCAGATCACTGTAGATATCGACTGCAAGGCGCCTCGTATAAAGTTACTTAGCGATCGAGTGATGCAGGCACAGAAAGATCACCCTAATCATGAATTACTTCATGTAAAACGGGATTGGAATCGAAGTGCTGATCATCTTGCGACCCAAGCTATGCGCGATCAAATCGGGATAACTGTCACTGAGGAATCCATTTTGCATGAATTAATGGAGATCAACCGGCTCCCGGAACTGATCAAGGCCAAAGAAAGTTTGGATCAGGCGCACGTGATGTCTATAACTGTAGCCGGTGCGTATACGCACGGTACGGCTAGCGCACAGAGGAATACTTTCCTTTAAGTGGCGTTCGCCGCTACTTAGCCTATACGACCTTATAAAAGGGCTTAGTAGGAGAGAGCTCTCCTACTCGGGGCAAAGATTCCCAGTTTGGTTTACACTTAGCTTTCGCTAATGCCTTAATGTAAGGCTCCCTTAGTAAGGGTGTAGCTAAGGGGAGGGCTCCCCTTACGCTACTGCACTCACTACACGCGCGACCGGTCGAGGTCGTGCGTCTGTAGTCGTCGAGTGAAAATGTAAACTGAATGTATATTTAATATGTAATTAGCCTAAATTAATTTAAACTAATGTAAACTATATTTAATACTAAGTAGAACTTACCAAATTCGTACCTAGCTAAAATGTAGTGTACAACACCTGTGTACCAATACGTGGATGGCTGACACGCCACCCCCAAGGGCTCCTGACCTGATTGGTTAAAATAACCAATGGTTTAAACCCTTTCGAACCGGTCAATACTGACACAAACCGTAGTGTACTCACGTACACTACCTACTAAATGTGACTCGAATGTAACCCTGTTACATCCTCCCCCATCAAGACTATTGCTTACGAAATAAACAAAATTTTGTTGGAGAACTCCAACTGCCAGAACCTCTGGATGACCATGAGCACCTTTAGTGGTGCTATGGAAGAAAAATATTCCGATAACTCGGAAGTGGATGCCCTTGGGGAGATATCCCCAACGGCTGACCACTCCGACAGCGCTAAACGGTGCTGTCGGTCATCCAACCCACTCCCCACACGTGGGGAAAACGCACTAACTTGTGCGCCACCTTTACCCACTAGGGGTGATGCATCCGGGTCGCCGCAGGCGAACATAACCAATGAACCGGCCTCGGTTCATGAGGCCCGACGTGCCGTACGGCCACGGAAGGGACCTCGTGACCCTCAAAAGAGCTAAGAACGAGGTCAAGAGGGGTTTAGCCTTCTATACCCCTGGTCCAGCGGCTATACTGCCGCGTGAAACTGCGCGCCGGAAACAACTCCGGGCTAGAATGCTAACGCCTAAGCAGTTTACTGTTAAGTCCTACTGGACGCGCCTCGGGAAACAGGCACGCGGTGCCCTTGTGGATACCCTCCAGGAGATTCCCTTTGTTCTCTTACCGGACGAAAGCGTCGAGGACGCAGAACAGGCATTCCGCGTTTGGGCGGAAGGAGAGATGCGCCTCCCCAACTTTGATGCGCTGTACAACAGCTTTTCCGAACCCGACGTTTGGGTAGAGAGGGCGTTACGCTTGGCCTATGCCCAGGCCAAAGCGCAAGAGCAATTACCTGCCTCTTACTACACGCTCCCTGCTCTCGATGTGGTGCCGGAGAGCAAAGCAGACTCTGCATCTGCCTCCGTCAAACTCCCAGCTATTGGGAGTGAAGGGGCTTCTTCGGCCCCTTTGGTCGTTGACTCTCAGTGGGATTCTCCCGCTCGAAAGCGTCAACGACGTCACGGCAATCCTGCCGCAGGGGAGTCTCGGACTCCCACGATCTCTGGGAATGCGGATAACCTTTCCACTTCACCAGGTACTGGGTCTAACCCCGGTGATGGCGTCGTTCCATCAGGCGTTCCACATGGTAATGTGGAGTACCCTCCGTATCGAGGACTGGAGGAGGGGGTCGCGCAATTGCGACGTGAGTTCCACGAGCGCTGTGATCGACACATCCGTCGCATCCAAGATGCCCAGGAGGGACTCCGCAACGAGGGGAGTGCTAATGAACGCATCGAGGGGCGGCTTGACTCCCTCGAGTCTCTCGTTGCGGAGCTACAGGGTCGTATTTCAACCCTGTCGGAGATGTTCCGACCTGTCGTGCCTTTCGGCTATCCAACTTCTCACCCTCCTCCAAGAGGGGACCCGCCTCCGGATTCTGGTATGGCTTAAGCATACCCACATAGAAGGTTGGATGCGTACGCATCTCCTTCGGGATGACTAAGGTATACGACAAGCCCTTTCGGGCTAATACCTTAAAGGGGCCCACAAACCTGGGGCGCAGTTTATTCCTCAACAAGTTGGAAACTGCATGTGTAGGAAGATTCTTAGCGTTTAATAAAACACTTTCTACTACTTTGTACACTTTTTCGTTACGCCGCCCCTTGCGGTCAGCTTACTCCTTCTGCTTGTCTTGGCTTTCCGACATGGCATCGCAGACGTGTCGTAAGACACTAAGGCGCGTCGATAAAAACTTATCGATGTGCTTTCGCACAGATACAGGGCTGACATCGGGGAATCCTCCCACGTCAAGCCCTGGTACACACACACGTGGCGTCAACGGAACCCTCAGATTCACTAATACGTTCACGTAAAACGGGGTGAACCCCGTAGATGCATGGACCGAATTGTTTATAGCAAATTCGACCATCGGAAGCATCTCACTCCAATCCTCTGGAGAATCCGGACATAAGCTCCGGAGAATATCCTCAACAACGCGATTAACGCGTTCCGTCTGACCCTCCGTCTGCGGATGATCCGCAGTGGAGATGAGGAGCTTGGTGCCCAGCACCTTAAACAACGCTCCCCAGAACTGTCCCGTAAAACGGGTATCCCGATCCGACAAAACGGAATCGGGTAGACAATGCTGTCGAAAGACACGGTATAGGAACACTTTCGCTGTTCCTTGTCCATAAATGGACTCTGGCAACGCCGCCAGGTGAGCCATCTTGCTCAAACGGTCTACAAAAAACAATATGCCGGTGTCCCGGCCTTATCCTTCGGAAAACCGAAGATAAAATCCATGCTAATGGATTTCCAACACTCCGTTGGAACGGACAAGCTCGCCAAAGGCGCAGCTGACCTTGCAGAGGGTTTAACTCTCTGAAACGTCTCACAGGTGCGTATATACGCACCGACCCACTTATACATGTTGGGCCACCAATACAAAGCGCTTAAAGCGCTGTAGGTCTTATCCCGACCTAAATTACCCCCGGTAGGAGCGTGTGGTGAAGTGGAATCTTTATTTACACTATATATAAGATGATCTGTGGTAGTTATCAATTCACGGTATAATTTTTACTATGCCAAAACTATACATGCTAGCACAATGTTGCTTTGACTTGATGTGGTGTCTGCAAAAATTGAACATCAACAACAAAGATTGTGTTGTACCTTCATCTTATGAACAATGCGAACGATGCGTCCGTCTCTAAGTAGTGTGTCTCGCATCCAAACGGTGTCTCATTACAGTCGTGTTGGTTTTAGCATCACGGAAGTGAAGGGTATAGCGCTAGGGCGCATGAAGTAATAAGTTAACCAGACAATGCAAACAAACCATTAGCATCACCAAAGAAGGTCAAGACATTGGCGCAACTTACAAGCATAACAACGTGTTCATTTATGGTGGCAAATCCAGCCACAAGTCATGCCTCCTCAGCTATATTTAATATGCCGTGGCTAGGGACGCTAGGGCACATGGGAGAACAGGTGAACCAGATCACGAAAACAAACTGTCAGCACCACTACAGAAAGCCATGACACAGACGCATCTTACATGCACAACGGCAGGTTCAATCCTAGCGGTAAATTCAACAAGAAGTCACGTGCCCTCAGCTTCGCAGACTGTCCCGTAGCTGTGGGAGCTAGGGCAGGGGCTGTAGCAGACAAAACAAGTCACGAAAACAAACTGTCAGCACCACTACAGAAAGCTAAGACACAGGCGCACCTTATAAGCATAGCGGCAGGTCTGGTTGTGGTGGGAATCTCCCGGAAAGTCATGCGCCCTCGGCCGCCCAAGCTGGTTAATTGGGCATTTTCGATTATTCTCAAGTGGTTTTATTCTATTTTGGAAAAAATATTTTCAGCCAATCAGAGGCGACCCGCGACGGCCACCTCGCGACGGCTACCTCGCGAGGGCCACCTCGCGTCTAATTGATTTATGATTGGTATGAATGTGGAGATATAAATGGATTTTTTGACCAATCAGGAGCGACCTTCGACGGCCACCTCGCGGCTTATTGATTTATGATTGGTATGAATGTGGAGATATAAGTGGATTTTTTTACCAATCAGGAGCGACCTGCGACGGCCACCTCGCGACGGCCACCTCGCGGCTAATTGATTTATGATTGGTATGAATGTGGAGATATAAATGGAATTTTTGACCAATCAGGAGCGAACTGCGATGGCCACCTCGCAACGGCCACCTCGATCAATCAGATTACAGAGGGTTTCTGAAGTAACTGTCAAAGATGATCAATCAGGTTACAGAGGGAATCGGTGGTAACTCTCAAGGATGATCAATCAGGTTACAGAGGGACTCAGTGGTAACTGCCACGTATTGAAGTCAGCGCTGAAGTAACCAAAAAGTAGTGGGTGAAAAAAGTGATTGACTTTGTAGGTTAGTAACACTTAATAGAACGAAATTTCCCTTGATGTGCGAAGATCTCTCGCGGCCCTAAAAAAACTTTTTTTATTCAATACAAAAAACAAGTGTAATACAAGGAAGCCGTTGAGCGAACGCCCTGGTAAGTGTAGCAGCATCTGTTTGAAGCGCGCTAGTGTTGGGAGCAGCCCGGAATCGCCTTTTGAAGTGTGGCCCAAGTGTGTTTGATTGATTTGTTGGTTCGGACGGAAGTATTAAGTACCCGGGAAGTAAAGCAAGGAGGACTGTCTTATTACCTCTTTGTGTTGTTGATTAAGTGGATTTATCATAATTTTCAACTCCTCCACGACAGGCGTCATGTGCCTCAAAGAGAACTCTATACTTCAGTTCCTCATCATGAGGAACTACCACCCGCGGAATGTCCTCCGCGCTCGTGCTATAATATAGCAAACCGTCACAGTACCTGTAACGGTGTAAACGAGCTTTAGCTTGACTTGACAGGGTTGGCTCAGACGAGCCAAGTCCCTTTCCACCCAACGCGCTGATAAGCGCCGTACACTGTGGGTCTTTCTCATACGCCTGGCGTATGAGACCCACCACAGATGTGGTGACGAATGTCGCGTGAGCGAGCTCGTAATCGGGACGACGCGACAACGCGTCTGCAAGCACGTTCTGCTTGCCAGGTTTATACTTAACCTCAAAGTTGTACTCCGCAAAGAAGGAGAGCCAACTAGCCATCCGTTGCGAGAGATGAGGCGACTTTGTCGCTTTCCGTAAGGACGCGTGGTCAGTATAAACCACGAATGGCTTTGAGCCGAGTAGGTGAACCCTAAATTTGACAAGAGCATACTTCATTTCAAGTAGCTCCTTGTCATGAACGGGATAATTCCGTTCTTCAGCTTTAAGATGCCTCGACTCAAACGCAATTACGCGTTCCCTTCCTGCATCGTCTGCTTGTAAAAAAGCACATCCGATTGTGAAATCGGAGGCGTCGCAGACGACATTAAATGGTTTCCCAGAATATGGGAGAGCAAGAACTGGGGCTTTCACCCCTTTACCGCTTCAAAAGCGTTTTGGTGTTTGGTTTCCCAACACCAATCAGCATCCTTCTTAAGAAGGTCGGTTAATGGCTTCGCCATTTCAGCGTAGTTCTCGCTGTACTCGTGTAGATAATTGGCCAAAGCCACTTCCGTAAAAATATCTAATATTTACAGGCGAAGGCCACTCCACAATGGCTTCCACCTTCGCGGGATCCGCCCGCACTCCATCCTTACCGATGAAGCATCCGAGGAAAGGAATTTCCTCAGCACCAAAAATACATTTGGATGCGTTTGCATAGATTTAATGCTCTCGCATACATTTGAGCACAGCTCGAAGGTGTATAAGGTGCGTCTGAACATCAGACGAGTCGCCTTCCGCACGACTATGAACGAATATATCGCCGAAGTACGTCTGATCGTACTTTCTATGAGGGCGGAAGAGTTGAGTCACCAAGCGATTGAAAGTCGCTGGTGCATTCGAAAGTCCCTGTGGCATAACTAGCCACTCCCACAGCATGCCACTAGGCGTGCTGACCGCTGTAAGCGGAATATCGGATGCTTGCATGAGAACCTGATAATACTCGTCCACCAGATCTAAGGCACTGTACACCATACAGCCCGCCATATTGTTCTGGAGGACATCCTTCCGATGAATCGGAGTCTGCATGGCTACAGTAGCTGCCGTCAGCTTGTTGTAGGCATGCACAATGCGCCACTTTCCGTTCGGTTTACGAACCCAAAAGGTTGGAGATGAGTAGGGAGACTTGCTCTCCCGTACCATCCCTGCCTCTTCTTTCCCCTTGAAGAATGCGTCGATGACGTCGCATTGCTTCTTGGGGAGAGGCCACTGCCTAGTGACGCAGTATTTGGTTCCAGGAACCAAATCAATTTCATGTCGGAATCCCCGATCCGGTGGTAACCCCATCGGCGGGTTGTCACTAATGACATCTCCAAATTCCTTTAGTAAGGAATGGTAAGGGTTCTCAGGATACGCGAGGATCTTGAGACCGCTTCGGGCATTCAATGCCTGTTTGGTTTGCACCAAAACTGACTCGTCCATCGTGGATGAGGAGTTCAACTCCTCTTCCGGACGTAGTACGACAACCTCGTCGATTTCGTCTGCTTTCAAAGCAGTTTCAAATTCGTTGAAGAACATCTCCTCCAATGACAACAGTTCGCCTACCCCAGTCAACCGTTCAATGCTTACGCCTTCTGTGACAACACCTGTCACACTATTCAGCATCCTATAGGACTGCTGACTACTGACCTCGGGACTCATCCTGGGGCCCAGATGGGGGGAGTCAATTGCCCCATCTATTGGAAGCGCATCGCGCCTATCCACAAAGGTCTCTACCACTACCACCGGTGACTCGCTGGTCTCACCTAATAAGGCGTGGTCGGAATCATTTCCGACGTGCGAAAGAGACGAACTTCGGGTCTCTTCGCTTGGAAGCGCCTCGCGCTTAACCACAGGGGTCTCTGCCCCTACCACTGGAGTCGCCTTAGAGGAATCCACCTCTGCCAATGGCGACTCCCGAGTCTCGCCTATAACGGCGTGATCGGAATCATTTCCGACGTGCAAAAGAGACGAACTACGGATCTCTTTGCTTGGAAGCGCCTCACGCTTAACCACAGGGGTCTCTACCCCTACCACTGGAGTCGCCTCAGAGGAATTCACCTCTGCCACTGGCAACTCACCAGTCTCACCGTTAACGGCGTGGGGATTAACCGCCTAATCCCCCTCGTTAAGTAACTCCTCCTTAACGTCATTGGGAATGATCATTTCAGACATCCCAATCTCTGGCATCTCACGCCAGTATAGCTTTTGCGATCGAGCAAAGGTGGGTTAATGACTCGCCAATGCTTCACCCGATCGCGGGTGCGTTGAGCCAATGGACTTAGACTTCCAGTCTATCCATGGCTCGTGGCGTTCTAGCCACTTAATGCCCAGAATGAGGTCATACCTCGATTCCAAATCCAGGACTATGCAACGTTCTAAGCTGTCGAAGTCTGCAAACTTCAGCTTAAGGTCAATCGAGACCTTGGGTACAGAAACCTGTACGCCCGTCGCAAGACGGACCGTGACAACGTCACGAGAACGTGCCTCTAGGGCCTCGGCATACAGCCGACTCTTCACAACAGAAGCTCGTCTGACATAATTTTCAGACGCTCCAGAGTCTATCAAGACTCTTCAAGGCTTATCAAAGCCTCTCACGTCCGCAAGGACTACCAGCAAACCTGTCTGGTACACCAGCTCGGTGCTAGAATGCACCGTTTCCCTCGGAGCTTTGTGCTGTCTTCCCCTACCCTGGGGCTTAGCAGCACTGAGGGATCCCCCAGTAGGGCGCCCCGCACCTACTGGGAGCCGTCGTTTCCCGACGGCTTGGTCGAGGGCTTCTTCCCTACCCTCTGCCCATTGAAGCGAATATCTTGCTGGGGGTTCCGCGGGCATCTGTTCCGCAGATGATCCGTGCTTCCACACAGGAAGCATCTTAGCGGCCCATGCCGCTGCAGCATCGCAAGGAGGTCCGCTTCGAAGCCCTGCGGAAGGGAGTCGGAGTGACTCTTAGATGGAGGTTTCTCTTCCGCTTCGACCTGACTCAGGTCCATGGGTTCGGGACCCACCTTAGAGGAACGGAAGTTCCTCTCGGCGTTATACGCCATCTTAAACGCCTCCCCCAGGGATTGGGGTCGGCATCGGAAGAGCTCCGAACGTGCTGGCCCTTCTCTCAGGCCTCCCATGCGTACATCCCTTCCAACAGGGTCTTAAGTTGTTGAATATATGTTCCCAGTCCCTAGTGCCCTGACGGAACCTCAGAAACGACAGCTTATTCTGGAAAACCAGATCAGGCGTTGCATACATGTCCATAAGCTTCTGCTTAAGGACCTCCCAGGTAGGGAACACGTTCGTGACCGAATCCGAACACGTAAACGCCCATGCACGGGATTTACCCGTAAGATGGGTCAGCGCAATTCCCACTTGCAAGTGATCAGCGATCACATTCGCTGTGGCGAAAGCCGTTTCGACCTCTCGTAACCACACATAAAGGTTATCACCTTTATCCCCAGAGAATTCCTTTATCTTAAAGGACAATGGGGGACGCACCCCCGTGGAACGATCTCCACCTAACTCTATTCATGAGCGATGAGGGCATTTACCCTTGCCTTTACGGCCTGAGGGTCCTTGTCCACTAGGAGCTGCATACCCTCGTCACCCGTCAAGGATAACATACTGTTAAAGGCTTCCTGCTGGACGAGGGTCAAACTATCCCAATCGTCCTGATTCATTCCTTGCAGAGGATGCCTTAGTCTACCAACACAGGTGTTGGATTGACTACAAGTGCTACCAGATGTAGCCGGTGCGTATACGCACGGTGCGGCTAGCGCACAGAGGAAGACTTTTCCTTAAAGCAGCGTCTGCCGCTACTTAGCCGATACGTCCTTATAAAGGGCTTAGTAGGAGAGAGCTCTCCTACTCGGGGCCAAAATTCACGGGTTGGTTTACTTCTTAGCCTTAACGGCTGTGTTCCCTTACTAAGGGTGTAGGTAAAGGGAGGGCTCCCTTTCCACTACGGCACTCAGTACACTCGCGACCGGTCTAGGTCGCGCGTCTGTACGATAGAGTGAAATATAAACTGAATATATATTTAATATGTAATTAGTCTAAACTAATGTAAACTATATGTAATACTAAGTAGAACTTACCAAATTCGTACCTAGATAAAATGTAGTGTACACCACCTGCGTACCGACACGTGGATGGCTGACGCGCCACCCCCAGGGCTCCTGCCATGATTGGTTAACATAATAACCAATGGTTAAAACCATTTCGAACCGGTAAATACTGACACAAACCGTAGTGTACTCACGTACACCACCTACTAAATGTGACTCGAATGTAACCCTGTTACAATAACCATATCACAAATCCGAAAACCTTGCCGATCATTCCCGAAAGAGATTCTGAGCGAAGAGAACGTGCTGAGGGAGGTGCGAATTATTAAGGCCCAGGATGAAGAAAAATGGATCGTTAATTTAAAGGCCTAAATATGTGGAGAGTTGTCCCAGGTGACGAACGATCAGCCAAGGAATGTGCGAAAATCGCCGAGAACTACGACGTGGATGATAATGGATTCTTATACTACTGTCTTGAAAATTATCAAGATAATACCGAGCGAGATCGACTAGCGAAACTAGTAATTCTTGAGACGTTGCAGCAAGATGTCCTTCATCACTACCATGTGAGTCTAGAAGGAGGACATCAAGGGATAGGCAGGACGTTTCACAAGATCAGGACACATTTCCACTGGAAAGGGCTTTTACGCAGCGTTCAGAGATATGTGAGTAGCTGTACGGATTGTGAAACTGGAATAGGTGGACCGATAATAAAAGGCCAATCACCCGGGAACATTGAAGCCACGTACCCTTTACAGGTAATAGCAATGGAATATATCCCATCACCTCCCCGGTAAACACATGGAAACACCGAATTATTGATCTGGATTGACTTGTTCACGGGGTTAGTGATCGCAAAAGCTAGTGCCTCCCGATCTGCAGAACAGATAGCTCAAAGTTACGAAGAATGTGTATTCAGGATATTCGGTGCCAGCGAAGTCATCAGGAACGATCGTGAAACCGGTTTTATGGTGGAAGTCTTCCGATTATTTAACAATATGTTAGGCCAGAAGCAAAGCGCGACGATGTCATATCGCCCGCAAGCAAATGGATCAGCTGAGCGCATGGTGTGACAGGGTTACATTCTGGTTACATTTAGTATGTGGTGTACGTGAGTACACTACGGTTGGGGTCAGTATTGACCGGTCCGATAGGTTTTGGACCATTGGTTATTTTAACCAATCAGGGCAGGAGCCCTTGGTGGAGGCGTGGCAGCCAGCCACGTGTTAGTACACAGGTGGTGTACACTACATTTTAGCTAGGTACGAATTTAGTAAGTTCTACTTAGTATTAAATATAGTTTACATTAGTTTAAATTAATTTAGGCTAATTACATATTAAATATACATTCAGTTTACATTTCACTCAACGACTACTGGACGCTCGACCTCGACCGGTCGCGCGCGTAGTGAGTGCAGTAGCCCAAAAGAAGTTCTTCCCTTAGCTACCCCCTTATTAAGGGAGCCTTGTGTTAAGGAGTTAGCTTGTGCTAAATGGTAAACCAACCTGGAATCTTGGCCCCGAGTAAGAGATTTCTCTCT
This sequence comes from Peronosclerospora sorghi, assembly GCA_026184515.1. Taxonomy (NCBI): domain Eukaryota; phylum Oomycota; class Peronosporomycetes; order Peronosporales; family Peronosporaceae; genus Peronosclerospora; species Peronosclerospora sorghi. The sequence continues at coordinate 5,735,002 of CM047585.1, read as the reverse complement.
TACTAAGCCCTTTTATAAGGGCGTATCGGCTAATTAGCGGCGAACGCCGCTTAAAGGAAAGTCTTCCTCTGTGCGCTAGCCGCACCGTGCGTGTACGCACCGGCTACACATGGTGCAGACAATTACAAGAGCCATTAAGATGTTTGTGGCCGATCCGGATCAGCAAGATTAGGACGAATATGCCGAAAGGTTAGTGTTAGCGTTAAATTCTTCAATAGATCGAGTCAGGGGAGAAACACCTTTCTATCCGGCTTATGGATGGGATCCACGATCGACACTTGAGGCGGCGGTGCCGATGGGATGCGCCCGGACTCGTAATCAAGATGCCCGTTGCTGGCGTATGAAGGTCCAGAAACACTATCAACATGCGAAGGAAGTGATTAACGAAAAGTTACGTCAAGCGACACAAGGGCGAGCTGAACAGAACAACAAACAAGTCCGCCCTCATGGTATCGAACCAGGGGCGAGAGTATGGTTATACCTCGATCGAGTTAAGGAAGGTTATGCAAAGAAATTAGCTCACATGTGGCATGGCCTCTTCCGTGTGGCGGAGTGGATTGGTGAACATGCAGTCCGCCTGATCACAACCGGTACTGACTACAGAGTTTTTCCAAACGTCCATGTTTCCAAGTTAAAGCTGGTAAAGAGTTTCCAGATCGGCCCGAAACGCCCTGTCTAGTGGACGAGTCAGCTAGGTTCGACTTGGAAAAAGCTCTATTGCCCGAAGACAGTTGGGAGAGACCATTAGATAGTGACGAATTTGAAGTGGAGAAGGTATTGTACGTCAGGTCGGTTATGAAGACAAGTTTTGGCCCAACCCATCGGGAATATCTGATCCGTTGAAAGGATCACAAAGAGGCGACCCGGATCGACGAACGCGATCTGAACTGTGGTGTCCTTCTAAGAGAGTTGGAGCGAGATCGAATTAGTCGGAATCGTTACGGGGTAATGAAAACTCACGAAGAAGGGAATCAAGATTTATAATAACGCCGATCGGCAATACCGATCGGCAATGTCGATCAGCCACCGATCGGCGATTTTGATCGGCTACTTATCAGCAATACTGATCGGTGTGAATTTGCGATGTTTATTGTGATTACGACTACGGGTGTGTGGAGAACTGTGATGAATTGATTATATTTCGGTGATGACAAAGTGGCTTAAGGATGTGGATGATTTTTTTTGGTGGCAACGATCACGACTCCTTCGACGTGGACACAGTCGGATGTGGTAAAGGTGGACTGTATCTAATGTGGATAAAGACCATGACAAATAGGACGATCGTACGACTTGAGACGAAGTATATTGTTAATGAAATATGAAATTATCCGATCGGCTCCTTCGATATGCTCCGGATACCAAAGATCGACAGCAGCCAGACCTGCAGGAGGGAAGGATACGTCAACCATCGATGCCCCCAGCGATGCATAACGGTAGAGATCAGAAGTGCGGGGCAAAACAGTTGTCTTGGATGCCTCAACGGCCGGCTTCGGTGTTTCATGGACACTGTCACCTTTCGGGTGCACCACTTGGTCTGCCCCTGGCGTTGACGTTTCGACCGTGGAAGCAGATCGGCGACGCTGGGTGGATAGGGACAGTGCTAGAGCAGAAGCTAGCTCAATCGAATCCGTTGATCCCCCTTCAGAGTTCGATCCAGACGAAGCTAATGCTGACTTGGACTTTCCGACAGTGGGTGGCGAGGGCGCTTGATTTTTCGTGATCTGTAGTGGCTTTAATGGGTCCGTTGTTGCATGCAGGAGCTTCGTCTGTGTCTTGGCTCTCTTCCGGGGTGCCGCTGGCTTCTCCTAGTAGTCCGGATCAGCCGCTATCTCCCGCTCCCTCGCGCCTCGCGATGCACCCTTGCGCTTCTCGTTGTTTGCGCGAATTTTGGAAGGGGGGCGGAATTTCAGCCAATGAATGGCGAGAATTTCTGCCCGAATTTTGTTGGGAAATCGCACCAGCTAAATGCGCCTGTAGGTCCGCGAGGGCGCTCGACTCCTCAAGGAATGCGATTGGCGACCAGCGACCTGGATAGACACGTAGCCAACTCATCACGGCACCCGTGGACGATTCCCCAGAGTCGATTCGACTCTCGGGTCCAAATGCCGACCCGATCTTGGGAGGCACTAATTCGGTCGGAATAATCGTCGATCATGAGGTTTAGCATAGCGATCTGCCGATCCATCTCGCGTCGTTGGGAGTATATGACCGACCGATCGCCCTGAGGCTTCGAGCATTGCCGGACAACCACTTTGAGCTGCTCCTGAAGATACGATCGGTTGATCTCAAGACGACGCAAGTCGTGACGAGTACTGATCAGCCCTTCCAACATCGTTGGAAGCAGATCGAAGTGGCCATACACCTGCCGAACGGTATCGACAAGTGTCTGCACAGTCGGGAAGACATCGATCACCAGTGGATCTACATACAGAAGGAAGTGAGGATCGATCTAACGTGGGGTTATCAGTGGATTGGCATACCTGATCTGTTTTGCTGCGGTACCAATGCCTTGAGACGTTTATTCTCGGCCATCAAGTCTGAACGATCAGCTTGTATAGCGTCGATCAGCTTGGTAAGTCATTTTGAGTCTCGGCGCATTTTCTGGAACGCGACGTCGGTCACGGTCTGCTTTTCGAGCGCGACTCTCAACTCCTCTCGGAGTGCATCAATGGTTTGTTGGGACCGATCGGCCTCTACTCGGTGCTCATCTTGTTATTTGACAATCTGAGTGTCGCCCGAGTCGTACAAATGGCCAAAGAAAGAAAGAAAATTTTTAAACAAAAGATTTATCGATCGGTCAGAAGTTTGAGGATGCGTAGAGTGCGGGCAACGATCGCCTACGGAGAAAAATGTTAGTGAAAGATGTGGCGATAGGAAGTCAAGTGGATTTACCTGGTACATTGGATTCGAAAGATTGCATGGAGTCGAAGACTGTTTGTGAGATCGGGCCGCTACCGTTGTGAGGCAGCGACCAGACTCAGGGGCGGATGTGGTAAAGTGCAAGTCAAAACTATTGACCAGTTTGTACCAGTGTACCAGTTTTCAAGGCAGATTGATCGTGTTTGCTGAAAGGACGGAGTATTTTGGGCCAATTGTGTGCTCAGAGTGTTTTTATGCGGATTTGAGGTAAGGCACACGGTTTACATATAGTTTACATATTGGATTTTAATTGGATATTAAATACAGTGTTCGTATTACAACGGGCTGCGTAAGTCACCAGTGGCTCCGATCTGATTCATTGGGAGCGGAGGGATAGTAGGGTCCCCTCCCGCTCATTAAGCCCGGCCAGGACAGAGCTCCACCGGAAGCCCCACGACAGGGAGCACTCATTACGTTCACCTACCCCTCCGGTTCGTCCACATTCAAAGGAGACGTGTTATTTTGGCTGGGTTACTCATCGCGATCTGCTGCGATCAAGTCCCAGGAATTGGCTCGATTACTCATCGCGATCTGCGGTCAAGTGCCAGGATTTTCTATTGGATGGATTACTCATTGCTCAGCAATCAAGTGCCAGGATTTACTATTGGATGGATTACTCACTGGACGGGCGGTCAAGGCCAGATTGAATTCCATTCGGAGTGAAGATTTCCGCTTCGCTTGCCGATCGGCCATTTTGAATTACCTTTCGTTGGAATTTTGGATCAGTACCCCAAAAGTGGTACATCCATATCGATCCTCATTAAAGTCTCCACCAAGCAACGGTCCACCGAGTGTGTAGCCACCCATACCAATGGGTACACAAGGTGAGACACGAGACGAATCGGACTCGGCGTCCTGCAATGCCGATCGGTCACCCGATCGGCACCCACGCGAAGGTCCGCGGAGTACCCCCTCCGTTAGTTGGTCGGCTGGGCACGATGGTGGTTCAGTTCCGGACACTTCGGTGTTCGATTTTGAACTGGACTCCACCACATAAGTGACGTTAACAATTACCTATAAAAAAACTTAAACGTTTAATACATATCCAACGTAATATACCCACACGTAGGGTAGATACGTACCATTACTATTTTTCCCACACGTAGGGCAAAAACAATTGAAGTAACCAGACACTACCAAATGTAGGATACGGGGATGCCCTGGGGTACGAATATTGCTAGATTTTGGTGGGGCATGCCCCCTGTATATAAACCATACTTGAGTACACTTGAGTACACTTGAGTACACCTGTCGCACAACAATCCCGAATATTGTATATATTTCACGATCACCAAGTCCTGGAAAAGCACAGTCCTTATATCCCAGTGGCTTAAGGTGCTGTTTTTGGATCCAGAGATCCTGGGTTCAATCCCCTGTGTCGACAAGATTGCTCACAGTTTTTATCCACTGGTACTACAAGGTTCAGAGACCTCCCACATGGTCCAGACAGATTTCATTAGCTTCTTCGGACGACCATCTATGGAAGTCTGAGGGAAGGAAATAAAATAGGATTAGAAATCAGACATATCTGATTAAATGTATCATAAATCTACCACAGATATAAAAGAAGCAGGTCCCCTCATCGAGAGGGGGTGGTGGTGAAGAATAGAGTACTAGCATATATTGCCCTTCTTAATCGTCCTGCATCCACCACCCAATATCCTCTCAAAAAATGGCGACCGAGCAAATTGAACCCATTCTTGCTCCTTCAGCTGCACCAGCTGATGAACCTACGCCTTCTCCACCCACTACACTTGTTGCAACAGTCCCTGATGGATTTTTCATCCCGGACTCATGACTTTCGATCCCTGCTAGACTGATTTCTTTCGCTCGACAAACAAGGGTCCAGGGTCAAGCACCAATCGCAACACTGCCAAATGTAGTTACTGCAGCCACACACTCCAATGTAAAGCCGATAAGCTTCAACGCAATGCGATAACCACCTGCAAGCAGTGGCCTGCTCCCCAGAAATTAGAGTAAATGAAGAAATGTGGGGAAGCGGATGGTGCTTCCGAGTCCTGGGGGAGACGCGAACGTCAGGGGATAGCATCTAGCAATCAGGTAATGTTTACAGCAGCAGCTGAAAATTGGGCACTGAAGATGTTGCCATGGCTCTAACCGCATGGCGAAATTTCTGGAATTTCTGTAGGCTGCACAATCTAACTTCCTTTTTGTGGAATCCGAGTCTGACAAGGATGAAAGCACCGCAGTACCAAAAAGCTCTGCCTCTCAAAAGGTAAAGCTTACCGAGTACTTTTGCGTGCTGGCACCTTCGGATGATTTCGTCACATTACACTTTGTGAAACCAACCAACTTGGTTTGGCCCGGGATCGAACCCGGGACCTTCCGGTCCCGCAGTGAGTAGTGAACCACTCGACCACGGTCGGATTGCTGCCACCTTCGGAACAAGAGAAGATAGACAAGCTCTAACTGAATTTCATCATCCATGCCAACATCACATTTTGCGTGGTGGAGAATCCCTATTTCATAATGATGGTGCCAAACATGATGCCCACATACACCGTTCTCTCTGCGAAGATGCTGAGCGGACGAATCCTCAGTGATGCCTTCATGCAACATCTGGTTGGCGAATATGAAGCCATGTCAAAAACTACGGATGTGACCACTAGTCTCGATGGATGGTATGATGTATCCCATAATTCGATGTATAGATTGATGGGTTTGAAAAACTAAGCGGTATGTGTAGCTTTCTGTTGTTAATATCTTAGCCTGGTGAGTGGCCATGTCTTGAACTTTCGCTTGTCAATTCTACGAGCGTGTATTAGATGTCACAGATCTCTCAGTTTACCGCGATATTGCCAATTATTGTTTGAAGAACTTAAGGACGCCTTGGGGAGAAATTCCGTGCAAGTATAATCAGTAATTGCCTCTGTGTCCGATAGCCTTTCTGTAATAGTAAAGATGTGAAAGGATCTGACTTGAGTCAAACCCTGAATTAGTGTGATGCTGGTATAAGCAAGGACTTCGACTCGTGTTTTACTATTCAAAGGCTCAATTCCCAAGGATAATTGGCTTTAAATGTGTACTCCATGACTTCAGTCTATTAGCAAAGGTAGAACTTCATGGGGCATTTGAGTGCTTGTCGTTAGTTTCACAGTAATTTAACTGACACTGAAATCTTTGATGATATTACCGGCCATCACATCATAGCAAACGTGCTGCGTGATAACAGGAATCTTGTGGACTTTATTACATCATCGCATATTTTCAGGGAATGGGCCAAAGACCATGGGGTCAACAAATTCCTGACAACCTATTATCAAACCCGTTGGTATTCACTGGCAAAAGTCTGTTTAGCGATAGCGACATATGAGTAAGATTTTCAGCACTGCCTCAATTTGTCGGAGGTGCCAAGGTCCACGTACCCAACCATCCGACCTGAAATCGGACAAAACATCTGCAACCGGTACCATTTCGCCACAACGAAGCTCTGGTTGCTGTTCTAAAGCCAGTGGTTGATGCCATTGGCCTACAGGAGATGCGTACTGCGACATTGGTAGATACTTTTAAATAACTTCTGCAGGTACAACAGCACCATCTACAGTCCAAACGTGACGGGTATTATACCAATTTAATTCACTAAAACCTGACTTTCCATTTCGTCTTAGGTGAACTGGAAAATTTGCGAGCTTGCATTTACAATCCCTATCCTCCGTGAACATGAATGGGCGTTTTCGGAAAGCGAGCTCGTGAATTTAACGATATTATCTACTTTATTGTTTTTTCTGTCTCCTGCTTACAAGAAGCTGACCATTTCGCGCAAGTATTCACTGAACCAGCTGGTCCGAGAAATCTTATTGCTTGCGCGGGCCTGGGGTTCCGGCAAGACGGATGCTGCACAACTTTCCAAGGAAACAATATCGTACAGTAATGGCGATCCTCTATTTCACAATATTTCGGCATCGACGGATGCTCGTACCGATTGGCAATTGTTCACCGACCACGCTCCTGCTCTCTGCCGCTTTGCTGTCGTGGTCTTTGCGATTCTTCCCCAAACTGCGGCAAACGAAAGGCTTTTTATAGCCTTGGGTTTACCAAGACAATACGCACGAATGGCTCCAGGTACACTGTCCACGACGCGTCATATGCGCGCCAAGCTGCATGGGTAGATTCTTCGATCGATTGCCAAGCAGCAGGAGCACAGTGGTGACAAAGTCTCTGCTGTGCTCAGCGGAAGAAGGCAAGGAAGGTGTACCAAGGAGAAGTGGACGGTGGGGTTGAGGTGTTCCACGATGATGAAGACGATGCAGACGCGGAAAGAGTCGGGAAGGGTTAAGGAGTACCTATGCCAAGTTTTCTTAGCGAAGACCGAGGACATGACTTCCAAGATGTTCGAGCATTTTATCGCGTATTTCGAGAGGAGATTCGAGTGCAAGGTGCACATTTTGCGGACAGATGCCGGCGCTGAATATAAAAATTTGGACCACTTTGCAGGAGCACAGGCATTTGACGACAGCTAAGTGAAGCAGGTATAAAGTGAGCAACGGCAAGGCTGAAAGGATGCACAGGACGATAATGAACATGGCGCGATGTATGCTTTTTCTCGTGTGGATTTAACTTACATTCTGGGGAGATACAGTGGACTACGCGGCGTTTATATTGAATAGAAGTCCTACAAGCGCGAATCTAAGGCATATGTCACCGATCGAGATGTTAACAGGCAAGAAGCCGCGACTCGGAGAAATCGTTGCATCTGGGTATCCGTGTACAGTGTACCGGAACCCTGGGAAGGATTCGCTGGCGCATAGAGCGCAAGTCGGAGTGATAATTGGAAAAAGCGAGCAAGTAAAAGGATTCAAGGTGTATCTGAAGCAAGATCGCAAGGTTTTCGTCACACAGCACATCATGAACGTGGAGACCTTAGATGACACACAGAACCAACAATTACGGCGTTTTTACCTGGATGGAAGTGAAGGACCCTTTGAAGGAGCGAGTGCTGTGAGCGAAGGAAATAATGAAAATATAGCGGGCTACAAGCCAGAAGGAAGCCAAGAACACAAGAAAAAATCATGGACAAGAGATCGGCACGTAACGATAAACTACGCAATGAATAAAGCCGATGATAATGAAGAAGCCAATCAGGAAGAGAACGTGGAAATGAAGACAATGGTGTGGCGAATTTAATCACAGAGATGGATCCAAGAAATTTCACGGAGGCGATGAATAGAAGACGCAAGGGTGAATGGATTGCGGCTATTAAACTGGAAATTACGGCTCTCGAGATGAACTAAGTATGGGATATTACGAAGAAACCTAATGGATGCAGACCATTGCACACAAAATGGGTGTTCAAGACCGAGACAGATGTTAACGGCAGCGTGGAGAGGTACAAGACACGAATAGTCGCGTGCGGTAACGAGCAACGTTTGGAGTGGACTATGGACTTACGTTTGCAGCGATGATGGATATGGGGCCTGTCAAGATTATATTGGGTCTGTCGAGAAGGTGGAACGTGAAGGCGAAGCATGGCGACATCCCAAACGTCTACGTGAAGGCACCGGAGCAAGAACATGATATTTACCTGTATATTCCTAAGGGAATGGAATTGAAAAAGGAAGATTTGATGAAGTTCAAGGTTGAAAGTGTGAGCAAACTGGTTTTGAAGCTCAGGAAGACTTTATATGGGCTAAAACAGGCGGGCCTTTTGTGGAACAGATTGCTACATGATAAATTACTGAAGTTGGATTTCGTGTAGAGTTGCACTGACATATGTTTGTATATCAAGCGGGATGGAGTGAATATCGTGGTGGTATGTGTTTACGTGGATGGCCAGTTGGTCACGGGAACGCATCAAGAATTAGTAACGACTTTTTTGAAGACATGAAAGTACTGGGCATCAAGGATATCGGAGAGGTATCAAAGTTTCTAGGAATGCGGGTGACGTACAACGCAGAAGGAGGTTATTTATCTGGACCAAGAAGTTGTGTAAGCTGTCTCGTGGATGAGTATGGATTGACGGACGCAAATCCAGTGAAGACACCGATTAGAGGCAACCACGAAGATGTTTGCATGGAGAACTAAGTCGATCAGCCAGCCAAGCTTAGTGACCGATCGCCTGCAGTGAGGGAATTCCAGTCACTTGTTGGATCCTTCCTGTGGATAGCGAGATGCACTAGGCCGGACATTGTGTTCGCGGTACATCGGGCGACGCGACAGACGCATGCGCCGAAGGTTCTCGATTAGAGTTTAGCAAGGCGGATTCTCAGATATCTGAAAGGGACAAACAAATGAAGTTGAAGAAGGAAGAATCAAAGCAAGATGGAAACGAAGATGAATTTGAATTGGTTGCATACAGCGACGCAGACTACGCTGGATGCAAGGTGGACCGGAAATCTGTTACGGGTGGTTTAATCACGATGGATGGAATAATTTTGTATTGGATTTGAAAACGACAAGGATGCGTTTCACTGTCAACGATTGAGGCAGAGTTTTGTGCGGCCTCCCAAGTGGAATGCGAGGTGTTTGGAGTGTTCGAGTTGCTAACGGAGATTGGATTGAAGCTAAAGTTACCGATGATACTTTATTCGGACAATCAAGCGGCGATAAAGTTTTTGGAAGGCGAAAATAACTCAGCCAAGATGAAGCATGTGGACGTGCGTATCAAGTTTCTGGTTTCGAAGCAAAAAAATGGATGGACGTGTTGAAGTGCGTTTCAAGGGAACTAAAGAGATGATTGCATACATGTTTACGAAGGAATTGGCGACACCAAGGTTAGAGGAGATGAGGACAAAGATTTGTTTGGTGGAATACTAAGTGGAACCTATTTTCGAAGTGCACACTGATGAGAAGGAGTGTTAGAATATGCAGATGAGTCGTAGCGCTTCGATACTCAAGTTATGATGCATCACCGCGCAAGTGCTGAAAACAGGTGTACACAAATTTTATAATTTGTGATGGACTATAATTTAGTCTAGTCAAAATATATCACTTTTACATGTCTTCTTTTAGTTAACTGACGTTAATTTCGCGCACGATACTTTTGCGCGCATTAATACTTTGGACCAACAAGTGATCGTGTGATAGGACAGTAGGTTTCACGTTACGCATTAAGTATTAGTGGAGTGGATACAAGTGGAGTTTTCGATTAATTTCGCATAGGCATTTACTGATTGATTACGCATATTCACGTGGAGACTATACGTTAACGGCAAGTGGATTATATATAACTGTATTACGACTAAAACATGGCGAAAGGTAAGAATACGCAACAAGTTCTAGTTGTAAAGATTCCGTTAGAGGATGACGAAGAAAGTCTTGTGTATGAATACGGGCCCGATCGAATTTGAATTTCGTGTGCTCAAAGGTTTGCGACCGAGGGTATATGTTAAAAGTATTCATAGTAACGGTTTTTATTTAAGCCGAGTACGATTGATATTTTTTGGTTATAGCAATATTAGGGGGGGGGGCAGACATGAGAAAAAAAGTGTTTATTTCGTGAAATAAACACTCGCGATATGAACGTTTATTTCACACGACATACACACTTTGAAATGAGCATCTCTCGAGCTGCTCATATCCGAGATAAACGTTTATTTCGGGTCACTCAGATCGGCAGGGGTGCATATCGAATTTGATCTAAACCTGATATTTGATTGATATAAACGTTTATTTCGTTTGGGCTAAACTTTAAGTTTGACCCCCCTATTCATATCGCACTAATAGGGGGGGTCAAACTTAAGGTTTAGCCCAAACGAAATAAACGTTTATATCAATCAAATATCAGGTTTATATCAAATTTGAAATACACCCTTGCCGATCTGAGTGACCCGTTTATTTCATTTCAAAAAAGTGTTTATTTCACCTCAAATACCCAAAGCACTGTGATTGGAAGTAAGTGTTGATGAATTCATCCTTTGCTCTGGTAAAGCTCACGTCAGTTGAACGTCAAACGATAACGTACACCGGAGAAGCGAAAAGAGAGAGAGGAGGCGTCGAGATACATTTTTGAGTGCCTTCTCGTAAATCGGTGTGAGATTTGTCTGCTTTTTGAGCCTTGTCTGTGTAAAGAATGAAAACTCGCGATGCTCCAGTACAACCAGCGTTAGGCTTTTAGGGTCACTTCATCCCAATTCTCTTCAACAAAAATCTAGTACGCCGCGACAAATTCGCCCAAATCCGAAGGTTGGCCGAAAAATGCTGCGTCCACCGCTTTCGGTATCTTGTTGCACAACATGCACTCACAGATACGATTGGGCAAAGCACCGACAATAGATGGCGCAGTGCTGCTGGTGAAGGCTTCGGCGTCTTTCTCGTTTTCATCGATCGCTGCTTCACAAAGTAAAGGTGGTGGGTGTTGAAATGTCTCAATTTTATTGACACCCCGATAAATTATTTCCGCTAGAAATTTTAGAGTTCGGACCGTGCTATCGGTGTGGAAAAGGTTTCGTACACAGGACTAGTTTTTATTGCACCGCCCGACTGATGTGCAAATGGACCTATCGCTATTGACCCCATCCACCGCGGTAAACCATTCATATCATTTAACTCAAGATCTGGAATGCAATAGTAGTCAACTTCATCTTTACTTGACCCAGTCGCGTACCTCAAACACCATCTCTGACTGCAGGTATTCAGCTTGCATCACCTATATCCTTGAGAGCCACGCGTGGGGATGTATTTTGCACAGAAAATCTTGTCGTGGACTAATTTAAAACAACGAGACGCCCTCATTATCCTGACCAATTTATAGTGTGTTTTGCGGTTGTGATGGACTTGGTTGGGTTTCACTCTCCTGCTGTTGGTCTTGTAAAGACCGACGCTCTTGTGTCTGCCATCGCTGGAAAAGGTTGTGCACGTCTTTCATGAGGATAATCTGATTCGGCGAGCGCTCCTTCAAAAAATCAAACACGTGACGTCGTGTAGATTCTCCCCGCCACAATTGCTCAGCTTGTGCGAGCACTTCAGGGTCACGGACACGCCGTACTTCGGAATACTGGAGATACAGCGCTTCCGAGAGTTCATGGTTGTGTTTGGTAAAATGCTTGGTCACCACGGCGTTCCATTCATTTGTACCTTCACTACGCTGAAAAGTGACACAGACCTTGGCAGGACACTTGGTAGCTCGAACGTTGTAGCTTACACTCTGCCCATTTCAACGGCTACGGCGTTTCCATCCGTGCGTACACAAAAACGTCTTGGAGTACCATTCATAGCGCTCAGGTACCAAGTGAGCCCGAGAGAGTCCATGACCACCTGCTTGCGCTGTTTCTGCGGTAACGCTCGTATCGTCGTCCTTCTTCGTTTCACGTACAACTAGCCCTCGACTTGCAGCGAGTTGAAGAAGCCGGATGTTGCGCGATCGTACAGAATACGTTGTACGCACACGATAAAGCTGAAAGGTAGCAGCTGAATACACGTACAGGTACTTATGAAAGACTTCCCACGATGGATATCGACGGACAATACGCGGCACACGCCACATACCGCTTCCATTCGTTAACGTCTCGTGTTGAATCGCAGCATGCGACAGCGGCTGCCACACGCCGTCCAGATCTATAGGGTCCGTTCATGCGGCCTGATTGGGCCCGTTCACCAAAGGGGGTATTTCAAAACGAAATAAACGTTTATTTCGGATATGAGCAGCTCGAGAGCTGCTCATTCCAAAGTGTGTATTTCGTGTGAAATAAACGTTCATATCGCGAGTGTTTATTTCACGAAATAAACACTTTTTTTCTTGTGTCTGACCCCAGCTAATAGTAAGATGCTCTATGTGATTGTACTCATTCTGATTACACATGTTTTCGGGCACTAATAAGTAGTGTGTAGCACAAATTAGATGGAAGTTTACCATAACTTTAACATCTGGTACATATTTCATGCTGGGCTGGATAAGCACTCCTTAATATTCATTACATTGATATAGTCCCATGTTTGGTCATTTCTTCTTCTCACTACGAACTTTCTACGCGTCTTATCTTTACTGCTAACGGACGTTTGGTTGTTGATATATTGACGTAAGATACCTTCGTTATATTGGAGTTATTATATAGCATCTACGACTCAAATTTTCGACTATCGGTGCAAGCATGAATACCGACAACTTCCAAAAGAATGTCACACGCAGAAAGAGAGTTATCGAGGTGTTCAGTCAGTGTCTCGAGAAGATGCGCAAGGTCTATTTGGCGCCTGATGACCAGCCACTTGTGGTAGCGGGCTCCGGGACGCTTGGATGGGACATGGTGGGGGCAAACCTCATTAGCGAGGGCGATGACGTGCTTTTTATTAATACGGGTACGATGGCGCAACGTTAGCTAGGGTGTAGTTAAATGAAAGCGACTGAGGATAAATGTGTCCTTGTGTAGGTTATTTTGGGGACATTCTCGGCGGGTTTTTGGAACGTTATGATGCCCAGACTACCCTCACCTTTGTGGAAAGATAAACGAGGCTGATTAGCTCTGGTTTTAAAGTAATGGATGTTGACTATGATTGTGATATCCGTGTCAAATGGATCCAAATCGGCTGCTACCATTGATTTCGGAGCTGGAAAAGGAGCCGCAAGTTGGTATTAGCTTTTACGTCGTGACCATCACTCATGTGGACACGTCCACTGGTGTCCGTGCTCATGTGGAGGAGTTTGCAGCTGGTATTCGTTGTTTTCAACCAGATGCTGTTATCGTGGTCGATGGTGTGTATGCTACGGGCGGCGAAAAGACTCGCATGAAGCAGTGGGATCTTCATGTCGTCCCCACTGGCTCGCAAAAATGTATTGGTGTGCCGACAGGACTTACCCTTTTGGCGTGCGCTGCAGCTATTCGAGAAAAACAATTCGACGGTCAAGTACTATGTGGCTAGGCGCAACTAATTGCCGTGGCGTCTCATTAGGTGGTGTCTTACACAAGGCCATAAAAACGGAATACTTTCACATTGGTCACATGGTCCAAGCACGCGTCGTCTGGACCACATTCTAAAAATGCTTGAAGCAATTGAAGGAGCGTTAATTGAGTGCAGCCATACCGTGCAACACCGCGGTAAAGCCGCGAGAGATTTAAAGAAAACTTTAAGCGATCATTCCTGTGCGTCCAGCTTGTGGCTATGCTTCGGTTTATCACGGTTGTCCCGTACCTTCGAAGTGTCGATTGTTTGGTGTATCTATATTGGCTTTCATGTGAAATCTCATGGTGGAAATGGATTGGCTGTAAATGCATGGATACATTTTGTTAGAAGATTTCCAGCTTATAACGCTTAGTGGGATTAAGAGGATATTATAGGCTTAAATTTATTTAATTATATAATATATTTTTTACTTCTCTTTTTTCAACTAAAGTCGCAAGACAACAAAAGCACTTCTAGCGGTGGCTCTGTAGCGTGCCCCAGCACACTCACGTCGCCCCACTTGACACGTCAAGTGAGCGAACATCTGCGCAAGTTTACCTGTGCCAACAGGTTATGAGCCCAGCGCACAAGTGTATTTTGAAGTGTTCTCCCCTGTGATTAAGTTATGACTTCTCGAGTGGATTATTCTCGTGTGGAGTTAAGATTCCTGGTACTTGTGGAAGTCAACGCACTTTCGGAGGGATAGTGGAATTGATTTTCTTTTGTTTTATCGAGGTGTTTTGTTTCTTTTTTGTGGAATAAGATGGACGAATATAAACAAAGTGGAGAGTTCGATGTGGACCAAGGAAAGGTCCTACGAGCTATATTGAAACGTTTGAAGGAAAAAACAGCTTGTGTATGTAGAGAAAGCTCAAGGCCGAATGTCGGTCGCATATACAGCTTCCGGGTGGAGGAAGGACTCCCAGTCGCTGCCCGGAATAGTGTGTTCCGGGAAAACATAAAGAATTACGGTCCGTTTGGTCAACAGATGACCCTGAACGATCTGAACGAGGACTGGAGGATCGAAGTGGGTGGAGCACTGCGAGGCAATGCGGCTAAGCTCCCGACAAATGTCCGGGGGAATGCACCTAATGTGGGCGGAGCTGACGTGCCGGCAGCGCAGATGTATGGTATGGTCTGTAGTTCGGACAATCCACGAAGGTATCTGGTTCACAGTTCGGACATGCAGGATGCACAAAAATCCCCAATCTTGGCATCGAGAATTTTTGGGGGGATGAAATATACCCGGGACTCGTTAACGGCTTTAAGCAGAAGGCATACCTCTTTATAGAGGCTGTCGGCATTGTGGAAATTTCGTCCGGTTTCGTTTGGAAAGAACGATTAAAAGTGAGTAGGTATGGGAAACACCTTGAAGGCACGGCCGCCGAGTATTTTGTGCGAATATAGGCACGTGTTCGCCAGTGTCTCCCTTCTTTCATGCCATTTTAGGCTACATGTATGCTGCATTCAAGTTGAACATCTCCCACCACCAGGCTCCAATATGGTTTGCTTCGGAGAAGAGTCCTAAAAGGACTTGTACCGAGTATTTACCTATACCTGGTAGCTCTGGCTCGTGAAAGTGAGTAGAGCGAAAAATTGGTGATCGAGAACATAGTGAAATTTGCCGCACCACGGCTCAAGATTGCGATCATGGCCAGGTATAATCCGATGCGAACGGATTACCTGTGTCATGCGCAAGAGCTTATAGCATGGGCGCAAGAATTGGATGATGACATGCTATTAGGAAATCGACCTGCACGGTTAAACCCGAACCGGATTCGTGAGAAGGTTTTACGGGTGTGGAAAGCGTGGAAACGTTAAAAGAGACTGTCTCCAGAAAGGAAAAAAAGCAAAAAAGTCACGTAATGCGAAGGATCAGGAAAACTCAAGTGTTCCATGGAACAGAAAAGTTGTGCTATCCACTATCGGGATGACGATTGATGGATTCACTGATGGAATGTTTTCAAGTGACATTCTCCCAAAAACACATGGATAGTGGATAGCGGGGAAAGCATACATCTGGTGGCAGATGAGAGCTTGCTGGAAAATCCGGTTACGTGTGGGCCGGATGATGGGTTCACGATGCCCGACGGTGGTAGGCTATCTGTTACCAAGGTTGGTAAGATAAAGCTACTTACACCGGGTGATGAACCCGTCACTATTGAATTAAGTGAAGTGTATTTTGCACCCAAACTTGCCAAGAATGTTATTTTTCTTGGAAAGTTACGTGAAAAGGGGTGCAAGATAACAGATTATGGAGGATTTTCGACGATTAGATGGAATGAAAGAAAGTTTATTTCCAGTTAAAGTATGCGGATAAATTTTTGTCGCGAACCTGATACCTGAAAGGCTGAGCGGACGTGCACAGCAGTTCAAGCACATGGTGTTGAATTCTGTTGCCGTTGATGTTGAGAGTGATACACAGGAGGGTAGTCTGCATCATTTTCACATCCAGTTAGGTCAAATGGCGTACGACACGGTCGAAAGACTACCCAAGGACCCCAGGTCAAGTATAAGGTTGACGGATAATAGTCGATCGAACTGCCTGACCTGTGCGGAAGGGAAGGCAACGAGAAAGGAGCAACCCAAGAAGGATTCCGGCCAGAACTCTCCAATCTAGCGCGTCGGCGGTGTGATTTACAGTGACTTGAAAGGTTCAATTACACCGCTCAGCAGGCGAGGGAATCAGTACCTTGTGGTTTTCGTCGATCATTTCTTCAGCTATGTGCGCGTTTTCGCTTCTCGCACTAAAGACAGAGCAGCGAAGATGTTCGTGCACTTTTTAGTTTGGTTTGAAAACGAGTTTAAGTGCAGAATTTACGTATTAACATATACTCACAGATGGAGGTGGAGAATACAGGACAGTGGATTTGTTTTGCAAGAAAAGACAAATAACGGAGATGGTAACCCAGCCTCGAATTGAAGACCAAAAGGATGAACCGGACCATATTTAACATGGTCCGGTGTATGATTTTTGGTCGGGGGTACCCTTGATGTACTGGACGGAGGCGGCTGAGTACGCCTCCTACATATTGAATCGCACCCCGACTGTAAAGGGGCTACATTCGAGTTACATTTAGTGTCGGTGTACATGAGTACACTAGGGTTGAGGTCAGTATTGACCGGTTTGAAAGGTTTTGAACCATTGGTTATTTTAACCAATCAGGGCAGGGGCCCTTGGGTGGTGGCGCGTCAGCCATCCACGTGTCGGTACACAGGTGTGTACAATACATTTTAGCTAGGTACGAATTTGGTATGTTCTACTTAGTATTACATACAGTTTACATTAGTTTAGACTAATTACATATTAAATATATATTCAGTTTATATTTCACTCTATCGTACAGACGCGCGACCTCGACCGGTCGCGCGTGTACTGAGTGCCGTAGTGTAAAGGAAGCCCTCCCTTTACCTACACCCTTAGTAATGGAACACAGCCATTAAGGCTAAGAAGTAAACCAACCCGGGAACCTTGGCCCCGAGTAGGAGAGCTCTATCCTACTAAGCCCTTTATAAGGACGTATCGGCTAAGTAGCGGCAGACGCCGCTTTAAGGAAAAGTATTCCTCTGTGCGCTATCCGCACCGTGCGTATACGCACCGGCTACATCTGGTAGCACTTGTAGTCAATCCAACACATGTGTTGGTAGACTAAGGCATCCTCTGCAAGGAATGAATCAGGACGATTGGGATAGTTTGACCCTCGTCCAGCAGGAAGCCTTTAAAAGGCTGTTACCCCTTACTGGGTGACGAGGGTATGCAGCTCCTAGTGGACAAGGACCCTCAGGCCGTAAAGGCAAGGGTAAATGCCCTCATCGCTCATGAATAGAGTTAGGTGGAGATCGTTCCACGGGGGTGCGTCCCCCATTGTCCTTTAAGATAAAGGAATTCTCTGGGGATAAAGGTGATAACCTTTATGTGTGGTTACGAGAGGTCGAAACGGCTTTCGCCACAGCGAATGTGATCGCTGATCACTTGCAAGTGGGACTTGCGCTTACCCATCTTACGGGTAAAGCCCGTGCATGGTCGATTACGTGTTCGAATCGGTCACGAACGTGTTCCCTACCTGGGAGGTCCTTAAGCAGAAGCTTATGGACATGTACGCAACGCCTGATCTGGTTTTCTAGAATCAGCTGTCGTTTCTGAGGTGCCGTCAGGGCACTAAGGACTTGGAAACATATATCCAAGAACTTAAGACCCTGTTGGTAGGGATGTACGCGAAAGCGTATTCGGACGATGTGTCCATCCCCGTATTCATGGGAGGCCTGAGAGAAGGGCCAGCACGTTCGGAGCTCTTCCGATGACGACCCCAATACCTGGGGGAGGTGTTCAAGAGGGCGTTCAACGCCGAGAGGAACTTTTGTTCCTCTAAGGTGGGTCCTGAACCCATGGACCTGAGTCAGGTCGAAGCGGAGGAGAAACCTCCCGCTAAGAGTCACTCTGACTCCTTTCCGCAGGGCTTCGGAGCAGAGCTCCTTGCAATGTTGCAGCGGCATGGACCGCTGAGATGCTTCCAGTGTGGGAGCACGGATCATCTGCGGAACAAATGTCCGCGGAACCCCCAGCAAGATACTCGCTTAAAAGGGCCAAGGGTTAGGAAGAAGCCCAGGCACAAGCCGTCGGGAAACGACGGCTCCCAGTAGGTTCGGGGCGCCCTACTGGGGGACCCTTCAGTGCTGTTAAGCCCCAGGGTAGGGGACGACAGCACAAAGCCCCGAGGGAAACGGTGCTTTCTAGCACCGAGTTGGTGTACCAGCCAGGTTTGCTGGTAGTCCTTGCGGACGCGAAAGGCTTTGATAAGCCTTGGCGAGTCTTGATAGACTCTGGAGCTTCTGACATTTATGTCAGACGGGCTTCTGTAGAGAAGAGTAGGCTGTATGCCGAGTCCCTAGAGGCACGTTCTCGTGACGTTGTCACAGTCCGTCTTGCGACGGGTGTACAGGTTTCTGTACCAAAGGTCTCGATTGACCTTGAGCTGAAGTTTGCAGACTTTTACAGCTTAGAACGTTGCATAGTCCTGGATTTGGACTCGAGGTATGACCTCATTCTGGGCATGAAGTGGCTGGAACGCCACGATCCATGGATAGACTGGAAGTCTAAGTCCATTGGCTCAACGCACCCGCGGTCGGGTGAAGCATTGGCGAGTCGTGAACCCACCTTTGCTCGATAGCAAAGCGATTCTGGCGTGAGATGCCAGAGATTGGGATGTCTGAAATGATCATTCCCAATGGCGTTAAGGAAGAGTTCCTTAACGAGGGGGATTCGGCGGTTAATCCCCGCGCCGTTAACGGTGAGACTGGTGAGTTGCCAGTGGCAGAGGTGGATTCCTCTAAGGTAACTCCAGTGGTAGGGGTAGAGACCCCTGTGGTTAAGCGTGAGGCGCTTCCAAGCAAAGAGACCCGTAGTTCGTCTCTTTTTCACGTCGGAAATGATTCCGATCACGCCGTTATAGGCGAGACTGGCAAGTCGCCATTGACAGAGGTGGATTCCTATGAGACGACTCCAGTGGTAGGGGCAGAGACCCCTGTGGTTAAGCGCGAGGCGCTTCCAAGCGAAGAGACTCGTAGTTTGTCTCTTTCGCACGTCGGAAATGATTCCGACTACGCCGATATAGGTGAACCCGGCGAGTCACCGGTGTTAGAGGTAGAGACCTCTGTGGATAGGCGCGTGGCGCTTCCAATAGATGGGGCAATTGACTCCCCCCATCTGGGCCCCAGGATGAGTCCCGAGGCCAGTAGTCAGCAGTCCTATAGGATGCTGAATAGTGTGACAGGTGTTGTCACAGAAGGCGTAAGCATTGAACGGTTGACTGGGGTAGGCGAACTGTTGTCATTGGAGGAGATGTTCTTCAACGAATTTGAAACTGCTTTGAAAGCAGACGAAATCGACGAGGTTGTCGTACTACGTCCGGAAGAGGAGTTGAACTCCTCATCTACGATGGACGAGTCAGTTTTGGTGCAAACCAAACAGGCATTGAATGCCCGAAGCGGTCTCAAGATCCTGGCGGATCCTGAGTACCATTACCATTCCTTGTTAAAGAAATTCGGAGATGTCATTAGTGACAACCCGCCGATGGGGTTACCACCGGATCGGGAGTCCGACATGAAATTGATTTGGTTCCTGAAACCAAATACTGCGTCAATAGGCAGTGGCCTCTCCCCAAGGAAGAATGCGACGTCATCGACGCATTCTTCAAGGGGAAAGAAGAGGCAGGGATGGTACGGGAGAGCAAGTCTCCCTACTCATCTCCAACCTTTTGGGTTCGTAAACCGAACGGAAAGTGGCGCATTGTGCATGCCTACAACAAGCTGACGGCAGCTACTGTAGCCATGCAGACTCCGATTCCTCGGAAGGATGTCCTCCAGAACAATATGGCGGGCTGTACTGTATACAGTGCCTTAGATCTGGTGGACGGGTATTATCAGGTGCTCATGCGAGCGTACGATATTCCGCTTACAGCGGTCAGCACGCCTAGCGGCATGCTGTGGGAGTGCTTGTTATGACACAAGGTCTTTCAAATGCACCAGAGACTTTCAATCGCTTGGTGACTCAACTCTTCCGCCCTCATAGGAAGTACGCTCAGACGTACTTCGACGATATATTTGTTCATAGTCGCGCGAAAGGCGACTCGTTTGATGTTCAGACGCACCTTATACACCTTCGAGCGGTGCTCGAATGTATGCGAGAGCATAATTTATATGCGAACGCATCCAAATGTATATTTGGTGCTGAGCAAATTCCTTTCCTCGGATGCTTCATTGGTAAGGATGGAGTTCGGGAGGATCCCGCAAAGGTGAAGCCATTGTGGAGTGGCCTTCGCCTGTAAATCTTAGAGATTTACGGAAGTGGCTTGATTAGCCAAAACTATCTCCACAAATACAGCGAGAAATACGCTGAAATGGCGAAGCCATTACCTGACCTTCTTAAGAAGGACGTTGATTGGTGTTGGAAAACCAAACACCAAACAGCCTTCAAAGCGGTTAAGGGGTGAAAGCCCCAGTTCTTGCTCTCCCAGATTATGGGAAACCATTTAATGTCGTCTGCGACGCCTCTGATTTCGCAATCGGATGTGCTTTGTTACAAGCAGACGATGCAGGAAGGGAACGCGTAATTGAGTTTGAGTCGAGGCAGCTTAAAGCTGAAGAACGGAATTATCCCGTTCATGACAAGGAGCTACTTTCAATGAAGTATGCTCTTGTCAAATTTAGGGTTCACCTACTCGGCTCAAAGCCGTTCGTGGTTTATACTGACCACGCGTCCTTACGGAAAGCGACAAAGTCGCCTCATCTCTCGCAACGGATGGCTAGTAGTCTCTCCTTCTTTGCGGAGTACAACTTTGAGGTTAAGTATAAACCTGGCAAGCAGAACGTGCTTGCAGACGCGTTGTCGCGTCGTCCCGATTACGAGCTCGCTCACGCGACATTCGTCACCACATCTGTGGTGGGTCTCATACGCCAGGCGTATGAGAAAGACCCACAGTGTACGGCACTTATCAGCGCTTTAGCTGAAAAGGGACTTGGCTCGTCTGAGCCAACCCTGTCAAGTCAAGCTAAAGCTCGTTTACACCGTTACCGGTACTGTGACGGTTTTCTATATTATAGCACGAGCGCGGAGGACACTCCGCGGGTGGTAGTTCCTCATGATGAGGAACTGAAATATAGAGTCCTCTTTGAGGCACATGACGCCCCTACCGGGGGTCATTTAGGTCGGGATAAGACTTACAGTGCTTTAAGCGCTTTGTATTGGTGGCCCAACATGTATAAGTGGGTCGGTGCGTATATACGCACCTGTGAGACGTGTCAGAGGGTTAAACACTCTGCAAGTTCAGCTGCGCCTTTGGCGAGCTTATCGGTTCCAACGGAGTGTTGGAAATCCATTAGCATGGATTTTATCTTCGGTTTTCCGAAGGATAAGGCCGGGAGCACCGGCATATTGGTCTTTGTAGACCGATTGAGCAAGATGGCTCACCTGGCGGCGGTACCAGAGTCCATAGATGGACAAGGAACAGCGAAAGTGTTCCTAGACCGTGTCTTTCGACAGAATGGTCTACCCGATTCCGTTGTGTCGGATCGGGATCCCCGTTTTACGGGACAATTCTGGGGAGAGTTGTTTAAGGTGCTAGGCACCAAGCTCCTCATGTCCACTGCGGATCATCCGCAGACGGACGGTCAGACGGAACGCGTTAATCGCGTTGTGGAGGATATTCTCCGGAGTTTATGTCCGGATTCTCCAAAGAGTTGGAGTGAGATGCTTCCAATGGTCGAATTTGCTATCAACAATTCGGTCCATGCATCTACGGGGTTTACCCCGTTTTACGTGAACGGATTAGTGAATCCGAAGGTTCCGTTGACGCCACGTGTGTGTGTCCCAGGGATTTAGGGGGAAGGATTCCCCGATTTCAGCCCTGTATCTGTGCGAAAGCACATCGATAAGTTTTTATCGACGCGCCTTAGTGTCTTACGACACGTTTGCGATGCCATGGCAGAGAGCCAAGACAAGCAGAAGGAGCAGGATGACCGCAAGGGTCGGCGTAACGAAAAGGTGTAAAAAGGAGGAGAAAGTGTTTTATTAAACGCTAAGAATCTTCCTACATATGCAGTTTCCAACGTGTTGCGCAATAAACTGCGCCCCAGGTTTGTGGAGCCCTTTAAGGTACTAGCGCGAAAGGGTTTATCGTATACCTTGGACATCCCGAAGGTGATGCGTACGCATCCAACCTTCTATGTGGGTATGCTTAAGCCATACCAGAATCCGGAGGCGGGCCCCTTCCTGGAGGAGGTTGGAAAGGTGGATAGACGTAAGAGACGTAAGACACGGCAGGGCGAAGGAATCCCGAGAGGGCTAAAATGCGACCACGAAGCTCCGCAACGGTCGTCTCGAAAGAGGCAAGCCGCCTCTCGAAGCGATCAGTGGCATCCCACTCATCGCGGAGCCCCTCGTGGATATCATGGATGCGATGGCTGTGTCGATCACAGCGCTCGCGTATCTCACGTCGCAGTTGCGCGACCTCCTCCTCCAATGCTTGATGCGGAGGGTACTCCACACTTTCATGTGGAGCGGCTGATGGCGCGACGACATCATCGGGTTCAAACCCAGTATCTGGTGAAGTGGAAAGGTTATCCACACTCACAGAGTTCGTGGGAGCTCGAGAATCCCCTACGGCAGGATTGCCGCGACGTCGTTGACGCTTTCGAGCGGGAGAATCCCACTGTAGGTCAATGACTAGAGGGGCATGAGAAGCCCCTTCACTCCCAGTAAGTGGGAGTTCGTCGGAGGCAGATGTGACGCTCACACTGTCCTCTGGCACCATGGTGGAGACAGGGACGCTGGCGTAGCGCGTGCGATATGGAGCACGTAATAGCTCCATCGCTTTGGCTCTGGCGAATGCCAGGCGCAACGCCCTCTCCACCCAAATGTCACGACAGGAATAGCTGTCGTGCAGCTCATTGAAGCTGGGGAGAAGCTTCTCCCTTCCGCCCAAGCGCGGAACTTCTCGGCATCATCACCACTTTCTCCCAGAGAAACAACGAAAGGAACCTCGCGGAGGTTCTCAACAGGGGCACCCTGTGCCTGCCTGGCTAAGCTTTCTCGGTAGGAGACGCTAGTGAACTGCTTTTTGGTAAGCAGTTGTTGTCAGAGTTTCTCACTGCGTTCGCGTTGATACGGCCGTTCAGCCGCGGGGCCAGGGGTATAGGACGCTAAACCAGTCCTTACCACACGCCTGACACACCTTGGAAGGTCACGAGGACCTTCAAAATTATAATCCGCTCGCGACGGGAGTTTGAGGGCGCGTAGCGCATCCCTTAGTGCCTGTGCGGCAAGTTGGGTTTCCTGAGCTGCATCCAGCTCATTGGTGACGATCGCCTTTGGCGATCCGGATGTATCATCCGATATGGGCTGGGGTGGCGCACTGGTAAGTGCATTTTCCCCACGTGTGGGGAACGGATTAGGCTGCCGACACCGCCGTTCGGCGCTGTCGGAGCGGTCAACCGTTGGGGAGGTATCCCCAAGGGCATCTACCTCCTAACTCTCGGAGTAGTCTACCTCCTCTAGAAAAGACTCCATAGCACCACTGAAGGTTTACATGGATAGCCAGAGGAACTGGCGTTGGATTTCTCCAACAAAAATTAATTTATTGCGTAAGCAATAGTCTTGATGGAGGAGGATGTAACGGGGTTACATTCGAGTTACATTTAGTGTCGGTGTACATGAGTACACTACGGTTGAGGTCAGTATTGACCGGTTTGAAAGGTTTTGAACCATTGGTTATTTTAACCAATCATGGCAGGGGCCCTTGGGTGGTGGCGCGTCAGCCATCCACGTGTCGGTACGCAGGTGTGTACACTACATTTTAGCTAGGTACGAATTTGGTATGTTCTACTTAGTATTACATATAGTTTACATTAGTTTAGACTAATTACATATTAAATATATATTCAGTTTACATTTCACTCTATCGTACAGACGCGCGACCTCGACCGGTCGCGCGTGTACTGAGTGCCGTAGTGTAAAGGAAGCCCTCCCTTTTCCTACACCCTTAGTAAGGGAACACAGCCGTTAAGGCTAAGAAGTAAACCAACCCGGGAACCTTGGCCCCGAGTAGGAGAGCTCTCTCCTACTAAGCCCTTTATAAGGGCGTTCGGCTAAGTAGCGGCAGACGCCGCTTTAAGGAAAAGTCTTACTCTGTGCGCTAGCCGCACCGTGCGTATACGCACCGGCTACACCGACTAGGTCTCACCCCGGCAAGTTGTCGACGTTTGAAGTGTTGACGAGCAAGAAGCCGTCATTAAAGATATTGTGGATTTTGGCTTACCCTGCATGGTATGGAGGGAACCAAAAAAAAGGCCCGCGCGAAACATGCAGAGCGAGCCCTGATACTGGAACAAAACGATGAAACCAAAGGGTATAATCTGTTGCTGCTCAGAGATAGAGTGGTGACGGTCACTCGTCACTTCAGTGCCATTGAAACGCTTGACAAAAAGGCCAATAACCAAATTACGAAAATATGGGAAGTTTCGGCTGAGGAGGAGCTTATACGGCGTGCTGAAAGCCGAAAAAGTTTGAGCCAGTCAAGCGAATGTTCAGAAGGGAGACAAGGTTCGACGAGAAGCAATAACCAAGAAGCCTGTAGTCACCCCAGAAAGTCGATGCAAACGAGAAAGAAAACTCACAAAGGCAATTGCACTTGAACAGGTCTAAAAGAAGACCGGGACAAAGAGGGGTGAGGATACAAGTGATGTAAACGAAGCACCAGGTACCGAAGGGCGCCAAAAGATTGATAATAGAAACCGAAATTTAAAGTAAAATACCTGATGTAGAAGGCAAAAAAAACAATCAATGTATCCGATGGAAATGCGTTGTTTGTGTACGCTGTATCTGGAAGCATTAACGGCGGGGGTACGCCTCAAATTGACGTGACCGATACAAGGTCGTTTAAGGTAGCGCACGAAGGGTTAAGCGCCAGTCTGTGGGCGCAAGCAGAGCAAGAAGAAATCAAGTTGCTCGAAGACCTTGGAACCTGGAAGATCGTAAAGAAACGGCCGGACAAGAAGCTCCTTCCCACAAAGTGGGTGTATAAAACGAAGCTACGGGCGGACGGAACATTAGAGCGTACGAAGCCAGGCTTGTAGCAAGAGTTGACAGGAAGATTTACGGGCAGGATTATTTCTTCACGTTTTCAACGGTCATGGAGATCAACAACGTGAAGGTAATCCTTGCCATGTCGCAAATTTGGGGTGTACCGGCGCGGCACGGTGATGTGCCAAGCCCCTACCCCAAAGCGAAGACGGAAGATGATTATGAAATACATCTGATGATACCGCAAGGCATGCAGATCGCAAAGGAGGTTTTCGAAAATTTTGATGTAAAATCAAGCAATGAACTCTCATTAAAGTTAGAATAGAATTTGTACGGGTTGAAGCAGGATGAAAGGTTATAGCAACAGCTGCTCTGGGAAAACCTGAAAAAGTTGAAATTTAAGCAGTGCGATACAGACACCTGTGTGTTTTTCAGACGAGATGGAAGTGGTATTGTCTTAGTAGGGGCATATTTTGACGACCTACTAGTGACCGGAACCACGGTAGAGGCTGTTGATTAATTTTGCGTAGAAATGAGTGTAATGGAGCTAATGGATCTAGGCTCTGTGAACAAGTTCTTAGGAATCAGTATTGAAGGCAACCCGAGAGATGGATACAAAATGGATCAGGAGTCGGCTGTTGAGCTCTCGAACTTGGAAAGGTTAATAGGGCACGTACGCCAGTGCTGGATGTGGATAACATAAAAGATTTAAAAAAGATTTACCGTCGAAATCAAGAGACAAGTTTCAAAGCATCAAAAGTTTCCAATCGCTACTCGGTAGTCTGTTGTGGATATCTCGTTGCACGCGGCCTGACATTGCTCTCTCCAAGCACCGTGCAACGAGACGCACGCACGCACCTACATTGAGAGACTACAAGAGGCGAAAAGGATCGTGAAGTATTTGAAAGGAACAAGATCCATGAAGATCCGATTAAACCATGATGAGGAATCACCTATGCCAATTCGCATCATGTGTCACACTGATGCCGATTTCGCCGCCAAAGAGATGGATCGCAAGAGCATCAGTGCAGCAGTGTTTTTTGTCAATGGAGTTATCCTTTCGTAGAAATGTAAAAAGAAAGTGGAGCACGGTTGCACTGTCCACAGCTGAAGCTGAATTTGTTGCTGCAGCTTTGGGCGGTAGAGAGGCATTGTGATTGAGTGAATTGCTTATGGAAATTGGTATACCTTCGAGAGCGCCATTGTTGATGAAAATGTACAATAAAGCAGTCATCAAACATGCGGAGTGCAATGCGAGTACCACAAGCACCAAGCACGTCGATGTCAAGTTGAAGTTTATTAAGGATCTCAATAAAAAGGGCGTGCTTAAGGAAACTCATGTGCCGAGTTTGGAGATGATAGCAGACCTACTGACGAAGGAGTTAAATGCGCAGCAAATGCAAGATTGCGAAGACAAATTGGACTATATTGATGATGTTACAGCGCGAGCCGTTTCAGGAGGAGTGTCGATTTTTGGTGTAGCCATATTTGGATTTCAAGTGAAATCTTAGGGTGGAAACGGATTGGCTGTAAATGCCTGGATACATTTTACTATATAAAAAATTGTTGTCTGTCCGTGTGTTCGAAAAATCGGGATTGGCTGGCTTTTTTCCCTTACAAGACTGTGATTGGCTGCATTTTCACTCCCAAAAAACGGGATTGGCTGGATTTGTTCACCTTGCCTTTTTCGGTCTGTCCTAAAAATCGCATCTAGGTCATCATTTAGATTACTAAATGGCCTTAAACTCGTCTTAATATATAAAAATTGGTGTCTGTCCGTGGGTTCGAAAAATCGGGATTGGGTGATTTTTCCCCTTACAAGACTGTGATTAGCTGCATTTTTGCTCCCAAAAAACGGGATTGGCTGGATTTGTTCGCCTTGACTTTTTCGGTCTGTCCTAAAAATCGCATCTAGGGATCAATATTGGATATATCCGGTGTTGTGTTTTGGCCAAGATTTATTCAACGACTCTGATCCAACGGCAACAAAATACAAACCAAAACCCTTTTCCAAAAACAAAGATCTCATGCCTCACATTCAGGAGAGGGAAAATGTAGATATACAGTTGTATCGGCTCACACTGGAGGTAAGACTGCATAAGCCTGTCTTGAGGTGCTGAAGATCGTGATATATGAATGATCTTTTTAATGTAACCTGAAGTTCTGACTTCAGCCGGTCGCAAGTCCGGACAAAGACAGAGCGGAAAGATTTCGTTTTCGCTTCCGTTCGCGAAACGAGCCATTTTTTCCAGTTAATTGAAAGTCTATCGACGTCATCATTTAGCTTGCTAAATGGCCTTAAACTCGTTTTGTTAGGAGATTTCAAGCTTATAACGCTTACTGGGCTTAACCGGATAATATAGGCCTAAATTCTTTTAATTATATAATATCTTTTGGGGAATGTTAAATCGACCCCCCCAATTGTTAATTCGACCCCCCCTCCCATTTCTACACATCGATGTAACAATGCCCTTTTTATAGGAAAAACTTATTTGCCCACCTGATTTGCTTATTTTTCCGGCACTCTTGCCCTACCGCTACTCCTACCCATTCCCGGCGGCCAGCTGGCATTTAGCACTATGTCATTGCTTTGGCAGCAAACTAGCGAGCATGCAAGCAACGTCGAGAGTGCACTCTACTTTCGAACTTTATCTAGTTTGAAGGGAAAGAATACATCTTAATTTTTATTGAGAATGGGTCGCAAGTTGAGGTGATGATGATAGATCGTCGCGGAGCGAGAAAGAGCCTTGTGTGCCAAATGACTGATAGTACATAGCGCGATCCATCATACTCATCGTAGTACTATAAAGCCCAAGGAGCGCCGAGTGATTGAGCAGTTGTGCCATGCTCTGCAGCCGCTTGGTGGGATCAACTCTAGCATTTTCGAAAGAAAGTCCATCGTAGCAGCTGAGAGCTGGGAGTCCATCCCCCAAGACTTGAGCACACCACAACAGCCCATTGCTCTGACCGTTTTAAACTCCTGACTCGTTGGTGATGCAAACTCTAGCAATGGAGCTCCAGCGAGCAGCATAAAAAGAAGAATCCCCAGCGACCAGACGTCGGCCACCACGGGGCTGTAGCTCACTTGATCTGCGACCTCAGGGGCCATGTACTGTGCATTAGCTACAAAGTCGCTCGTTTTCGTATTCGCTTTCGTGCTAAGTCCAAAGTCCCCAATTTTGTAAATCCCATCGTGGGTCACAAAAACGTTCTCAAGGGAGACATCACGGTGCGCCATGTTACAAGTTTAGAACGAGCTGATTATTGCCACGTCGCATGTTGACACAAGGTTGACGAACCAGAGGACGACACGTCGTCGGCATCGATAGAAGAGACGTCACAACCATGTGGAACTTAGCCTTCGAAAGTGACGATGTATTAAAGCTAAAGTGCAAGTGGATGAAAGCGATGGTGTATCCGTACAAGATTATGATATTTGTGAGTAGGCTTTAGTAGCTCGCGAGCCATCGTCACTTTCGAAGGCTAAGGCGACGGTCATGAGCTCTAACTTATTTACAATATAAAAAGGGCGTTGTTACATCGATGTGTAGAAATGGGCGGGGGGGGGGTCGAATTAACAATTGGGGGGGTCGATTTATCATTCCCGTATCTTTTTTACTTCTCGTTTTTCAACTAAAGTCGCAAGACAACAAAAGCACTTCTAGCGGTGGAGCCCCAGCACACGCACGTCGCCCCACTTGACGCATCAAGTGAGCCAACATCTACTGTGCAAGTTCAACTGTGCCAACACGAAGTGCTAAGTGTTTTCTCCATTGGCACGATGCTCATTGCATTTGCATGCAGATATATCTTATCTCCCACCTCAAGCCTAGCAGTTAAACGAGATGAAAACAGCAATATGATGGTGGTGACGCTGACTTGTCACTAGAATGGTTGACCAATACATGCACCACAACTTCACCCAGTTTCATGAAGAAAAGAATTATCGCTTGCCACTTTTGGAAAACGAAAAAGAGTTTGAGTAACACATACCTTTAAGACCGTACTTACACAGGATCATTTCTATAGTAACACATACCTTTGAGGGGTAGGGCTGGGTGGAAATAGGTAATTTGGGGTGTTGAAATAGATAACATTGCCCATATTTTAGATACATCTCCTGCGGTCACACACCCCTCACATAAAAAAGGGGAGGGGGTGTGACCGTAGTACAAGGTGGTGTGACCGTAGTACATGGGGTGTGACCGCAGGCTCTCCCGTATAAAAAAACTGAGTAAGAATCCGCTTTAATAACTGATAATTTCCCCATCAGAAATTTGACTTCTGTCAGCTTCTGAGTGCTTCTGCGTACATGTACGTTCTTTCTCGAAAGTGCTGTCATAAAAGCTTACACCTGAGTCCTGACCTGCATGTCTCGAAACATAGTACAAAGTTCCCTTCGATGTCCATTCCTAACCACTATGCATGTACCTTGTACTATAAATACAAGTGTCGACTTAGGTTTGCTATGATGTCGGTTCCTAATCCTTTCGACGCCAGCATCACACCATCGAGAAAGTCACTCGACTGGAAGAAATCCACTCCATCTATCCCAGACTCGGGTTCCATTGCTGTGTATACTATACTACTGTACTGGGTCTGTCCGTACCAAGCCCTTCTTGAACCTAAACGTGAGCATCACGTTCCAAAGAATGTGCGTCCACATCATGTCACCAGTACCTTACAAAGTACCAGTGGCCGTTAGTCCTACGTCAAAAACGATAGGAATCTGTAGACGACAGCAGAGGTGCAGCCAATTGTTGCTCCGTCCTGCTTCCACATGGTAAGTCGATGCAAGGACATGCGTGGAAGGCACAAGAGGAAGCAAACATCCTCGTACTACTTCCTGCTTGGCGACTTTTCCGGAATATCGCTCCTCTCTTCCTCTCTGGTGCAATCAATCACTTTCTCTCATCATCAGATAATTCATTCATTACATGCGTGGAAACGGTGCAGATCAGACAAGAGAGCCGGTCCAGGAAAAAAGCCCTCATCTGTAACTCTCAATAATTCAAGTGGAACGCAACGCGTCCCATTCCTCACTCTTGCTCTGACGCACCACTGTGCATTCGCTTACTAGGAACGTACTAGAAAATGGCCTTCCAGACCCTCTTTCTCCTCGCACTGAGTGGTGTCTCCCTATCGGCGGCCAAAGATGGTACGAAGGACGACCTCACCATGGCCGTGGGTACAAACGGCACCACCGTACAAGCGACCGGTGGCACGACCACGTTCATGGGTACGGAGTATAATCCGGATAAGTGTGTCCTTCAGTTCTTGAGCTTAAAGTGCACGGACGACCGGTGCGGCGAGCTCAATGGCTACAAACTCCAGTGTGTGTCGAAAGGGCGGCAGAATGGCAAGGAGAAGAAAATGTGCGAGTGTGACCCCAATGACATTAATAGCTGTCAGAATTCCGCGAGTCCCAATGCCACATCGGGCACAGTGCCCCAATTCGGAGAATGTAGCGACGAGCGCCTGTGTGTGGATTCCTATGGCTACATTGCCACGTCCACGGAAGAAGGGCCCGTGTGTGCCGAGAAGCTCCATTGCCTCAAGGAGATTAACACGACGGCGACGGAACCTGCCTCGATTTGCCACACGTGCATGTCGTGTATTGCCCAGAACGACGCGGCCGACAAGCAGTTGGCCGCTGCGAAACGGTTCAACTGCTCGAGCATTTGCCCCAAGGAGATTTTGGACACTGTTGCGGAACGAAATGCCGTGGGCGTTGGGATTGCGGACTCGTATTCACTCACTAGTTCCAGGAGTGGCGCGAATGACTCGGACTCGACTCCGTCAGGTAGTGACAAGAAAGAAGGAGCCACTAGCCACAGTGCGGCGTCTGCTTTGTCCCGGAACAACGTTGTCGCGATGCTGTCGGTGATTGTCACGTTGGCTTTCGTTGGCACGATGAACTAAAGGGACGAAAGACGTTTCGTGGGAAGAAGAATGTTTCTTCACTTAGCATTAAATAATATCACTCGACGCTTTCATCACGAACTTTGTTGGGCTCACGAGTGCATACCACTCACATTTTACGCCTTTTCCAATACATTTCCTTATATGTAAATACTGTGAGATGGAAACGTCACGTGACACACGAAGCGATGTATCGCGTTCTACTTATCTGCTGAAGTTTCGGCTGAAACTCAATGCGTTCACCTCTGAACGACCTGAACAGAGTCGGTTAAAGTCTTATACCCACCACAAGAAGAAATGCATCAAGCCAGTAGCGATGGCGGCCACACACAACATTCAAAGGGATCCTTCCTGCTTCCAAAGGTACTACGGCTAAAGGTGGCCAAAATCCAAGAGACTCTGGGGACGGCATTTCACTGAGTTGAAGAACCAGACCTGGGAAACACAATCAAATACCTGTAGAGAAGTGATCTGGAAGTTTACGACAGAAGTGTGCAGCAGAAGCATCAACGAAGGCCAGTGCAAGCTTGTGGACGAACAAAAGAAGCAACGGAGCTCTTTTCTAGCACCAGCAGTTGCTGGATCAGCCGCAGGCGCCGTTGAAGGAGCAAACTCAGTTACGAGTGAATGCAACAGCACAGCCAGCCTGGTATCGTTTCGAGGTCGATGGGCGCCGTGTCAACATGCGCTACCGTCTACACGAAACGATTTTACCACCACAAGCGCAGTCAATGTACATCTACGAGTGTGGGGGTTTTCTCCAGGCTCCACTTAACGTCTTAACTTGTTCAACACCTTGGCGCAGTGTCGTACCTTTATGGCGCCTAAAACGCGGAAACATTACCTAACGGCTCAACAGGAGCAAGAGCTCATTATGCAATAATCCGAGTCAAGTCGCCGTAGCATCAAATGAAACTAGTACAGCAGGCCCAGCGACTGGCGCAGGTGATCAATTGAACCTTGGAGCAGTAAGTAAAAAGCAAGGTCGCTGAGGAATACGAAGAGTTTTAATGGTATGGCGACCCGTCCATCCCCCCAGCACCCAGTTCTAGACGATCGCTGAAGTTACCGTCTCTAATACCGGTACAAGCGGGAGCAAGCCTCTATCGCCTAGATTCCCGGAAGCAACTAATGTTGGGACTAAATAAAAAAGACGTGTGCAACATAACTAAGGACAAGTCTTGTCAGTTGATATAATCACAACGACATTACCTGGCAAGCCCAACATATGAGATATCTGTCGGTTGTAAGTTTACTTTCAAATTCTAATTTACAATACAAACCGAAATTATTAAAGTTTCAAAGGGATAACCTATTCGCACATGATGTTTTTCCAAACGGCACATGATTGAGTAAACATCATGTGCGATTAGGTTATCCCTAGATAAATGATGTTTAAATTTTAGCAATATCTCGCTAATCTGCAATCCTTTTGAGTCATGTTCGAACGGTTGACTACGCCGAAAATAAGGCAATCAAGACGGCTATAATAGCAAAAACCAGGGCAACCCACCAATATCGAGCTATACCCGTGGTTTCCTTGCTATTCTTGTCAACTCTCTTCTTCGAGTGAGCAATAGCGGCTACATTCGTCGCGTAAAAAGATGTCAAACACAAAATATACTAGGTGGAACTAAGCTTATGACGGACCTGCACGTGCTGCAGCAACGTTGTTCTGATACTGCTCCTTTTCTACCTTGCAACACTGTCCAGGGCTTTCCTTTGATGACTTGGTTAATGGCATACTACCCGAAACCAGCTCTTCCGAGTCGACGTCCTGCACAAAAGTTTGCTAGGCAGTCAAGCCATTGCTGCTTACCGCAGCTATTATGTCTGGGAATGCAGTAGATAGTGCGTCTGCAGCCTTATGGGGCAAGTGGCAGTTGGGTCACAGTGCATCGCCTCAAAGTGCAAAGGCGTATTTCCATGAGCATTTTGTAAGCGGCTTTGCATCATGCCCAATAGCAATAACAAATGACCGTAAAAGCTTTTGGCTTTTTAACTAGCCAGAATATATTTCAGAAACCTTGGAGATCAAGTAGCTTATCATCTCGAGCTGGTTGTCGCCGTTTTTAATACATGACCAATGCCTACATATACGCCAACATATTATTTTAGGGTGAACTCTTGCCTCTAAACAACATATGCTTAGAACGTTACAATGGTGTATTGCCCTTGCCGTCAACGGCATTGACGTTGGATCGACCTGTTTCAATCAATAGCTGGACGATTTCTAAATTCCCTTTTCCAACTGCGATATGCAATACGGTCATTTTCGTTATGTCCACTGCATTTACGTTCGCTTTGGCTTTTAACAGCAACTTTAACACCGTTTCTTCCTCATACTCTGAGTCATTCGCAGCAGTCCGAAATAACTTTTCAATGCTTTAAATACTGCAAAGTATTGCCTAACAAACCTGTTGCCAAATGCAGAACCGTCTGGCCAGACGAGTCTTGTACATTTAAGTCTGGTTTACCTTTCAAAAGAGTTTGAAAGATTTCTTCAAAACTCGGAGGTTGCTGAGAAAGACTAGCATAAGTGGCGTAAAGCGATGCTTCTTCTCTTGGAGATTGAGCATAGACCCATTTGCCACGAGATATCGCACAATTTCCAGTTGATCTTCAGCCACAGCCACGTGCAGCACTATCGAACTCAATAGTTGTTATCTTAATAAAAACCATTGAAATTGATGTATCTGTCATACCTGACTCGACTTTCTTGTTCTGGAATGCCCAGTCGCTCCGCAACTCAATTACCTTCTCTAGGTTGCCGTTTGCTATTACAAGATTCAAAATCAATACGAAAGAAGCCGTGCGCACTTAGAGTTGTGTACCTTCAGCGCGTAGTAATTGCGACATCTACTTCTATAATATAAAGGGATAACCTATTCGTACATGATGTTTACTCAATCATGTGCCGTTAGGAAAAACATCATGTGCGAATAGGTTATCCCGTTTCAAAAACTAAAAAGTAAGAAAAATTATTTCTAAACTCGTTTGTTTGCAGTACATAACCACAAAAAGTTATAATTTTGAATAAATCTTGTTGTAAAAACGGAAAAAAGCGGCTATGATGGGACCACAAAAGTCTTGCTGATACAATTTTGCTGCCGATCTACCAGCTTTGTACTCAAATCTATGGTATACAATCACTGAATCGCCCCCAATATTTCTGCTTCATCTCTTCTGGCTAGGGTGGAGGGCATGGATTCTGGCCGGGGGCATGCCCGCTGCCTAGGGCTGTCAATGGGCCGGACTGGCCCGCGGGCCTGCCCCGCCCGCAGGCGTACGGGCTGGTCCAGGGCCCGACTTCCAATGCCCGCTTGCTACGTGGATGGACCGCGGTCCCAGCGGATTACACACAGGCCGGGCCAGGGTCGAGACTTTAAGGCCGGGCCAGGGCCGAGACTTTAAGGCCCGGCCCGCCCATTTAGTGTATGGTGTATTTGTTAATTCCTGATATGTAGTCCATGTTGGAGAGAACATTCTAGGAGATTTTCTATCCCTTAAATTTTGAGTTTTTGATCTTTGGAGGTACTGGATATAAAGCAGAGTTCCCCCAGGCATCCCAGAAGTTTTCCTGGCTATCTACCCCCAAGACTCCACCTCATTACCACACCTCCGATGGACGACGCTGTTGTTATCGCTGATGACACCATCCTATCGGTGGCATCTGAAGATAGAAGCGGACCCCCTGGAAAGCTTCGGAAGCTGACATCAGAAGTATGGGACCACTTCAGCCTTGATACACTTGGTACGTCTTGGTTTTCTTGCATCAACACATGATGGGTGTATGTTTATCAATTACTCACCCATAATTCCCGGAACTAGCCGGCGAACCAAAAAAGCCATCTGCAATCACTGCAAAGGCACGTTTGCAAGGAAAGGAGGCAGCTCTTGTACCAGTCATCTTCTGCGTCATCTGAAGAAGTCATGTCCCAAGTTCAAGTCCCTTGAGAAAGGCCAAGAGACACTGTCCTTCACCAAGGCTGGTAGCTCTGGGAAGCTCTCCACGCATGTGTTTTGTCAAGATAGTAGCCGTCAAGATCTTGCCCGGATGGTCATCAAGCAGGAGTACCCTTTCAACATTGCCGAACATGCTGCATTCCGCACATTCGTCACAAACCTCCAGCCGAGATTCAAGATGATTTCTCGGGGTACTCTTCGCTCCGACTGCCTTGCCATCTACGAGGACGAAACGACCAATCTCCACAATCTCCCAGCAGATGCACCCGGCCGGCTGTGTTTGACCACCGATATGTGGAAGTCACCGCTGGGTCTGGAGTATATGACAATCACCTGCCATTGGATCGACCAGAATTGGAAGCTTCCGCGCCGGATTCTGAACTTTGACATGATACCATCTCCCCACGGCGCCGAACATCTTACCGAGGTTTTCGAAAAGACCATTGGATCAGCAAACTGGAACATTGACACAAAGGTATTGTTGGTGCTTGTCCACTGTTTGAAACTGCCAGTATATTTACTTGAGCTAATAATAATTGTTTGGGAATAGCTATGCACTCTCACAGTCGACAACGTGTCTTTGAATGACAATCTTGCTACAAACATGAAGAAGCATCTTGGAGAAAGGAATGCTTTACGCATCAGCGACATGTTCTTTCATGTCCGCTGTTGTTGCCGCATTTCTGAACCTAATCGTCAAGGATGGGCTAGTTTCTGTAACCGGGTTACATTTGAGTTACATTTAGTGTTGGTGTACATGAGTACACTACGGTTGAGGTCAGTATTGACCGGTTTGAAATGTTTGAACCATTGGTTATTTTAACCAATCAGGGCAGGGGCCCTTGGTGTGGTGGTGTGTCAGCCATCCACGTGTCGGTACACAGGTGTGTACACTACATTTTAGCTAGGTACGAATTTGGAATATTCTACTTAGTATTACATATAGTTTATAAAAGTTTAAATTAATTTAGGCTAATTACATATTAAATATATTCAGTTTACATTTCACTCTAAAGTGCAGACGCGCGACCTCGACCGGTCGCGCGTGCAGTGAGTGTCGTAGGTAAGAGGGAGCCCTCCCTTTACTTACACCCCGTAAAGAGGACACAGCCGTTAAGGCTAAGTCGTAAACCAACCCGGGAATCTTGGCCCCGAGTAGGAGAGCTCTCCTACTAAGCCCTTTATAAGGGAGTATCGGCTAAGTAGCGGTAGATCCCGCTTTAAGGAAGAGTCTTCCTCTGTGCGCTAGCCGCACCGTGCGTATACGCACCGGCTACAGTTTCCGTCAAGGATATCGTTGACAATGTAAGGAGCTTTGATGACATATGTTCATAAACTCATAAATACTAATAATCATTCATTTGTACCGCTCCGATCCGCAACTGTATCAAGTATGTTCGAGAATCTAAAGCTCGCAAGCAGCGTTTCATGGAGCTCTTCACCGAAATGCAGATCTCGACCAAGAAAGGGATCGCTCTGGACGTGGATACAAGATGGAATTCTACGTATCTCATGCTTGTGTCTGCGCAACCGTTCAAGACGGTCTTCACACGGCTTCAGACACGGGACCGAGAC
The DNA here is from genome assembly GCA_026184515.1 of Peronosclerospora sorghi. Lineage (NCBI taxonomy): Eukaryota > Oomycota > Peronosporomycetes > Peronosporales > Peronosporaceae > Peronosclerospora > Peronosclerospora sorghi. Next base: position 5,698,212 of record CM047585.1, on the reverse strand, counting down.
TTCAATATTTCTCTGTCAGGGCAGACTGGCAGAAGGCTGATGCATTGGCTAAGTACCTAAAAATTCTCTATGACAGTGAGTGTCACATATGTATGTCTGCCACAATCTGAGATGTTTACTAACACAATCATTATTAGTCACTGTCGTCTTTTCTGGGTCGCATTATCCAACTGACAATGTCTACTTCAACGAAGTCGTCAAGGTTCAGGAGGAGCTGCTAAAGGGCAGCCGTGATCCCGACCCATTCACCCGGACAATGACGCGGCCAATGCAGGAGAAGTTCGAAAAGTACTGGCGGAAGCTCAGCGTCGTCCTTTCACTTGCTGTGATTCTTGACCCGCGGTACAAGCTGCAACTCGTAAAGTTCACATTCGACAGATTGTACAGCATGCAGCGCCTGAAAAACTAGCTGAGTGAAGTAAACGTAAGTTTTTTGTTTGGCCAGACATTGAACATTATCCAAGCTTGGTACCATACTAATGTTCTGATCACAGGTTGCTTGACCTTTACCACAGCGAGTATTCCAGGCACGAAGTGGTTTCTGCTGCAACCGCTGCCAACACAGCTACCCGTGACTCTGCCTTACTTCTGACGATCACGTCAAATGCCTTGGACGACTTTGAACGCTACATAGCTGGACAAGATCATCCAGGCCTGAAGAAGTCGGAGCTCGACTGATACCTTGAGGAGCCGCTCATGTCTCGTGCGGTGTCATTAGACATCCTCCAGTGGTGGAAAGACAAGTCTACCATGTATCCGTCACTCGCAAGAATGGCTCGAGACATCCTTGCCATCCCCACTTCAACAGTCTCTTCAGAATCAGTACGTTTCCTGTTCTTCTATCGTGTGAACTTAAGGACTTAACTCGGATATTTACTCATGCATGTATGTGTCTGTCCATCTTTATTCCACAGTGCTTCAGCACGGGACAGCGAATCATCACCCCATGGCGTAGCCGCTTGTCGACGGAAAATGGTGGGCGCGCTGATCTGCGGTCAGGACTGGTTACGAAATGGAGACATTGGCGATGACATTTTTTGGAGGAAGAGATGGAGGAGAACGGAGGGATCTACCCAACTAGTAGATAGCATGGCACGGTTTTTCCATGCCTCAATTAAATTTTAGAATAAGAGGGTGGTGGTGGTGGGAGAAGGTGTATATATGGGTAGTAATGGTAGTCGACCTTGTCGATGCACCAACATTGGTGAGTGATGATAACACCAAACACTGGGTTTTCATCCGGCCATAGTCTACTGTTCTGTATCTGTATCAAATGATCGATATTCTTTGCAGTTTACGTTCTGCGGTGCATTGACGTGTTTTTGGTAGCTGGACCGCTGTCGGTTCTTCCTGAAAGCAAATGGGCCTGGGCCGGGCTTGGACTCGCGATTTTCATGGCAGGCCCGGCCCGGCCCATTTACATCCCTACCTCTGCCCACGGTGCCCCCAATTTTCAGGGGCATACCCCGTGGCACCACTTGTTTTATTGCACATCGCAATTCGTAAACCAGTATATGTTTTATATCGAACTAGAATACATGAAAATATGCACCTCAGTTTGCTGCCGCCAAAATGTCATCCATCGACCATGCCGATTCATTCAAGGTAACCCTCCTTCATTTGCGGTAGTGTCTTCCGGCTTGGTAAAGCCTCCATAGCCTACACGTAGGCATCGAACGCAAGATATCCGTCATGATTGGCGTTCAGCTTCCGTTACGGGACCGGCAGCCGCTACCTCCTGCTCGTCAAGTGCATCTAACTTGGCATAGGTACTCCTTAACCCCTCCCCGACTCCTTCCGCGTCTGCATCGTCTTCAGCATCGTGAAAGAACTCAACCCCACCGTCCACTTCTCCTTGGAACACCTTCCTTTCCTTCTTCCGCTGAACACCAGCAGAGATTTTCTCACCACTGTGCTCCTGCTGCTTGGCAGTCGATCGAAGAATCTTCCCATGCAGCTTGACGTGCATCTATCTCGTCGTGGACAGTGTTCCTGGAGCCATTCGATTGCGCGTCTTGTCTTGGTAAGCCCAAGATAGGAAAAAAGCCTTTCGTTTGCCGCAGCGTTGGGAAGAATCGCAAAGAGCATGACAGCAAAGCGGCGGAGGAGTAGCGTGGCCGGTGAACGATTTTCAATCGGTAGGAGCTTTCGTCGATGCGGAAATGTTGTGAAACGGAGGATCGCCATTACCGTACGATATTGTTTCTTTGGCAAGCTGTGCAGCATCAGTCTTGCAGAAACCCCAGGCCAGCGCAAGCAATAAGATTTCCCGGACCAGCTGGCTCAGTGAATACTTGCGCGAAATAGCCAGCTTCTTCTAAGCATGAGACAGAAAAAACAATAAAGTAGATGATATCGCTAAATTCACGAGCTCGCTTTCCGAAAATGCCCATTGCATGTTTACGGAGGATAGGGGTTGGAAATGCAAGCTTGCAAATTTTCCAGTTCACCTACGACGAAACGGAAAGTCAGTGAAGTAAATTGGTATAGCTACCGTCACGTTTGGAATGTAGATGGTGCTGTTGTACCTGCAGAAGTTCTTTAAAAGTATCTACCAATGTCGCAGAACGCATCTCCAGTCGGCCTATAGCATCAACCACCGGCTTTAGAATAACCAATAGAGCTTCATTGTGGCGAAATGGTATCGGTTGCAGATGTTTTCTTTGATTTCTGGTCGGATGGTTGGGTACGTAGACCTTGGCACCCTCCGACAATTGAGGCAGTGCTGCTAATCTTACTCGTTTTCCGCTATCCCTAGACAGACTTTTTGCCAGTGAATACTGTTCTGAGTCACTCATAATTCCACGCGTACTTGCGTGCACACGTTCCAATGTAGCAACAGTTATTAGTGTGTACGGTTCCAAGTGCAAAACGAAAGCGACAGAGAAATTAACGCGATGTCAATAATAAATGTAATCCACACTTTATTCCAATTGACACCACGAATCACGTAACGAGACGCCGCAACTAGCTCCACTATCCACAACGAGATTCCAGGTAATTGAGTAAGGTAAAAACTTCCAGCGAGATGTGCCGTACTCGCTACCACTTAATCGTCCTTCGTAAAGCCAGTCAAAATCCAAAGTGATTTTATTAGTGTTAAGTTATGTACTTAAACTAATAATATGCATATATGCAATTTGCTAGTTTTTATCCGAAAAATAACTCATCAACAAAAGCCATCGGCGACGCCGGGCGCTGCACGAGTTGCGAGCCTTTTCAACACTCCTTCTTGATTTTCCGGCAGCAAACAACTAGCTACCCTTGATCGCCTTGAGGCCTAGGCCCTCTTGCATCGTCTTCAACTTCACAGGACCCATCCCTTTCGTCAAACCATAGGCCAACATGGTATCCGTATCTTCGTACTGCGGCACAATTAATCCATAGCTTGCCTTCGAGATAATAAACTTCACCAGCACATCAATGTGCTTGGTCTTTCATGCTTTACCGTTGCCATTCATCACTGTTATTGATGCTTGATTATCGCACCGCAGAATCATCGGCACCTCCACATCAAATCCAATCTCTTTAGCCATTTCCATGAAACCTATCATCTCGCACTCCACGACCGACGCGGCATACAATTCCGCTTCCATGGTCGAGAGAGACACGCATGACTGCCTCTTGCAGAACCAGTGAACCAAACATCCATTCATCACTATGATACCACCACTGGTCGACTTGCGGTCAATCTTCGAACCTCCAAAATCCGCATCGGAATAACCTGTAACTTCAATTTTATACTTGTTTTCCACCTTCGCCCCCTGCGAAATCTCCATTTGAAACTTGAGATCACTTGTTCCTTTCAAAAAACGTAAAATAAGCTTCGCAGTTTTCCAGTCGAACTTGGTAGGCGCATGCGATCTGCGCGTGGCCTTATGGACCGCGTATGCAATGTCCGGCCGACTACAACGCGCGATCCACAACAAACTGCCAATCAACGATTGAAAACGCTTGATCGACGCTTCATTTCCATCACCATCGCTTTTCAACAATTCTTGGTCTTTCAAAGCTTCATCTTCGTATTCTTCCGCTATCGGGTTCTTCAGCGGATTTGAACCATCCATCCCATAGTTTCTTAGCAAGTCATCAATCATAATCTGTTGATCCAAAACGTATCCAGTTTCATCTTCATACTTGACCCGCATACCCAAGAATTTCGAAACATATCCGAGATTTTTGATCTCCAAACTTTTTAAAACGTCAAAGAAACTTGCCACGTGACACTCCACACTCGCCGTCACTAGCAAATCATCCACGTAAACCCCCACTACTATGATATCCTCATTGATTTTCTTGAAGTAGAGGAATGCGTCGGTGAAACTCTACGCATATCCGCACTGACTCAACTTGGCGTGCAGCAGACGATTCCACCGTCTGCCTGCTTGCTTGAGTCCATATAGCGATTTTTTCAACTTCAGGACAGCTTGATTGACGCTCGTGATTTCCAATTGCTCCAATTTCTTTGACTCGACATTCATTCCATTTGGGATATACAAAAATATGTCGTGCTCATCCTCCAACGCTTTGACGTAAGCGTTGGGGATGTCCCCATGCATGGATTGTACTTTCCATTTACGTGACAGCGCCAGAATAAATCGCACCGTCGTCATCTCCATCACGGCAGCGAAGGTCAATTCATAGTCCACTCCAAATCGCTGCTCGTTTCCACACGCAACAAGCCTCGCCTTGTAACGTTCCAGCGCACCGTTAGCGTCTGTCTTTGTTTTGTAGACCCACTTCGTGTGAAGGGGTCTTACATCATCCGGCCTTTTCATGATATCCCAGACTTCGTTCGCTTCGAGTGCTTGGATCTCTTCTCGCATAGCCTGGGTCCACCTTTCAGCATCCTTTCTTCCAATCGCTTCTCGATAGTTTCTTGGATCAACCTCGGAAATTAAATTAATTTCATCTTGATCATTCTCATCTTCATTGTCTTCTGTCTTCTGTTCCTTTTCAGCCTTCGACTTCACGTGCTGACGTGTAAGTTGGCGATCTCTCATCCACCGGGCTTTCTTCCTTTTTAGGTCCCGTTACTTGACCTTTAGCTTTAATTTCACCGCCTTTTCCATCCTTGTCTGTTGCTCGCACAGTTTCTTGAACTTCAGTGTCTTGAGTCGCTCCTTCTGACTCCCGATCTGCCCTTCTGAGTCTCGATCTATATCATCAGAGATTCTTGAACTCCATCTTCACTCAACATGTTCTTCAATTGACCGTTCTGAGTACCGGAGAGCGTCTCAACATTTTTGACGTGATGCGTCACGGTAACTTTTTGCTCTTTCTTCAGAAATATCTTGAAACCTTTATTTTCCTCGCTGCGCCCAATAATAATTCCAATTTGCGCCCGGTGCGCTAGCGAATTTTTACCGGAATTTCAATACACGGTACATGGTGAACCGAACGCGACGATTTCACCTAGATGAGGCTTTACGCCTGTCAGCAATTCGAGTGGAGACATTTTCTTTTTGTTGGCGCTCGTGGGGGTGCGATTCAGCACATAGGCTGCGTACTCTGCCGCATCCCCCCAAAACGATCAAGGTAATCCACTTCCAAATAGCATGCACCTCGCCATATTCATGACGGTCCGGTGCATGCGCTCCGCCTTTCCATTAATTGCTTGGTTCCCGGCTTCGCTAATCTGTCTCGCAATGCCGGTACTTTTACAGAAATAGTCGACGTTCTTGTACTCGGCGCCTCCATCCGTTCTTAACACGTGGATATTTCAATTAAACCTGCGCTCAAAAACGCCAAAAAATGCTCAAATTTGTTCGCCACGACATCCTTGGTCTTTGCGAGAAAAATTCTTGTATAATTGCTCTTGTAGTTAATAAAATTGACCAAGTAGCGATTTCCTAGGCGGTCTCTCGGCGTGATCGGTCCCTTATGATCGGAACAAATCACGCCTCCAACGCGATCTGTGGGCGCGTTCTTCCCACTGTCTTGTTTTGACTGCGCATTCTTTGACTGTTTACCCTGCGCACACGTAACACAGTGGCGCCGGGTATAGTCATCAATTTGAATTCCATATCGCGGATCCTTGGATAACTTCACAATAGTATCAAAATTCAAATGCTCCATTCTCGAGTGGAAGTGCAGGAGCCTTCCACTCTGGACATCCTGGTTCACCGCGTAATTCGCGTCATTTTCCGCCATTACCGACATAACCATCTCTTTTTATGATTTCTTGGGTCGCTCGACGACACCTTGAACCGTCAAAACATTGATCCGCATTGACACGAGCGATCGCATCTCCTGAATCAAGTCTGCTCAGTGTTCTCACTACATTTTCGTATGACAGCATTAGTCCTCCAGCTTCAAAAATCCCATACGAAAAAATGTTCCTTGTTACGCCCTCAACGTAGTAGACATCATTGACTTTAATCCGCGTACTATTTTTTCCGCAAACAAAGTTGATAAACAGCGTCCCCTTCCTTGTTATTTCGAAACGCTTCCCATCGGCTTGATAACACTGGTGCGTGACGTTTTTCACGTCTATTAGTCACGTCAAGTCCGATATCAGGTGCATGCTTGCACCGCTGTCCAAGACCCATGTGTCCGACAGCACCTCTCCGCACGATCCACCGATCATTAACGCAATCTACTTCCTTGGCAGGCCGCTTGTTCTTCGGGCACCGCCGTTTAATGTGTCCCTCCTCTCTACAGGAGTAACACACACGCTTTTCAACAAATTTCTTCGGATTTTGATCCATCAAATTCACAGTACCACTGTGTCCGTCCTTCATCGGCCGTTCAATGTACTCCACAGCCTGCGCAAACTGGCAGAGCTCTTCTGCGTGTCGCAAGTAGTCTTCACGCGCGTTATCATACTTGGAGATGAGGATTTGCCTCATCTCCGGCCGCGTGGAAGACAACATTGTTTAGGACCAAATTCTCAGAATTCGGTCCTACCGCTTCCGAAACAGCGGTCAGGTACAAGAAGTGCTCTGGCCATGACCTGCCAGGCACCTTCCTATACATGAAAAGCTTCATGCCCTGTGCGGGCGTTATTTGCACATTGAATACCGCCAACAATTGATCCATAATGTACCATAGTTCTGGTTTCTGTCGCCACCACCCGTCGACCTGGCGATTGTAATACGCCTCTGCTGTGCCCGCCAAATAATGGCCCAGCAGGTCAACCTTTACGTCTTCGGTCCAAGTGAAACCCACAAGCGGCTTCGGCAAGGTTTACTTGGCGTAAAAACTTTCGCCCCCAAGCGTGAAAGCCGGACCCCAGACCCTTGTACACTTCTTTCCGTCAAAAACTTATACTTTTAACTGCAGTGTCCTCTGCTTGGGCGATGGTGTTCTGACCACTCCGTACCCTTGAAACCGCGCTTGGCCGTGCCAACCATTCGCTTGTTGTTGCTGGCCAACGTTAATACCTCCTGCCTGCGCCGCACCAACTCCCGCGGCTCCAACAGGCGTGAACACATCTCTCCCGGCGCGACTCATCCCCAGAAAGCTCATCCTTCCTGGCCGCCCGGTGGTATATTCCTTCTTCTCGTCGTCGCTGTCTTCGAGGGAGGCTATGCTCATCTTCCTATCTCCGCTCGACTTAGGTGGTGACGCCACTCGCTGCTTAGGCGAGCTGTTCGTAACCTCCAGCTTCTTCAGGCGCGTCACTAGCGCGCCAAACATCTGCATCACTTCTGCAGTCTTGACTTCTTCATCTGATTTGTTACGGCCCTCATTTGGGCTCATAGCCTGTTCTGAGTCACTCATAGTTCCACGCGTACTTGCGTTCACACGTTCCAATGTAGCAACAGGTACTATTGTGTACGGTTCCAAGTGCAAAACGAAAGCGACAGAGAAATTAACGCGATGTCAATAATAAATGTAATCCACACTTTATTTCAATCGACACCACGAATCACGTAACGAGACGCCGCAACTAGCTCCACTATCCACAACGAGATTCCAGGTAATTGAGTAAGGTAAAAACTTCCAGCGAGATGTGCCGTACTCGCTACCACTTAAATCGTCCTTCGTAAAGCCAGTCAAAATCCAAAGTGATTTTATTAGTGTTAAGTTATGTACTTAAACTAATAATATGCATATATGCAATTTACTAGGTTTTATCCGAAAAATAACTCATCAACAAAAGCCATCGGCGACGCCGGGCGCTGCACGAGTTGCGCGCCTTTTCAACAAATACCAACGGGTTTCACATTATGTCGTCAAGAATTTGTTGACCCCATGGTCTTCGGCCCATTCCTTGAGACATGCTGCCAATGATGTAATGAAGTCCACAAGCTTCTTGTTATCACGCATCACGTTTGCTACGATGTGATGGCCGGTAATATCATCAAAGATTTCAGTGTCAGTTAAATTACTGTGAAACTAACGACAAGCACTCAAATGCCCCATGAAGTTCTACCTTTGCCAATATATTGAAGTTATGGTGTACACATTTAATGCCAATTATCCTTGGGAATTGAGCCTTTGAATAGTAAACACGAGTCGAAGTCCTTGCTTATACCAGCATCACACTAATTCAGGGGTTTGACTCAAGTCAGATCCTTCCGCATTTTTACCATTGTAGAAAGGCTATCGGAAACAGAGGCAATTACTGATGATACTTGCACGGAATTCCTCCTCAAGGCGTCCTTAAATCTTCAAGCAAAAAATTGGCATTATCGCGGTAACCTGAAAGATCTGTGACATCTAATACACGCTCGTAGGATTGAAAAACCAAAGTTCAAGACATGGGCATATCTCGTACAGGGTTCGACTTTTTATCGGGAAAACTGAAACCGAAGGAATTTTTCACATTCACCAGGCTAAGATATTAACATCAGAAAGCTACACATACCGCTTCGTTTTCAAACCCATCGTTCTATACATCGAATTACGGGATACATCAGACCATCCATCGATACTAATAGTCACATCCGTAGGTTTGACATGGCTTCATATTCGTCAACCAGATGTTGCATGAAGGCATCATTAAGGATTCGTCCGCTCAGCATCTTCGCAGAGAGAACGGTGTACCTGGGAATTATCTCTGGCACCAGCATTATGAAATAGCGATTCTCCACCACGCGAAAATGGGATGTTGGAATGGATGATAAAATGCAGTTAAAGCTTGTGTATTTTCTCCTGCTTCGAAGGTGGCAGCTCGCGAACTACTTGGTATTCTTGCGTTTTGAGAGGCAGATCATTTCGCTGCTGCGGCGCTTTCATCCGTTTCAGACCCGGATTCCACAAAACGAAGGTTAGATGGTGCAGCCTACAGAAATTTCAAAAATTTCGCCATGCGGTTAGCGCCATGGCAACATCTTCAGTACCCAATTTCAGCTGCTGCTGTAAACATTATCTGATTGCTAGTTGCTATCCGCTGGCGTTTGCGTCTCCCCCGGGACTTAAAAGCATCATCGACTTCCCCTTATTTCTTCATTTACTCTAATTTCTGGGAAGCTTGCAGGTGGTTATCGCATAGCGTTGCAGCTTATCTGCTTTGCCTTGGAGTGACAGAAATCCAGAGGGCAGTTCAGAACGTCCACTAACGGCTTCCAAGGGTTCACGAAATTGCAAAGCAAAGGATGAAGCAGACTCAGGGAGAGCGGAACCATAACGCAGGGTAAAGCTAATAATGACTGTTTCGGAATATGTCAATTGGAAGCCAGACAGGGTTTGCTTTGCACATCCTTTATATGCCTCACCGCCAACACTAACAGACCCGGCTGTGTGTGTAGATCCGACTTCATTAGAGCTTGCACAACCCCGTAAGCCCGACAAGTGCCAATTGCCGGGGCTTAAGCCTGCTGTAGACCCATAGCTACCATAGATCGCCTACTCTCACCGGCGAACTCTGGAATGAAAAGTCTAACTCGCCGTCTTCGTCGGTCACTTCTTTGCAGTTGATTTGGCTCTCCACCACGAGGACCCATAATCTATTTTTGTCTCATTTTTTCGAGACTATCGCTCTTTTTGGACCCGGCTCTTCACAGGCTCATGTCCGTCTTGTAGAAACACTTGTTCTTTTTTGTAGCAGAGATCGGTCCGATAGTTTTGACCTGGTAGGATCTCGCGTAGCGAAGGGCTTATGCGCGACGGATGCCACGCAGCGGATGTCTTGGCTTGGTCTGTCTTTACAAAAACGGAAAGTGTATTATGTAAACTTACTTAACTCAAATATAACAATACTAATTAGTTAAACTTGAAATCTAACTTGAGTCTTCGTTAGGCGCGTAATCCAAGGGAAACTATCGCTTGACGATCGGCTTGATACCTGCTACCGAAGACGCAGAATCGCACTGTGACGTTCCAGTTTGACATTCCCCAGAGGATGAAGCGGCTTCTATCTTGACTTTATTCTTCAAGGCCTTATCTGCCCGAGATCGCTATCATCAGTTGGGTACATGTATCAACACAGCACACACTATTTTACATGATTGTCGTGAGGCATATGTGGACGTACCCACAGATCCCTTTATTGAAAGGAGCAGGAAAAGAACTCGAAAAAACTCAAATACAATTTATTAATGAGTAAACATATTATTTTCCGTCGTTTCGGCGGAGACTATCATCAGTGGACATGCATCTACTGCTTCAAGCGGCAGATGAAGTAAGCAGTACATCTACTGCTAACAAAGCTGTAGACGAATTGGTATTACAGCGTCAAACTGTATGCTAAGTGAAAAAAGCACTTGCTTCCGTTTAAGATAAACAGAAGCCTAGTTTAGGATTGGAAAATAGTTTTACGAAAAGCGTACGCGACGCGGGACTCGAACCCGCAACCCCCAGATTCGAAGTCTGATACGCTATCCATTGCGCCAGCCGCGCCGTCACATCTGAGGAGATGGACAAGCAATATATTTATACGTTGGTTTTAGCGATGGATTCATTTATCCTCTCCTTGATAACTCGTAGTTAGTATTAGATGTTACTTGTGCTTACAAAAAACTCAATGCTTCTAATGGATGTGACGCTCTAAAAGAACGAGGCATAAACAAGTTACACCAAAGAGCAGAACTTAAAGCTGAAACAACCCTCTTACGTATAAAATAATGAGACTGGCGAAAAACACAGCATGTTCACTATTTCTCAAATCAAAATAAGTACCGAAAGAAAACTCTCCCAGAGCACCGCAAACGATATGGACCTAGGATCAAAGACGAAAAACCATCGCTGATTACTGATTAAATGTTAAGACCATTCATCGAAGTTCACCACCCCATAATTAAAAACGATGAACAGTAGCTTAAATAAGCAGTGGAAGCAACATCGACTACGTGTCGCATGACAGCACGTCGCAGACCTTCACACGATCTCCACATAAAAATGAATATTGTCTTCCACAACCTTTCGAACTATGTCCGTACTCTAAATACGGATGATTTGCGTCCGATATGCGCTAATTCCACTATACAATGCGTACTAATAGCGCCACCAAGGTAAGACTAAGTAGACGAAAATGCGTACGATAAAAACGAAATAAACAACTTTATTCCACGTGATTAAATCCACAATCGAAATCTCCACAAAGTAACGTGACCAGACCAATTTGTGACGCTATAGACCAGTTCCACACTCCACAAAACAAACCTTTCTACTTCGTGACAACGAGAGAAACAAATGTACTAAGGTGTGCCTGTGTACTAGTGTACTACAGTTAGAATTCTGAAGTGACTATATTAGAGTTAATTAAAAACTTAATCTAACAAAAAGTATATACACATTTGCATAGCACCCACAATCAAATTGGGTGTTACCCAATTCCTTTCTACTGCAAAGTTGCTTTTACCCAAATGCGTCCGACCCACGGCGCGGCCGAATTTCGGGTCTCTTTAACACTCCTTCTCGACTTTCCAGTAATATAGTTATTGCACTTGTTCGCCCTCAGACCCAGCCCTTGTTGCATGTAGTTAAACCTTGTAACGTTTAGTCCTATTGTAAATACGTCTCCAAGCATACTCTCACTCGGTTCGTACTCCACGTCGATTAATTGATTTTTTACCATCGCGTCCCTTGGAAATCAGAAACTTCACCCGAACATTAATTTGCTTGGTCCTCGATGTCTTGCTATCTCCATTCAATGTCTTGATCGACGCTTGATTGTCACATTTCAATTTCATCGGTAAAATAATTGTCAATCAAACTTCCATAGCCATCTCTTCTAATCCAAGTAGTTCACGCCCAATCACCGACGCCGCATAAAACTCCGACTCCATCATCGATATAGACACACACGACTGCCCCTTGTATAACCATAACGTAATTATCTCATCCATTAATGTTAATCCACCGCTTATGGACTTCCTGTCCGTCTTGGACCCAGTGTGGTGAAGTGCAAGTGAAAATATTTGACCAGTTTGTACCAATGTTCCAGTTTCAAGGCACATCGATCGGGTTGGCTGAAGGGACGGAGTATTTTGGGCCAATCGTGTGCTTGGAGTGTTTTGTACGCAGATTTGAGGTAAGGCACACCGTTTACATATAGTTTACGTATTGGATTTTAATTGGATATTAAATACAGTGCTCGTATTACATCGGGTTGCGTAAGTTGCCTGTGGATCCGATCTGAGCGGGAGGCTGACAGAGTCCCCTCACGCTTATTAAGCCCGGCCAGGACAGAGCTCCACCGGAAGCCGCACGACAGGGAGCACTCGTTACTTTCACTCACCACTCAAGTTCGTACCCGCTCAAGGAAGGAGGGTTATTCTTTGGCTGGGTTACTCATCGCGATCTGATGCGATCAAGTCCCAGTAATTGGCTGGATTACTCATCGCAATCTGCGGTCAAGTGCCAGAAACTTTTATTGGCTGGATTACCCATTGCTCTGCAATCAAGTGACATGATTTACTATTGGCTAGATTACTCACTTCCTCGGGCGGTCCAATGCCAGATTTAATTTCATTCGGAGTGAAGATATTCCGCTCCTTTTGAAGATCGGCTATTTCGCATTATCTTTCGTTGGACTTTTGTATCAGTATCCCAGAAGTGGTACATCCATATCGATCTTCTCTAAAGTCTCCACTAAGCAACGGTCCACCGAGTGTGTAGCCACCCATACCAATGGGTACACAAGGTGAGACACGAGACAAATCGGACTCGGCGTCCTGCAGTGCCTATCGGTCACCTGATCGGCACCCAGACGAAGGTCCGCGGAGTACCCCCTCCGTTAGTTGGTCGGCTGGGCACGATAGTGGTTCAGTTCCGGCCATTTCGGTGTTCTATTTGAACTGGACTCCGCCACACCAGCAAAATATACATCGCAATATCCGCTAACCGTGATTCCGTTCCACTTATTTTCCTTGAATGTTCGATCAACCTCCATCTGCAACTTCATATCCAACGTGCCTTTTAAAAATCGTAAAATTTTCTTCGCTAACCTCCAGTCAGACATGCTCGGCGTGTGTGCCTTACGCGTCGCCTTGTGCACTACATACACTATGTACGGTCTAACGAGCGCGTAATACACAATAAACTCTCTTGAGCGACTTAAGTCCTTAATTGTCGGCTGCTCTTACTTTCACCTGCACCCAAAAGTTTGTGCTCCCTGAGCGCTTCATTCGCATGGTCATCACTAATTGGTGTGACTCCATTTTCATCTTCTATCTCGTTAGCAAACAGCAAGTACCTCATCATTACTTCCTGACCCAAGAAATATCCAGTTTTTATCGTAAGTAACGCGTATTCCCAAAATCTTAGACACCTCTCCAAGATTCTTTATCTCTAACACTTCCATGTTTCGATAGAAATCCTCCACAACACCACGTTCGTTTCAGTAACCAGCAAATCGTCGACATACACGACAACAACCACAATTTAACCGCCAACTGACTTGTAATACAAGCAAACATCCGTATTGTTCTGTATGTATCCGTAATGTAACAACTTTCCATGCAACAGGCGGTTCCACAGTCTGGCCGCCTGCTTTAAACCGTAACGAGTCCTCCGCAGCTTCAAGACCATTCTTACGACGTCTTTCACTTGTAATTCATCCAATTTATCTTGCGTAATTTGCATTCCATTTGGCACGTAAAGAAAAATCTCATGTTCATCTTCCGTGGCCTTCATATATGCGTTCGGGATATCTCCATGTAACGCATGCATTAATCTTCACCTTACTTTCGAGACCCAAAATAAACTTCACCGTCTAAATCTCCATTCTATCAGCGAATGGCACTTGTAATCCACCCCGAAACGCTGCTCGTTTCCGCATGCTACGGATCTTGCCTTAAATCTCCCCAGATTTCTGTTCACATCCGTCTTCGTCTTGAAGATCCACTTAGTGTAAAGTGGTGTTGCGTACTCTGGCTTACGCAAATCATCCCATACTTGGTTCTCTTCCAGCGCCGTTATCTCGTCCTCGATTGCCGCCATCCAACTTTCTTTGTTTACGCAATTCACCGCATCCTGGTAGCTTTTCGGGTCACCTTCAATCACCAAATTTACTTCCTGCCTTGGATCCTCTTCGTTTTACTTTCCTTCGATTGCCTCCGCAGCTCTTCTACTGCGTATCTACATGTCATATGTCTGTCGCGCGTCTACCGGGAATTTTGCTTGTTCTTTCCCTTCTCTGTGCGCTTTTCCTTTGCCTTTCCGCCCCTTAACGTACTCAGACCGGCGTTATCGTCTGCTAACGTCCCGCCACCTCCTTCTAAGGATCCACTTAGTTCTTCGTTCGTAATTACATTACCATTAACCGTGACAAGCTCCTTTAATTATTGATTCTGCGTCTCACTTAGTGTCTCAGGTTACTCACGTGCTGCATGGCCGTTACCTTTGTAACGGAGTTACATTTAGTTACGTTAGTGTACGTAATTACACAACGGTTAAGGTCAAGTATTGACCGGTCCGAAAGGTTCGGACCTATTGGTTGTTTTACCAATCAGGGCGGGAGCCCTTGGTGAAGGCGTGGCAGCCTGCAACGTGTTGGTACACAGGTGGTGTACATTACATTTTCGGCTAGGCACGGATTAAGCAAGCTCTACCTAGTATTGCATATAGTTTACATTAGTTTATTAAGTTAGTCTAATTTTATATTAAATAAATAAATCAGTTTACAAACACACTATATCCTGCTAGGGGCACGACCCGGAACGGTCGAGCGTGCAGTGAGTGTCGTAGCAGGGGAGCACCTCCCCTAGCTACACCCTACTAAGAGAAGCCTTAGAATAAGGCGTTAGTGCTTACTAACTGTAAACTCAGGGAATATTGGCCCCGAGTGAGAGATCAATCTCCCACTAAGCCCTTAGATCAGGGCGTATCGGCTAAGTAGCGGCGTGTCGCCGCTTAAGGAAAGTCTTCCTCTGTGCGCTAGCCGCACCGTGCGTTTACGCACTGGCTACATCTGGTAGCACTTGTAGTCAATCCAACACCTGTGCTGGTAGACGGCATCCTCTGCAAAGGATGAATCAGGAGGATTGGGGTAAGCTACCCCCCGTCCAACAAGAAGCCTTTAAGAGGCCGGTAACCATATTGGGTCAGGATGGCATGCGCCTCCTAGTGGAGCAGGGTCTTGATACCGTGCGTGAGAGGGTGAACGACCTCATCGCCCATGAGGCGAGTTTTCGCGTAAGTTATCCTACGTCTACGGGGGTTCGCCCTCCGTTATCCTTTAAGATAAAGGAATTCACCGGTGAAAAAGGTGATAATCTTTATGTGTGGCTTCGCGAGGTCGAAACGGCCTTCGCCACAGCGAGTATGATCGAGGATAACTTGAAAGTGGGACTTGCATTAACCCATCTTACGGGCAGAGCCCGTACATTGGCGTTTACGTGTCCGGATTTGGTCACGGACGTGTTACCGAACTGGGAAGTACTTAAGCGAAGGCTTATGGACATGTACGCTACGCCTGATCTGGTTTTCCATAATCAGCTTGCGTTTTTGAGGTGCCGTCAGGGCACTAGGGACTTGGATACATACGTCCAAGAACTGAAGACCCTGTTGGCAGGGATGTACGCGAAAGCGTATTCGGACGATGTGTCCATTCCCGTGTTCATGGGAGGCCTGAAAGAAGGGCCAGCACGTTCGGAGCTCTTCCGGTGCCGACCCCAATCCCTGGAGGAGGCGTTTAAGATGGTGCTTAACGCCGAAAGGAACTTCTGTTCCTCTAATGTGGGTCCCGAACCCATGGACCTTAGTCAGGTCGAAGCGGAGGATAAACCTTCCGCTAATATTCACTCTGACTCCTTCTCGCAGAGCTTCGAAGAGGAGCTTCTTGCAATGTTGCAGCGGCGTGGGCCTCTAAGATGCTTCCTGTGTGGTAGCACGGATCATCTGCGGAACAGATGTCCGCGGAACCCCCAGCAAGATACTCGCTTTAATGGGCCAAGGGTTGGGAAAAAGCCCTTGCCCAAGCCGTCGGGAAACGACGGCTCCCAGTAGGTGCGGGAGCCTACTGGGGGATCCCTCAGTGCTGTTAAGCCCCAGGGTAGGGGACGACAGCATAAATCCCCGAGGGAAACGGTGTATTCTAGCACCGAGTTGGTGTACCAGCCAGGTTTGCTGGTAGTCCTTGCGGACGTGAAAGGCTTTGATAAGCCTTGGAGAGTCTTGATAGACTCTGGAGCGTCTGACAATTATGTCAGACGGGCTTCTGTAGAGAAGAGTCGGCTGTATGTCGAGGCCCTAGAGGCACGTTCTCTTGAAGTTGTCACGGTCCGTCTTGCGACGGGTGTACAGGTTTCTGTACCCAAGGTCTCGATTGACCTTAAGCTGAAGTTTGCAGACTTCGACAGCTTAGAACGTTGCCTAGTCCTGGATTCGGACTCGAGGTATGACCTCATTCTGGTCATGAAGTGACTGGAACGCCACGTGCCATGGATAGACTGGAAGTCTAAGTCCATTGGCTCAACGCACCCGCGGTCGGGTGAAGCATTGGAGAGTCATGAACACACCTTTTCTCGATCGCAAAATCGATTCTGGCGTGAGATGCCAGAGATTGGGATGTCTGAGATGATCATTCCCAATGACGTTAAGGAAGAGTTACTTAACGAGGGGTATTCGGCGGTTAATCCCCACGCCGTTAACGGTGAGACTGGTGAGTTTCCAGTGGCAGAGGTGGATTCCTCTGAGGCCACTCCAGTGGTAGGGGTAGAGACCCCTGTGGTTAATCGTGAGGCGCTTCCAAGCAAAGAGACCCGTAGTTCGTCTCTTTTTCACGTCGGAAATGATTCCGATCACGCCGTTATAGGCGAGACTGGTGCGTCGCCATTTGCAGAGGTGGATTCCTCTGAGGCGACTCCAGTGGTAGGGGTAGAGACCCCTGTGGTTAAGCGCGAGGCGCTTCCAAGCGAAGAGACCCGAAGTTCGTCTCTTTCGCACGTCGGACATGATTCCGACTACGCCGTTTTAGGTGATACCGGCGAGTCACCGGTGGTAGAGGTAGAGACCTCTGTGGATAGGCGCGAGGCGCTTCCAATAGATGGGGAAATTGACTCCCCGCATCTGGGTCTCGGGATGAGTCCCGAGGCCAGTAGTCAGCAGTCCTATCAGATGCTGAATAGTGTGACAGGTGTTGTCACAGAAGGCGTAAGCCTTGAACGGTTGCCTGGGGTAGACGAACTGTTGTCGTTGGAGGAGATGTCCTTCAACGAGTTTGGAACTGCTTTGAGAGAAGGTGAAATCGACTAGGTCGTCGTGTTGCGTCCGGGAGAGGAGTTGAACTCCTCATCCACGATGGACGAGTCAGTTTTGGTGCAAACCAAACAGGCATTGAATGCCCGAAGCGGCCTCAAGATCCTTGCGGATACTGAGGACCCTTACCATTCCTTATTAAAGGAATTTGGAGATGTCATTAGTGACAACACACCGATGGGGTTACCACCGGATCGGGGAGTCCGACATGAAATTGAATTGGTTCCTGGAACCAAATAATGCGTCACTAGGCAGTGGCCTCTCCC
>CM047585.1:5644225-5674554 GCA_026184515.1 Peronosclerospora sorghi | reverse complement strand
CTCGCGATCTGGCCGTCGCAGCCCTCTGTAACTTGGTTGATCAGATTTGCCTCGCGATCTGGCCGTCGCATCCCTCTGTAACTTGATTAATTAGATTTGCCTCGCGATCTGGCCGTCGCAGGTCGATGTTGATTGGTCAAAAATATCCATCCACAATTAAAGTGTTTAACAACACGATCGGAAACGTCAGTCGCGGCGAGGAGCGCTAGGGAGCAGGACTTAACAAGTGAACCACACCATGAAATCAAACCAGCAGCACCGCTAAAGAAAGCCAAGACACAGGAGCAGCTTCTAATCCCAACTGCGGGTCTAATCACGATGATAAAGGCAACGGAAAATCGTGCGCCCTCGGCTCCCACACTATCTGGCTCAATATTCTCTTCCTTCGGGTCAATCAAGCCATAATTATAAGCCATAATTTTCACGTTATTCGCATGATGAGGGTTCAACACGACCTTTGTCGCTAAAGATCATTTACTATGGAAGAAGAAGATGGCCACCGATGCTTTCAGCTTTAAACCACAACATCGCGCTAATATTAAGGGTCTTGGCGTGAAGAATATACCATGGAGTAATAACAGCCGCAGATCATCTTCTTCATGTCATAAATAAAGACTCTACTTTCACCACACTTAAATAAAGACTCCACTTCACCACACATTGGCGAGCCATGAACCCACCTTTTCTCGATCAACAAAAGCGATTCTGGCTAGAGATGCCAGAGATTGGAATGTCTGAGATGATCAGTCCCAATGTGGTCAATGAAGTGTTCCTTGACGAGGGGGATTCGACGGTTAATCCCCACGTCGTTATAGGCGAGACTGGTGAGTCGCCAGTGGTAGAGGTAGATTCCTCTGAGGTTAAGCGCGAGGTGCTTCCTAGAGAAGAGACACGAGGTTTGTCTCTTCTGCAGGTCGGGGTTCCCGACCACGCCATGTTAGGCGAGAATGTTGCGACTCCAGTGGTAGGGGTATAGACCCCTGTGGTTAAGCGCGAGGTCCTTCCAAGCGGAGAGAACCGTAGTTTGTCTCTTCCGCACGTCGGAATTGATTTCCGACCACGCCGTGTTAGGTGAGACCGGCAAGTCACCGGTGGTAGAGGTAGAGACCTCTGTGGATAGGCGCGTGGCGCTTCGAATAGATGGGGCAATTGACATCCCCCATCTGGGTGTCGGGATGAGTCCCGAGGCCAGTAATCAGCAGTCCTACCGGATGATGAAAGTGTGACAGGTGTTGTCACAGAAGGCGTAAGCCTGGAACGGTTGCCTGGGGTAGGCGAAATGTTGTCGTTGGATGAGATGTCATTCAACGAATTCGGAACTGCTTTGAGAGCAGGTGAAATCGACGAGGTCGTCTTGTTGCGTCCGGAAGAGGAGTTGAGCTCCTAATCCACGATGGACGAGTCAGTTTTGGGTCAAACCAAACAGGCATTGAAAGCCCGAAGCGGCCTCAAGATCCTGGCGGATCCTGAGTACCCTTACCATTCCTTGTTAAAGAAATTCGGAGATGTCATTAGTGACAACCCGCCGATGGGGTTACCACCTGATGGGGAGTCCGACATGAAATTGATTTGGTTCCTGGAACCAAATACTGCGTCAATAGGCAGTGGCCTCTCCCCAAGGAAGAATGCGACATCATCGACGCATTCTTCAAGGGGAAAGAAGAGATAGGGATGGTACGGGAGAGCAAGTATCCCCACTCATCTCCCACTTTTTGTGTTCGTAAACCAATCGGAAAGTGGCACATTGTGCATGCGTACAACAAGCTGAATGCAGCTACTGTACCCATGCAGACTCCGATTCCTCGGAAGGATGTCCTCCAGAACAATATGGCGGGATGTACTGTGTACAGTGCCTTAGATCGGGTGGACGGGTATTATCAGGTGCTCATGCGAGCATCCGATATTCCGCTTACAGCGGTCAGCACGCCTAGTGGCATGCTGTGGGAGTGCTTGTTATGACACAAGGGTTTTCAAATGCACCAGCGACTTTCAATCGCTTGGTGACTCAACTCTTCCGCCCTCATAGAAAGTACGCTCAGACGTAATTCGACGATATATTCGTCCATAGTCGTGCGGAAGGCGACTCGTCTGATGTTCAGACGCATCTGATACACCTTCGAGCGGTGCTCGAATGTATGCGAGAGCAAAAGTTGTATGCAAACGCATTCAAATGTATCTTTGGTGCTGAGAAAATTCCTTTCCTCAAATGCTTCATCGGTAAGGATGGAGTGCGGGCGGATCCCGCGAAGGTGAAAGCCATTTTGGAGTGGCCTTCGCCTGTAAATCTTAGAGATTTACGGAAGTGGCTTGGATTAGCCAATTATCTCCACAAATACAGCGAGAACTACGCTGAGATGGCGAAGCCATTAACTGACCTTCTTAAGAAGAACGTGGATTGGTGTTGGGAAACCAAAAACACCAAACCGCCTTCGAAGCGGTTAAGGGAAGCTTTTTAAAAGCTCCCGATCTTGCTCTCCCAGATTCTGGGAAACCATTAGCGTCTTCTGCGACGCCTCCGATTTCGCAATCGGATGTGCTTTGTTACAAGCAGACGATGCGGGACGAGAACGCGTGATTGAGTTTGAGTCGAGGCAGCTTAAATCTGCGGAACGGAATTATCCCGTTCATGACAAGGAGATACTTGCAATGAAGTATGCTCTTGTCAAATTTAGGGTTCACTTACTCGGATCAAAGCCGTTCGTGGTTTATACTGACCACGCGTCCTTACAGACAGCGACAAATTCGCCTCATCTCTCGCAACGGATGTCCCGTTGGTTCTCCTTCTTTGCGAAGTACAACTTTGAGGTTAATTATAAACCTGGCAAGCAGAACGTGCTTGCAGACGCGTTGTCGCGTCGTCCCTATTACGAGCTCGCTCACGCGACATTCGTCACCACATCTGTGTTGGACCTCATACGCCAGGCGTATGAGAAAGACCCACAGTGTACGGCGCTTATCAACGCGTTGGGTGGAAAGGGACTTGGCTCGTCTGAGCAAACCCTGTCAAGTCGAGCAGGAGCTCGGTTACACCGTTACAGGTACTGTGACGGTTTGCTATATTATAGCACGAGCGCGAAGGACACTCCGCGGGTGGTTGTTCCTCATGATAAGGAACTAAAGTACAGAGACCTCTTTGAGGCACATGACGCCCCTACCGGGGGTCATTTAGGTCGGGATAAGACCTACAGCGCTTTAAGCGCTTTGTATTGGTGGCCCAACATGTACAAGTGGGTCGGTGCGTATATACGCACCTGTGAGACGTGTCAGAGGGTTAAACCCTCTGCAAGGTCAGCTGCGCCTTTGGCGAGCTTATCGGTTCCAACGGAGTGTTGGAAATCCATTAGCATGGATTTTATCTTCGGTTTTCCGAAAGATAAGGCCGGTAACACCGGCATTTTGGTCTTTGTAGACCGTTTGAGCAAGATGGCTCACCTGGCGGCGATGACAGAGTCCATAGATGGACAAGGAAAAGCGAAAGTGTTCCTAGACCGTGTCTTTCGACAGCATGGTCTACCCGATTCCCTTGTATCGGATCGGGTTCCCCGTTTTACGGGACAGTTTTGGGGGGGCGCTGTTTAAGGTGCTGGTCAGCAAGCTTCTCATGGCCACTGAGGACCATCTGCAGACGGATGGAAAAGGGACGCGTTAATCTCGTAATAGAGGACATTCTCCGAAGTTTATGTCCCGATTATCGAAGAGTTGGAGTGAGATGCTTCCTATGGCCGAATTTACCATAAACAATTCGGTTCATGCATCTACGGGTCTTACCCCGTTTTACGTAAACGGATTCGTGAATCCGAGGGTTCCGTTGACGCTACGTTTGTGTGGCCCGGGGCTTGAGGGGGGGAGGATTCCCCGATGTCAGCCCTGTATCTGTGCGAAAGCACACACATCTATAACTTTTTATCGACGCGCCTTAGTGTCTTACGACACGTTTGCGACGCCACGGCGGAAATCCAAGACAAGAAAAAGGAACAGGCCGACCGCAAGGGTCGGCGTAACAAACATGCGTATAAAGTAGGAGAAAGGCTTTTATTAAACGCTAAAAATCTTTCTACACATGCATTTTTAAATGTGTTAAGAAACAAACTGCGCCCCAGTTTGTGGGGCCTTTAAAGGTGCTAACCCGAAGCTTGGCGTACACCTTGGATATTCCGAAGGCGATGCGTACGAATCCAACCTTCTATGTGGGTATGCTTAAGCCACACCAGGACCCGGAAGCGGGTCCCCTCTTGGAGGAGGTTGAGAAGGCAAATAGCCTTAAGGAACATCTCCGACATGGTCGAAATGCGACCACGAAGCTCCGCAACGGAAGCTTCAACTCTTCCCTCATGATGGCGAAAACCGTCAAAGGCAGACTCGAGAGAGTCAAGCCGCCTCTCGATGCGGTCAATCGCACCCACCTCATCGTGGAGTCTATCCTGGACTTCCAGGATGCGACGGCTGTGTCGATCACAGAGCTCTTGAACTTCACGTCTCAATCTCGCGACATCCTCCTCCATTTATCGATTCGGAGGGGATTCCACATTACCATGTGGATCGTCTGATGGCGCGACGCCATCATCGAAATGGAACCCAGTATCTAGTGAAGTGGAAGGGTTATCCACATTCACGGAGTTCGTGGGAGACCGAGACTCCCCTGCGGCAGGACTGCCGAGACGTCGTTGACGCTTTCGAGCGGGAGAATCCCGCTGCGAGTCGACGACCAAAGGGGCGGAAGAAGCTCCTTCACTCCCAGTAGTTGGGGGTTCGCTAGAGGCAGACGCGGAGCTTGCACTGCGCTCCGGTACCACATTGAGGTCACAGGCGCTAGCATAGCGCGTGAGATAAGGGGCAGATAATTGCCCCATTGCTTTGGCTTTGGCAAACGCCAAGCGCAATGCCCTCTACACCCGAACGTCACGTTCGGAATAGCTGTTGTACATATTTGTAAAGTCAGGGAGGCGTTTATCCCCTTCCGCCCAAGCGCAGAAATTATGTTCTGCCTCTTCGGCATCCTCTCCTTGTAGGAAAACGAAGGGAACCTCGAGGCGGTTCTCAGCATGGACACCCTGCTCCTGTTTCCCGATTCGCTTTCGGTATAAGGCGGCAGTGAACTGCTTCTTCGTGAGCAGTTTTTCCCGGATTTTCTCCCTGGATTCGAGTTGACGCGGCTGTTTAGCCGCAGGGCCAGGGGTATAGAAGGCTAAACCCTTCCTTACCTCATTCTTAGCCCACTTTTGGGGATCACGAGGACCCGCAAAATGATATTCCACCCGTGAAGGGCGTTTGGGGGCGCGTAATACAGACCCTAGTGCCTGTGCGGCAAGATAAGATTCCTGAGCCGCGTCCAATTCATTGATCGTGATAGTCGCCTTCGGCGACTCGGATTTGCCATCCGAAGTTGGCAATGGTGGCGCGCGAGTTAGCGCATTTTGCCCACGTGTTGGGGAAGGATTAGGCTGCCGACATCGCCGTTAGGCGTCGTCAGAGCGGTCATTCTTAGGGGAGCTATCCCCAAGGGACCCCTCCTCCGAGATATCGGAGTCAGAGTAACTGAAATCCCCTTCTCGGGGAGAATGATCGTCACCACTAAAGGTGCTCATTCTAGGCCAGAGTTCTGGCAGTTGGGGTCTCTAACTATAATCGATTATTGTGTGGAAATAGTCTTGATGGGGGAGAATGTAACGGAGTTACACTCAGTTAAGTTGGTGTACGTAAATACACAACGGTTAAGGTCAAGTATTGACCGGTCCAAAAGGTTCGGACCTATTGGTTCTTTTAACCAATCAGGGCGAGAGCCCTTGGTGATGGCGTGGCAGCCTGCAACGTGTTGGTACACAGGTGGTGTACATTACATTTTCGGCTAGGTACGGATTAAGCAAGCTCTACCTAGTATTGCATATAGTTTACATTAGTTTATTAAGTTAGTCTAATTTTATATTAAATAAATAAATCAGTTTACAAACACACTATATCCTGCTAGGCGCACGACCCGGAACGGTCGAGCGTGCAGTGAGTGTCGTAGCAGGGAATCACCTCCCCTAGATACTCCCTACTGAGGTAAGCCTTAGAATAAGGCGTTAGTGCTTACTAACTGTAAACTCAGGGAATCTTGGCCCCGAGTGAGAGAGCAATCTCCTACTAAGCCCTTATATCAGGGCGTATCGACTAAGTAGCGGCGTATCGCCGCTTAAGGAAAGTCTTCCTCTGCGCGCTAGCCGCACAGTGCATTTACGTACCGGCTACAACCTTGTTGTCCCTCTTCAGATAGACCTTGTAACCTTTTGTCTCCTCGCTCTTGCCGATGATGATTCCCACTTGCGCCCTGTGTGATAACGCGTTCTTACCTGGGTTCCTGTACACCGTACACGGGAAACCGAACGTAAACATTTCACCTAGATTAGCCTTCACTCCAGCCAGTAATTCCAGCGGCGACATTTTCCTTGTGTTCGAGCTAGTCGACGTCCCATTTAAAACATACGCCGCGTACTCGGCTGAATCTCCCCAAAAAGGTAGGTTTAATCCACTTGCAACAGCATGCATCGGGCCATGTTCATCACGGTCCGGTGCATGCGCTCCGCCTTTCCGCTACTGCCTGGTTTCCAGCTTCGCTAATCTGCCTCGAAATTCCAGTACTTACAAAAATAATCCAATGTCTTGTACTCTGCTCCCCCTAGGCCCAGAAAACCTGAATCTTGCAATAAAATCGTCTCTCAGAAAATGACAAGAATTGCTCGAACTTTTTTGCCGCCAAATCCTTATTTTTCGCTAAAAAATCCACACGTAGTTGCTGTTGTGGTGAAGTGTACCACAAATTTGGTCACTTTTGGTCCAGGCAGCTGGTCGAATTTCGGATTGGTCTAAACAAGGGGGGGCTTTTTAGCCTATCAGATTCAAGGAGTGTCAAGAACGCAAGTTTTGGTGAGTCACCTGACATTGGGTATTTTACATATTTTCATGTGGGTACATATTGGGACCGTAGGGAGGTAGTATTGGTTTGAGTTGTGGATTTGCCTAAAAGAGAAAAAGTCGTTTGGAATCTTTTGGTATTGCATTCGGCTAACACCTCAACAGGAGGTCGTTTAAACCTATGCTATGTGCATCAGTCGCCTCCGCCCGCCGCGGAGTGTTTGGGACCAGAGGGTCGAATAATCCCCTCTAGCTCATTATACCCGGTCTGGACGCGCCACACGCGCATTTGGCCAGCCGGAAGTCCCCCGACGGGAGCACGCATTGGTCGACTTCCTCAAGTTTAAGTCAAGTACGTTTGGAACGTGCTATTCACTGGATTGGTCTTTACGTGGAGATATCGTTTGTGGAGTTTCACGGGCATATTGGGTCTTCACGTGGACATATTGGCTCATTGTAACATTGGTTGGACTTTAGACCGGTTTTGGTCTTCTCTCATATTGGTCAGGGGCTAGACCGGTCGATTGGTCTACCCTCTATTATTTCGTATTGGTCAGTCTAGATCGTTTGGACGATCAACCTATTGGAATTTATCTTTTGGAAGTGTTTCTGGTCTGTACGTACGTGGGGTGAAGATTTCCGCCCTAGGTACACCTAGCCAGCACGGTCTCCGATATTCAAGACAGAATCAGATCGATCTGCGATCCTGATCCACCGAGTGTGTAACTAGCCCATTCCATCGGGTACACAAGGTGAGATGAACTTAAGTGAATCGGACCAAGTGTCTTTGGATGATGACCGGTCGTCTGCCAGCAGCGGACGATCGGACCAGATTTCGAATGGAGGTCCGCGGGGTACCCCCCCCGTAAGTTGGAAGGCTGGGCACGATGGTGGTGGTCAGGTTGTTGATACAAATGTATTCTATTTCGAACTTGAATCCTCCACAATGGTGCGCGTGCCCGGATCACTTGGTGATCGTGGATATCACCGCGAGGTGTCATCAAAGATTGAATTTGAAGATTTGAATTTGGAATCGTTCTGGAGAGGGCGTAAGGAAAGGCTATCACCTTACGTCTTCGTTCTCGATAAAGATGGCGAATTCCGGTCTGGCCTGGTGGAGGACCAGATCGGGATTGATAAATTTTTTCCTCCCCAAAAGGCTCCCACCGGAGCCGATCGGGACTATAGCAAGTCATGCTATAGTCCCGGAAAGGATCAGGACCTTGGTCCTGATCCTATGTATGTGCATAAAAAAGTTGATGGAAAATCAAAAGACGAAAAACACTTGGAAGCTGATCAGAACGATCAGACCAACCTCCCCAAGGTCCCCAAGCTACCCAAGATTCCCAAGAAAGGGTTGGGAATGCCGGCCGACGAAGACGACCTCGAAGAAAAGTCGCAGGTCGGAGATGGAGGAATAACTGAAGAAGACCTAAACAAGATGTATTACATTTTTGAGATGAAACGATTTGTTCGTTTTGACGTGGTCTTTCGGGTGTTGAACCTCCAGATCCCCGACCATCTTCTCGGTCCAACTACCTAGCCGGTCCAGAGTGATCGCCCATTACTGTTGGTGAAAAACTTGGTGGCGATGTTGGCGGAGGTTGGCATTAAAATGCAGAACCCCGCCGATGTCCAAAAACTATTTGAATTTGAGACTTGGAGGCTGAAATCGTCGATGTCGACCTTCCACGACCATTTGGTCCCACTCGTGGGGGCGGTTCGCCGCCCAACTCCCACCGCAGCAGTGAAGGTCGCTGAAACCTCCACAGCGCTTGTAGACATTGGTTCTGATGACGAATCGGTTTATCAGTATCCACCGGCCTCTAACAGCTCATCAGAGTTGGAGACCGGTGTCGAGCGGAGGACCGTGGGGGTGGACCATGCCCAGCCTGAACAAAAAAGGTACATGCGGCAGCAAAGGGCTGCTTGCCAGTAGGGGCTTCAGCAGCCCCCACAGGCCTCAGTTCCGCAAAAAGAGGGTATCAACACGTTGCCCATGACTCCAGCTAACGTCCAAGTCATGTTTGAGACGATGATGGAACGTTTCATGGAAGAACGGGTTAGACCACCTATGTGCCTACATGTCCAAGACCGGTCTACCCGTCAAAGTGTCAATGTTTGCCGGGATGTGGATATGGAATCATTAACATCTATGGATAGGCCTACTCGAAGTGATAAGCAAGTCGGCAAAGGGAAGCGCAAGCCGCAACCTACCAGACCGCTTAGACCAAGCAAGACAAGTGACTGTGACATGAAGTCGGTCGGCGGTCTTGACGACCACTGTGGGTCAGACGGTACGGGCGCTGGCAAGCCACGCAAGGCTGACCTAGCTTCCACTATTGCTTACGACTTTGGATCTGCTGCGATTCCGCGCATCCGTATGGCCGAGACGACCGACCTCAAGGACTTCACTGGCAAGGATGCTGATGAATACCAGACCCGGGTCTTGGTTCGGTCGGGTCAAGTCTGCGTTCCTGCGAGACCAGACCCCGAAAAGTGAAAAGTGTCTGATCTTCCGGGATTTGTTGAAAGGACCGGCTGCCAACTGGATCCAACAGTTATGTCGGGATGCCCGGTCTGACTGGGACCAGCTATGTGCAGAGTTTGAAGGGCAATATTGTAACTCCGGATTTTCGAGTGCCCGCAAGTATCACCATATGCAGAAGCGGAGCGACGATACACCGATCGAGTATTTGCATCGGTTGAACGTGGCTGCACTTCGTGCCGGCATAACAATTAAAGAGAATAATCCGCCGAACGGTGCTGCTCTGGAACATGTGGGTCACTACATTAGTACCCTGGACGATCAAGAACTGGCGGACCATCTTACTCTGCTGCTTCTTAGGGACTCGGGTGAAGTTGAACAGACTCTACGGACGCTACATCAGTCGCGTAGCATGAGGGCTAAGAGTGCTGGTGGATCAGGTCGCTACCGATCCAATACCCAGACCCAGACCGATCCGGTCAAGAGACCCTGGACCAGACCGACCCGAGCGGTCAAGGCGATCGTAGCCAAAGACAGCACGGGATCGGAAGGGGAAAGTGGAAGTCAATCCATCCAGGAGTCATCGGATGAAGACCAGTATCGTTACGTCTATGTTGCGGGACCTGCCCCGAAGACCAAGTCGAAGTCCGACCAGGTATACCGGAAGGGAATTAACGGAAGCAATTCCGATCCGGACCGACCTCGCCAGAAGTGCTCCCACTGTGGGTCGAGCAAACATGATGGTCCAAACTGCTGGAAGAACCACGACTAAGGACGCTAAATGATCGAGTAATGAAGGCATTGAAGGACCACCCCAACCACGAGCTATTGCACGTGAAACGGGACTGGAACAGAAGCGCCGAATACCTCGCGACCAAGGCCATGCAAGACCAGACCGGGGCTACGATCACCGAGAAGGCCGTTATGGATGAATTGGTGAATATAAACAGGCTCCCAGAGGTGATCGGACTCAAGAACGCCCCAGTCCAGGTGCATGTGATGGTCGCGACTATATCGAAATCTCAGAAGCCTCGCCGGCCGTTCCCGAAAGAAAGTTTGAACGAATATGCAGTGCAACAGTTAAGGATGGAACGGATCCTCAAGGCGCAGGACGAAGAAGAATTGATTATGAACCTGAAGACCTACCTGCGTGGTGAACTGGCCAAGTTGACGAACGATCAAGCGAAAGAGTGCATCAAGATCGCGGATAGCTACGAAGTGGATGATAATGGATTATTGTATTACTGCCGCGATGCCGACCAAGACAGTGCAGACCGGGACCGACTGGCGAAATTAGTGAGCCCCGAATCGCCGCAGCCGGATGTCTTTCATCGCTATCACGTGGGTCTAGATGGGGGACATCAGGGCATAGGCAGGACCTATCACAAGATCAGGTCCCACTTCCACTGGATAGGTCTTTTCCGCAGTGTGCAGAAATATGTGGGCTGTTGCACGGATTGCGAGACCGGAAAGGGTAGACCGGTAATCAAGGGGAGATCACCCGGAAATATCGAAGCTACCTACCCTTTCCAGGTCATAGCGATGGACCACATACCGTCACTGCCTAGATCGACGCGCGGCAACACTGAGCTGCTGATCTGGGTAGACCTGTTCACTGGTCTAGTTATTGCGAAGGCAAGTGCATCTCGGTCTGCGGAGCAGATCGCCCAGAGCTACGAAGAATGTGTGTTCCAAAGATTCGGCGCCAGCGAGGTCATCAGGCACGATCGGGAACCCGGTTTTATGGCCGAGGTGTTCCGGTCGTTCAATAACATGCTGGGCCAGAAACAGAGTGCGACGATGGCATATCGTCCGCAAGCAAATGGATCGGCGGAACGCATGGTGCAGACCATAACGAGGGCGATCAAGATGTACGTTGCTGACCCAGACCAGCGAGATTGGGACGAGTATGCAGAAAGGCTGGTGTTTGCACTCAACTCGTCGACCGATCGGGTCCGAGGAGAAACGCCTTTTTATCTGACATATGGATGGGACCCTCGGTCGACACTGGAAGCTGCGATACCTATCGGTTGCACCCGGAACCGCGATCGCGATGCTCGACGCTGGCACATGCAGGTCCAAAAACACTAACAGCATGCAAAAGAAGTCGTCAACGAAGAGCTGCGTCAGGCCACACAAGACCGGGCAGACCGGACCAATGACCAGGTCCGACCCCACGGTATAGAACCAGGGGCGAGGGTATGGCTATACCTAGACCGAGTGAAAGAGGGCTATGCGAAGAAGCTAGCTCACATGTGGCACGGCCCTTTCCGTGTTGCCGAGCTGATCGGTGAGCACGCTGCCCGTCTAGTAACAACTGGTACAGATTACAAGGTCTTCCCGATCGTGCATGTGTCCAAGTTGAAGCTGGTCCGAGAATTTTCTCATCGACCCAAAACTCCCTGTCTGGTAGACGAAGAAAAAAGATTTGATTTCGATGAAGCGTTACTGCCGGAGGACAGTTGGGAATGACCATTAGAGGAAGACGAGTTTGAAGTGGAGAAGGTCTTAGATGTTCGGTCGACCAAGAAGACCAGGTTCGGTCGGACTCACCGAGAGTACCTGGTCCGATGGAAGGACCATGATGAATCAACTTGGGTCGACGATCTCGACTTGAACTGTGGGGCTCTTCTACGAGAGTTTGAACGAGAACGAGTCAGTCGTAATCGCTTCGCAGTGATGCGTGTATTCCCGAGTGATGAATCAGTTTTTAAGACGACTCATGAAGACCAAGACCAAGACACGCAGTAGCATCGGTCGGTCTAGACCGGTATGAACATGTGGAAAGTCCGAAGTTGTTGTGAAAATGTGATGAACTGTGACGAATTGGAGTAGTGGAGTGACGAACGTGACGATTATTTTTCGCGATGTGGGTGGAACGGTTTATGATAACGTGTTTGGTGCAAGTCTGAAAAAAGTGGTGAAATTAGTTCAAGTGATTTGATGATCAGATATGTGAAAAAGAAATGATGACATGTATTACGAGCTATCTGGTCGACTACCTGGGACTTCATTCGCTATCACCCCACAGGCGGCCGATGGTCAGCGCCGGATGGCATGCAATTTGGTCTTGAAATTGGTTGCGTCAGGGTTCCTTCTGGTCATGCTTGACCAAAGCATCCTTGAGGTCCGCGACCGGCTAAGGGCAATCAAGACCGGGGTACCATATTCCGTCATCGGCTAACAACCTGGTCTTTTCAACGCGACGCCTTGGCAGTGGCCAGACCAGATCAGGTCCTTTAAGAGTCGGCAGTGGCCAGACCACATCGGGTCCTTCGAGGGTCGGCAGTGGCCAGACCATAAGGAGGAAGAGTCACGTCAATCTTCAATGCCCACGACAAAGCATGACGATATCGAACAGAAGTCCCGGGCAGAAAAGTTGGTTTGGGCGCGTCGACATCCAGTTTCGACGACCCTTTATCGATGTCACCTTCCGAGTGCGCCACTTGGTCTTCTTCTGACGTCGGCTCTTCAACTGCGACAGCGGACCGACGATGCTGGGTGGATCGGGATTAAGATAAAGCGGGAAGGAGATCATCTGAACCCACCGATCCACCCTACGAAGCCGCCCCAGGCGAGACCAATACCGACTTGGACCGAACGGCGAAACGGGTCGAGGGCGCGCGATTTTTGGAGTCCTTCCCCTCCGTAACTGCATCATTCACCGCACTTCGGAGTTGCGCCCGTATCTTGGCTAGTGATTACACCATTTCCGGTTTCTTCTCGTGCTCTAGGTCGCGCGCAAGGGCCCGCGCCCTCGCGCCTCCTGATGCTCCCTTGCTCTTCTCATTGCGTGCGTGAATTTTGGGGGGCGGAATCTCAGCCAATGAATGGCGAGAATTTCCGCCCGAATTTTTCTGGGAAATCGTACCACCTGAATGGGCCCGAGGGGGCGTGAGGGCGCATGGGATTTGGCGATGTTAAACGCATCACTTGCATCCGATTTTTGGCTCATGAGGAGCGCCTGCGTCTTGGCTTTCTTGTGGGGCGGCGCTTGCTCCTCCTCGTGTTCGGAGTCGCGCGCTACGCCCCGCACCCTTGAGCCACTCGACGCGCCCGCGCGCCTCTTGGAATGGCGCCGATCTCCGTATTGATGCGGACCGGACCAGGATTCCGATGTCCGCGGCGGAAGTGGGCGATCTCCAATTGCCATATCTTTTAGCCGGGCGTGGCGGTGCAGTCCAGACGTGCCAGGCAGGAACGAAGGCGCCGATTTCGCTGAACCATATGCTGGCGTGCTGTCACCCGGCAGACTGGTCTTCTGCTCCGACCCCGAAGACGATGCCGCTTGGACGGAACTTTTACGCCGACACGTCTGCGACTTGGACGGGATGGCGATCATGAACTCTGAATCGCAGGACCCTTCGCTGGAGTCCTCCCCGGACGAGATCCCTGTGTACTCGGTACGGACGGCACGAGGGAGCGAGGGCGCTTGAGTTTGGGCAGGGTTGCAGGCATCACTCACGTCCAATCTTGGGTTCACGAGAAGCGCCTGCGTCTTGGCTCGCTTATGGGGCACCGCACGCTTCCACCCTAGTTCGGGGTCGCGCGCTATGCCCCGCGCCTTCGAGCTACCCGGCGCGTCCGCGCGCTTCTTCGATTTGTGTGCGATTCCGGGCTGCTGAATATCAGCCAATGAACGGTGTCGGTCTTGGTCCTGCTGCAAGCGGTGTTGTTCCTGCTGCAAACGGTCTTGGTCTTGCTCCGAGGCGACTAAGGTTGCCGACGCAGACCAATCTATGCTGGAGGAAGCAGCCGAACACGGATGCAGCAAGTTCATCAAGCGCTGGCGGCACTGGTCTAGCGCCACCCGACGACGACCCGATTCCTGCGCCCAAGCGTCCGACCGGTCCTGAAAAGACGGGACCTTCCCGGTCTGGTCTTGGACCGAAACTTGGGGCTCAGTAAGGTGTCGCTCAAGATCGTCGCCTTGCATGCGCAGCGAAGTCTTGTCCAATTGGTCGTCCAACTGCTGCCGGCAGATTCGGCTCCAGTCTGACACCCATCCGATGTTTGAGGTGCAGGAGAATTATGTGGGCTGTCAGACGGGGCCGACCGAACAGGTGAAGCAATGTGGGGCGACTCGGCACATAGAGTTTCTACAAGAACAAGCGTCAAGAGGAAGCATAAGAGGATCGAGTGCAGTAAGGAAGTACCTGGCGCAGGTGGCGAAGATGGCTGGTCCATGGTGAAGAAGTGTGAGCGACCAAGGTCCATTTGGTCAAGTGATGGGTGAGTCAGACCGTTATCGTTGTGCGACACGGTCGGACTCAGGGGCGGCTGTGATGATGTGTACCACAAATTTGGTCACTTTTGGTCCAGGCAGCTGGTCGAATTTCGGATTGGTCTAAACAAGGGGGGCTTTTTAGCCTATCAGATTCAAGGAGTGTCAAGAACGCAAGTTTTGGTGAGTCACCTGACATTGGGTATTTTACATATTTTCATGTGGGTACATATTGGGACCGTAGGGAGGTAGTATTGGTTTGAGTTGTGGATTTGCCTAAAAGAGAAAAAGTCGTTTGGAATCTTTTGGTTTTGCCTTCGGCTAACACCTCAACAGGAGGTCGTTTAAACCTATGCTATGTGCATCAGTCGCCTCCGCCCGCCGCGGAGTGTTTGGGACCAGAGGGTCGAATAATCCCCTCTAGCTCATTATACCCGGTCTGGACGCGCCACACGCGCATTTGGCCAGCCGGAAGTCCCCCGACGGGAGCACGCATTGGTCGAATTCCTCAAGTTTAAGTCAAGTACGTTTGGAACGTGTTATTCACTGGATTGGTCTTTACGTGGAGATATCGTTTGTGGAGTTTCACGGGCATATTGGGTCTTCACGTGGACATATTGGCTCATTGTAACATTGGTTGGACTTTAGACAGGTTTTGGTCTTCTCTCATATTGGTCAGGGGCTAGACCGGTCGATTGGTCTACCCTCTATTATTTCGTATTGGTCAGGTATAGATCGTTTGGACGATCAACCTATTGGAATTTATCTTTTGGAAGTGTTTCTGGTCTGTACGTACGTGGGGTGAAGATTTCCGCCCTAGGTACACCTAGCCAGCACGGTCTACGATATTCAAGACAGAATCAGATCGATCTGCGATCCCGATCCACCGAGTGTGTAACTAGCCCATTCCATCGGGTACACAAGGTGAGATGAACTTAAGTGAATCGGACCAAGTGTCTTTGGATGATGACCGGTCGTCTGCCAGCAGCGGACGATCGGACCAGATTTCGAGTGGAGGTCCGCGGGGTACCCCCCCGTAAGTTTGAAGGCTGGGCACGACGGTGGTGGTCAGGTTGTCGATACAAATGTATTCGATTTCGAACTTGACTCCACCACATGTGCTTCCAAGGTAAAGTAAAGTAGACGACACAATGCGCGTACTATAATAACGAAAATAAAACACATTTATTCCACGTAATGAATTCCAACAAGCGAAACTTCCAGAGTAACGTGAGCAGACCAAATCGTAACGTTATAACCAGTTCCACTTTCCACAGACAATCCAATTCCTTTTCGTAGCACGAGAGAAACAAACGTATTCAGCCGCGCATGTGTACGTATGTCCTACAGTGAGAATGGTGAAGGTTCGATCCCGGGCCAAACCACGTTGGTGTATCTCAGAAAGTCTAATGTGACGAACTCAACTAACAAGAAGATTCATCCTTTCAACCTCCTTAGTCAACGTTCGTTTTCGTGGTGTGACCCACCCGAGCTTCCCATGAAAAAAAAACTGCTGCTGCATCGACTAAGTACGGTGGTGACCTACATTCCTCCCATTTCCGCATCCATTCGCGCGCGCACTCGACCCTCCCACTCCAACGGAAATGTTCCGCACGTTCTTGCCACGCTCGCAGCGCTCGCTCGCCTTGCCCTCGTCAGTCACAGCGCGTGCCTTCGCTTCCGCTTCCACCGAGTACGACGTTGTCGTCATTGGCGGTGGACCAGGCGGGTACGTGGCCGCCATCAAAGCCGCGCAGCTCGGGCTCCACACGGCGTGTATCGAGTCGCGTGGGAAATTAGGCGGCACGTGTCTCAACGTCGGCTGCATCCCTTCCAAGGCGCTGCTTCACTCGACGCACCTGCTACACACGGCGCAGCATGATTTCAAGAGCTACGGCATTGACGCGCCAGGCGTGACGGCCAACTTTCCACAGATGATGAAGGCAAAGGAAAAAGCCGTGCGGACATTGACGGCGGGGATTGAAAGTCTCTTTAAGAAGAACAAGGTGACGTATATTCGAGGACATGGTAAACTCTCGGCCCAAGGCGAAGTGTCCGTGGCGCTCAATGACAACAAAGGGAACGAGACCGTGCGTGCCAAGAACATTATCATCGCGACGGGGTCCGAAGTCACGCCCTTACCGCCCGTGCCCGTGGACAATGAGGCTGGCAAGATTGTGGATTCGACCGGTGCGCTCTCCTTGACGCGCGTGCCCGAGCATCTCGTGGTCGTGGGCGCTGGCGTCATTGGACTCGAACTTGGCTCGGTGTACAAGCGACTCGGATCGAAAGTCACGGTCGTGGAATATCTCGATGCCGCGTGTCCGGGCATGGACAAGGAGACGGTGCAGGAATTTACCAAGTTGTTAAAGAAACAAGGGCTCGAGTTTCAATTTGGCACCAAAGTCACGGCGTCCGAAGTCACGGGTGACCTTGTCAAGCTCACGACTGAACCTTCGAAGGGGGGTGCGGCGTCGACGATTACGTGCGACACGGTGCTCGTGGCTACAGGCCGTCGCGCGTTCACTGCAGGCTTGGGCCTGGAGCAAATGGGCATTCAGACGGACAAGCTCGGTCGGATTGAAGTCGATGAGGCCTTCCGTACGCAGGTGCCTGGTATCTTTGCCATTGGCGACGTGATCAAAGGCGCCATGTTGGCGCACAAGGCGGAAGAAGAGGGGATTGCATGCGTGGAAAACATTGCTGGGAAGCACGGGCATGTCAACTACAATGCGATTCCCGGTGTGATCTACACGTTCCCTGAGTTTGCTTCCGTGGGCAAGACGGAGGAGGAACTCAAGGCTGAAGGCGTCGGGTACAATGTCGGCAAGTTCCCCATGATGGCCAATAGCCGGGCGCGCACGGTGGCCGAAGCGGACGGTCTCGTCAAGGTCCTGGCTGATAAGCAGACGGACAAGCTGCTTGGCGTCCACATTATCGCTAGCAACGCTGGGGAGATGATTTCCGAGGGGGTGATTGGCATTGAGTATGGCGCGGCTAGTGAAGACCTCGCTCGCACGTGCCACGCCCACCCGACCTTGAGCGAGGCCTTCAAGGAAGCGTGTCTCGCTGCCTTCGACAAGCCCATTAACTTCTAGACAGCCAGGTCATGATGGAAGCTTTGTATGGTGCAAGCGACAGATGGCTCACGCATTTCTTTGGAGCGTTTCTCCACCTGTTGCCGTAGCTGGACAGCAGCATGTGATTAGAAGAGAGAATGGTTGACACCGATCTAAGACTATTAACGATTCCCTTTTTATTTGTTAACAGTGTCGAAGCAGCTTCCAACGTGCTGGAAACGCACGCTGGTGAGACATTGTGGTGCTTGAAAGAGGGTTCAAGCCCATGAGGAGGTGAGTAGGTAGGCAGACGCAGCATCCAGCAACTTAGAAGAAAATCTGCACGGCGGGGCCCATGGTCGACTTGAGGTAAAGCACCTTGATGTTCTGCCAGTTCTTCTTTAACAGCGACGCGAGAAAGTTGGCCGCTAATTGCGTGTTGACAATCAGCTGCTGCTTGCTGAGCCCGACGTGCCCAATCGCAACGTTCAAGCACATGACTTTTTTCATCTGAAACTTGATGGTCGCGCGCACTTGCTCGGCCTTTTCCGTGAGCGAGTCACTAGACGTCACGAGCGTCGGGAACTTGCCCGCCTTGTTTAGTCCGGGCCCTAAGAGACGCGGAATCTGCTTGATGAGCGTGTCGGACGCGAGGAACGCGTCGTACTTTTTCGCAAATTTCTTGATCACCTTTTTATTCTTGTTAAACTTCTTGAGGTCATCGACCGTCATGTACTCAAAGCCTTCCTTCTCGGCCATCTCGCAGTGCGCGGCATTCCCGAGCACACAAATCTTCATGTTCGGTCGCGGCACGGTCGGGAGCTTGAACGTGCCACTAAAGCGCTTGTCCTTTTGCGGGTCATAATTCTTGAGCGCAATCTGGAGCTCAATCGTCTCGTTAAAGTTGCGTTTCTTGCCCTTCAGCTCGTTGCCATTGATCGTAACCGTCTCACCGGCCGAGAAGGCGAGGATGTCATCCACTGCCTGCGATAGGATTTCACTGTTTAACTTGCTCATGTTTCCTCGGGTCGGGCGCTTCTTCGACGGATAGGAGAATGAAAGACCGGCGGAAGGGAGGCCGTCCATTGGTTGGCTAGAAACGAGCGTACTTAACTGAAATAGTGTCGTGCACGTAAGAATGGGGTACGGACACAGTGTGGCGGCAAAAAGTCTTAGTGCCTAATGAGCTATTTGAGGAAGTCGACAAGCGGGTGGGTACATTTTGCGAAAGCTCTTTTGATACTGTTAAAAATAGTATGTATACTTTAATTACTAAAATGAGGTAGGACTATTTGTTTTAGTTAGCAATCTGTATGGCAATTGATATCCGTATCCCCCCCTCAATTATAGGCGTATCCTCCCTCACTTGTTGCTTTATACTCTGACGCTGTTTCAAGATATAGTTGAGAGCGTCGCCACGGAGTAATCACGCGTGTAATAGAATCCTTGTATACATGTGTACGGCAGTGGCATTGAAGCAACGTCGGACTGGCCCATGTCCACTGAACCGAAGCTGGGGTGGAGTCAAGTTCAAAATCGAACACCGTAGTGTCGAGAACCTGACCACCATCGTTCCCGGTCTTCCAACTTACGGGGGGGGGGGTACCCCGCGAACCTTCGACCACGATCCGATCAGATCGTCCGCTGCTAGCGGACGACCGATCATCAACACAGGACGCTTGGTCCGATTCGTCCTTCATCTCACCTTGTGTACCCGATGGAATGGGCTGGTTTCACACTCGGTGGATCGGTGCTGGGAATCGACTTAAGGTCTAAAATGCGGAAAACCGTGCTGGGTGGTGTACCCTAAGCGGAACTATTCACCCTGGGTATGGGCAGACCAGTTATACTTGGAGTAAGTATACTCAAAGGGCAGATCGCACAACCGATCGTAGAGCCCAACCAATATGAGAATAAAAGTCCAATAATCCAATATGGAGATCCAAATGAGAACGTGATAAACTCCACGAACGATATCTCCATGTGATAATCCATTGACTTGATAACACGTTCCAAACGTGTGCAACTTGCGCTTGAAAAGCCGGCCAATGTGTAATCCCGTCGAGGGACTTCCGGCAGGCCAAGTGTGCCTGTAGCGCGTCCCGGCCGGGTAAAATAAGCTGGAGGTGATTGCTCGACCCTCCGCTCCAAAACACTCTGCGGCGTGCAGAGGCGACTGATGTACAAAGCGAAAAAATCTAGCGACTTCTTGTTGAGTTTAAGTGATACCTAAACGGTAGAAGCAAAACCAAGCAAAACCAAAACTAATCTACCTACGGTTCCCAATATGTACACACATGAAAATATGTAAGTACAAGCAATCTCATGTGACTTACCAAAATCCGTGTTCTTGATACCTCTTGCACATGATAGGCTTAAAAGCCTCCTGGATTTTCACCAATCCGATCGCCGATAAGCCGATCGGTGTGCTGCTGACAAAAGGCGACCAAAATTGTAACGGGGTTACATTTGAGTTACATTTAGTGTTGGTGTACATGAGTACACTACGGTTGAGGTCAAAATTGACCGGTTTGAAAGGTTTCGAACCATTGGTTATTTTAATCAATGAGGGCATGAGCCCTTGGGTGGTGGTGTGTCAGCCATCCACGTGTCGGTACACAGGTGTGTGCATTACATTTTAGCTAGGTACGAATTGGGTATATTCTACTTAGTATTACATATAGTTTACATTAGTTTAAATTAATTTAGGCTAATTACATATTAAATATATTCAGTTTACATTTCACTCTATTTTGCGGACGCGCGACCTCGACCGGTCGCGCGTGCAGTGAGTGTCGTAGGTAAGATGGAGCCCTCCCTTTACTTACACCCCGTAAAGGGAACACAGCCGTTAAGGCTAAGCCGTAAACCAACCCGGGAATCTTGGCCCCGAGTAGGAGAACTCTCCTACTAAGCCCTTTACAAGGGCGTATCGGCTAAGTAGCGGTAGCTACCGCTTTAAGGAAGAGTCTTCCTCTGTGCGCTAGCCGCACCGTGCGTATACGCACCGGCTACATCTGGTAGCACTTGTAGTCAATCCAACACCTGTGTTGGTAGACTAGGCATCCTCTGCAAAGGATGAATCAGGACGATTGGGATAGTTTGACCCTCGTCCAGCAGGAAGACTTTAAAAGGCTGTTACCCTTATCGGGGGGAAGAAGGCATGAAGCTCCTAGTGGAGCAGGGCCTTGAGGCCGTAAAGGCAAGGGTAAATGCCCTCATCGCTCATGAGGCGAGTTGTAGTGGAGGTCATTCCACGGGGGTGCGCCCTCCATTATCGTTTAAGATAAAGGGGTTCACCGGAGAGAAGGGTGACAACCTTTACGTGTGGTTGCGAGAGGTCGAAACGGCCTTCGCCACAGCGAATATGACAGCTGATCACTTTCAAGTGGGACTTGCATTGACCCATCTTACGGGCAAAGCCCGTACAAGGGCGTTTACGTGTTCGTAGTCAGTCACTGACGTGTTCCCAACATGGAAGGTCCTTAAGCAGAAGCTCATGGACATGTACGCAACGCCTGATCTGGTTTTCCAGAATCAACTGGCGTTCCTGAGGTGCCGTTAAAGCACTAAGGAACTGGAGATTTATATCCAGGAACTTAAAACCCTGTTGGCAGGGATGTACGCGAAAGCGTATTCGGACGATGTGTCCATCCCCGTCTTCATGGGAGGCCTGAGAGAAGGGCCAGCACGTTCGGAATTGTTCCGATACCTACCCCAATCCCTGGGGGAGGCGTTCAAGATGTCGTTCAACGCCGAGAGGAACTTCCGTTCCTCTAAGGTGGGTACCGAACCCATGGACCTTAGTCAGGTCGAAGCGGAGGAGAAACCTCCCACTAAGAGTCACTCTGACTCTTTTTCATAGAGCTTCTAGGCGGAGATCTTAGCTATGCTGCAGTGACATGGGCCGCTGAGATGCTTCCTGTGTGGAAGCACGGATCATCTGAGGAACAGATGTCCGAAAATCCCCAGCGAGACACTCGCTACAAGGGACCAAGGGTGGGGAAAAAGCCCTTGTCCAAGCCGTCGGGAAACGACGGCTCCCAGTAGGTGCGGGGCGACCTACTGGGGGACCCCTCAGTGCTGTTAAGCCCTAGGGTAAGGGACGACAGCACAAAGCCCCGAGGGAAGCGGTGCTTTCTAGCACCGAGTTGGTGTACCAGCCAGGTTTTCTGGTAGTCCTTGCGGACGTGGAAGGCTTTGAAAAGCCTTGGAGAGAGAGTCTTGATAGACTCTGGAGCGTCTGACAATTATGTCAGACGGGCTTCTGTTGAGAAGAGTCGGCTGTATGCCGACGCCCTAGAGGCACGTTCTCGTGACGTTGTCACAGTCCGTCTTGCGACGGGTGTACAGGTTACTGTACCCAAGGTCTCGATTGACCTTAAGCTGAAGTTTGCAGATTTCGACAGCTTAGAACGTTGACTATTCCGGAGTTGGACTCGAGGTATGACCTAATTTTGGGCATGAAGTGGCTGGAACGCCACGAGCCATGGATAGACTGGAAGTCTAAATCCATTGGTCAACGCACCCGCGGTCGGGTGAAGCATTGGCGAGTCATGAACCCACCTTTGCTCGATCGCAACAGCGTTTCTGGCGTGAGATGCCAGAGATTGGGATGTCTGAAATGATCATTCCCAATTGCGTTAAGGAAGAGCTCCTTAACGAGGGGGATTCGGCGGTTAATCCCCACGCCGATATAGGCGAGACTGGTGAGTCGCCAGTGATAGAGGTGGATTCCTCTGAGGGTAAGCGCGAGGCGCTTAGAGAAGAGACCCTAAGTTCGTCTCTTCTACAGGTCGGAATTGATTCCGACCATGCCGTGTCCGGCGAACAAGTTGCGACTCCAGTGGTAGGGGTAGAGACCCCTGTGGTTAAGCGCGAGGCTCTTCCAAGCGAAGAGACCCGAAGTTTGTCTCTTTCCCACGTCGGAAATGGTTCCGACTACGCCGTTATAGGCGAGACCGTCGAGTCACCGGTGGTAGAGGTAGAGACCTCTGTGGATAGGCGCGTGGCGCTTCCAATAAATGGGGCAATTGACTCTCCCCATCTGGGGGTCGGGATGAGTCCCGAGGCCAGTAGTCAGCAGTCCTACAGGATGCTGAATAGTGTGACAGGTCTTGTCACAGAAGGCGTAAGCCTGTAACAGTTGACTGGGGTAGGCGAACTGTTGTCGTTGGAGGAGATGTCCTTCAACGAATTTGAGACTGCTTTGAAAGCAGATGAAATCGACGAAGTTGTCGTATTACGTCCGGAAGAGGAGTTGAGCTCCTCATCCACGATGGACGAGTCAGTTATGGTGCAAACCAAACAGGCATTGTAATGGGGTGCCATTACATAATTGATATTCAAGTTAGAATATCACAGTTAAATTTCATACGCGTTGTCTGAAATTTGAAAAAGAGATTATAAGTTATTATAATCTACGAATGAAAAGTCGATTCGGTATAAATACCGAATCTTGCAGGTTAACTAATAGTACAGTTAGTTTAATACTTGATATTATTATATTAATTAGGTACTTACTATACTATTAGCCTCTAATCCACCCATTAAATAAACACTTTTAATTTTGCGTTCTTACCCTTAAGTAAATATTTATATAATTACTTTTAGTATAGGATTAGCTGTTATCAACTAATCCTGCCCTATTGCATTGCGCGCTTCCTCGCAATTACAGTGTAAGCCTGTAACAGGATCAGTCCTGTTACACCTGGTAGCACTTTGTGGTCCGTCTTAACGACCACAGTTCCGTTCCGCTCGGAATCATGTCGCGAGACATGACGGCTTCTGAGCGAGAAAGAACGCTAGAAGTGGTGAATAAACACTTCCCTCACTTTTCGTCACGTAGTAAAGACGCGACGGTGGAAATGGTT
The DNA here is from genome assembly GCA_026184515.1 of Peronosclerospora sorghi. Taxonomy (NCBI): domain Eukaryota; phylum Oomycota; class Peronosporomycetes; order Peronosporales; family Peronosporaceae; genus Peronosclerospora; species Peronosclerospora sorghi. The sequence continues at coordinate 5,651,019 of CM047585.1, read as the reverse complement.
CGGTCTATGGGGACCGACATCATTACCTTCCTCCTGGGTAAGTCCCCGGAGGAAGTGGTAGAGGTGGTGAATCTCTTTAGGCGAAACCACCTAGAAAAGCCAGTACGGCCCGCGCCAGAGGCAGCGCGGACCGCACCTGCACCTGCAACGCATAGCGTTGAAGTGGTAAAGGCGCGAGTACCGCCCTTTACCGGCGAAGGGGGCGAGCCCCTTCGTAGATGGTTCGCAGAGGTGTAAGATGCCATCTCTGCGCAAAATATTGTTGACGAACGTCAACAGCGTACTTCGCCACAACATGTCTGGGCGGCTGAGCCAGGGAATGGGCGATGAGTCGCAGAGCCACTGATGTCTCTGCGTTCCTGACTTATCAGGAATTAAAAGATGAGCTAAAGCTCAACTTTGAAGCTACAGAAATGGAGCTAAGTAGTCGGCAGGAGTTCATGGAACTCCGGCAAGGTAAGCTTGACCTTCAAGCTTACGCTCAGAAGACGCAATATTTGCTGTCAAATATTGTGTATGAGCCGGTGCCCCCTGCTATGCAGGTCACTAGCTTCATGAAAGGACTCAATGATGGTCCCGTCAAACAGAGTCTCTACCGGCACCCGCCAGAGACTCTAAGGGATGCCATTGATATGAGCATCCGTGAGGAGTTCAGCATGCGATCAGCGTCATCGCATGCTGGGTGCAGCCGAAGGGCTCAACAGCCCTTCGCTTTTGACATGCCGCAACGGCATGTCAACAATCAGCAGTCAGGCAGGCGAAGTTCACACTTCGTCCCAAGAAACAGCCACCCGCGCCAGAGCATGGGCGGTGGAGGTCCAGAGCCGATGGACATATCGGTTGCGGTTGCTTCGAGCTCGAATCAACCGAAATTTAAGAAGAACATTCGCTGCAATCGATGCGCGAAAATGGGGCATTTTGCCCATGAGTGTATGGCACCGCGTCCGGTGCCACGCTGTCAGCGGACGGAACCGTCCGCTGCACGGCGACACCAACAGGGACATCACCCTGTTGGTGCAAAAAATGTAGAACACCAGTAGGGGCCGGGCGCCCTACTGTGGAGAAGCGTGCCCAAAATTTGGCACACTTCTGGTCAAGTTTCGGCAAGGCATTTGGTCTAATTTCGGATTGGCTTAAACAAGGGGGTCTTTTCAGCCTATCAGACTCAAGAAGTGTCAAGAACGCAAGTTTTGGTGAGTCACCCGACTTTGGGTATTTTACATATTTTTGTGTGGGTACATTTAGGAACTATAGGGTAGTAGTTTTTTAGTTGTGTTGTGGATTTGCCTAATAAAGTAAGAAGTCTTTTGGTTGCAGGAATTTTTCTAAGTGGAAGTCCTTTGGTCTTGGTTCACACCACAGCTAGGGGTCGCCGCTCTTCCCTTTTCGTACGCTAGTCGCCTCCGCCCGCCGCGGAGTGTTTGGGGGCAGAGGGTCGAATTATCCGCTCTCGCCCATTATACCCGGTCTGGAAGCGCCGCACGCGCACTTTGGCCCACCGGAAGTCCCTCGACGGGAGTACGATTTGGCGATATCAACACCTCAACTTAATTACGTTTGGAACGTGCTATTCACTGGATTGGTCTTGGCGAGGAGATATCGTTTGTGGAGTCTCACGAGCATATTGGGTCTTTACGCGGACATATTGGCTTGTTTTAATATTGGTTGGAAACTAGACCGGTTTTGGTCTTATTTCGTATTGGTCAGGAACTAGACCGGAACGGTCTGTCTACCCTCTATTATTTCGTATTGGTCAGGTCTTGATCGTTTGGACTATCGACCTATTGGAAATTATCTCTTGGAAGTGTTTTTGGTCTGTTTGTGTCTGTGTGAAGAGTTCCGCCCCAGATATACCTACCCAGATCGGTCTTCTATATTCAAGACCGCTTCGATCCAATCTGCGATCCCGATCCACCGAGTGTGTAACTAGCCCATTCCATCGGGTACACAAGGTGAGATGGACACTAAACAAGCGGACCAAGTGGGTTCTGATGACGACCGGTCGTCTGCTTGCAGCGGACAATCGGACCAGATCTCGAGTGGTGGTCCGCGGAGTACCCCCTCCGAAAGTTGGAAGGCTGGGCGCGATGGTGGTAGTCAGGTTATCGATGCTAATGTTTTCGATTTCGAACTTGACTCCACCACACTACTGGGAATGTTATCCCACATGACGACATAGGGAATGTGAGGGTAATAGCCCCAGACGGGACTATGTCCTGTCAAAAGGTGCAGGGTGATGGTAAGCCTCTTATCACCCTGGAGGTTAAGTCGCACGGGAGCGATGTCCTCATGCGAGCTTTGTTTGATACAGGAGCGTCAAACAATTTCGTTAGAACTCATAGTCTAACGCTGTTGAGCTTCGTGGAGGTAGAAACCCCACAAAGTATGTTGTCAGTCCGGTTAGCAACAGGTGCAACCGTGACTATTCCAAAGCGTGTGATTAAAACACGCTTCGAGTTGAATGAACTGTCATTCGAGGATGAATTCATCGTCCTCGATTTAGATAAGTTCGATGTGATACTTGGAATCCCATGGATTTCCAAGTTTAAACCTTCGGTCGACTGGGTTAACCTATCGATCGACTGCGGCGGACCCACAGGATCTGATCACCCTGTGTGTAATCCGGCTGTATCAGAAGATACAACCGCAGCGTTGGACAGTCTGGTGGATAGCGATGGCACCACCAGGTCTGTTCCGACACGATCAGCGGAAGGTACCTCCGCTGGTGAGAGTCCAGAGGGACTACCTCACGCAACGGAAGCGTCGTTGCGTGTTGGAGAGATATACACGGGTGATAAAGACCACCGTGAGAATGAAGTGATATCCACGGTGGGAAAAACCCACAGTGATAATGAAATAGTATCCACAGTGGGAAACACTCACTGTGCGACCGAAGGTTCCAACACGACGATAGAATTCCGTGTTGATGAGAGTGAACTCACGATCGAGTGCAATCGTGAGCACAACTCCGTGGTGGCCAGTGCCCACCACGGTGCGTTAGCCATGCACACGGGTGATAAAGACCACCGTATCTCAGAAAAGGCGGCCGATCAGACGAGCACATCTGATCGCCAAGAAAATTCCATGGTAGGCAGTGGCCACCATGATGATGAGTATTCGCACACGGTGAATCGTAATCACCGTGTAGCAGTCAATCAGACGAATGCGTCTGATTGCATGGACAGTTACGTCGAGACGATCAACGTCTTGAAGCAAACGGAGACCGGATTAGCTACCCAGTATCTGTTGATGGAACACCCTCCGAAATAGGGTTCGGAGGTGATGGCTCTTCCAGCTTAGCGCTGGAAGAAGTTTATGAAGAACTTGCACGATGATCATATCGAACAGATCTGTATCATCGTTGCAACAGATGATGTAGTGGATATTCGTGAACAAATATCCACATTACAAGTGGAAAACATTGGGAAAGAGGTTCCCAATGATCAAACCAAAGTTCAGCGCTTTGAAGCGCAGAGCTGGGAGTCGCTTAAAGCGAACTCCCCATTTTATGAGGTACTTCGGGAATACGCTGACGTATTCCCAGAAGAAGTACCTAGCGAGCTCCCTAAGGATAAGGGAACTCGTCATGAGATTGACCTCGTACCAGGCACGAAGTATTGTATCACGCGGCAATGGCCGTTGCCGCGTGATCAAGTAAAAGCGATCGACGAGTTTTTCGAAGCTCGTCGTAAAGCAGGCCAAGTGCGGGAGTCTATCTCACCGCACTCCACCCCCACCTTTTGTGTGAAAAAGTCCACAGGTGGGTGGAGAATCGTTCACGCTTACAACAAGCTGAACGCAGCGACGGTACCGGCACAGACACCGATACCGCGGAAGGATGTCATCATATATGGCATGTGCGGGAGCACCATCTTTAGTGCTCTCGATCTAAGAGATGGATTTTATCAAATCCTAATGCGTGAGATGGATATCTCTCTCACGGCGGTAAGCACCCCAAGCGGCATGCTTTAGGAGTGGCTTGTTATGCCGCAGGGACTTCGAAATGCCCCTGCTACGTTTAACAGATGCGTAACGCATCTATTACGCCCGGTGCGAGAATTCGCACCGAGTTATTTCGATGACGTGTTCATCCATAGTAAGGTGAACACGATAAAAGCGATGCAGATGTCCATAGTGAATATCTACGTCGAGTGTTAGAGCTTATGCGTAAGCATAAGCTCTATGCAAATCAAAAGAAGTGCACCTTTGGTGCACCTGAGATACCCGTTTTTGGATGCTTTGTGGGCAAGAACGGGGTGCGTCCTGATCCAGAAATGATCAGGGTGATCGTTGAATGGACTACGCCAAACAACGTTAAGAACTTCGAAAGTTCCTTGGTTTGGCCACATATTTGCACAAGTATTCGTGCAACTATGCCGGGTTAATACGACCTCTTTCTCAATTGCTTAAGAAAGATGTTGAATGGAATTGGGATACCCAATGCCAAGATGCTTTTGATGCAGTCAAGCAAAGCTTGACTGAAGCGCCTGTCTTGGCTATAGCCGATAACGAGCGTCCGTTCCACGTCGTTTGCGGCGCGAGCGATTTCGCTATCGGCTGTGCTTTGATGCAGCGTGATCACGATGATCGCGATCGCGTAATCTGCTATCAATCGCGTCAGTTGCGCCCAGCCGAGCGCAACTATCTAGTGCATGACAAGGAACTCCTTGCCATGAAGTATGCACTGGCCAAGTTTCGGATCTATCTCTTGGGAGATAGACCGTTTGTGGTTTACACGGACCATGCGTCGCTACGCACGGCCGTGAATTCACCACACATTTCTCAAAGAATGGCTCGATGGCTGTCATTCTTTGCTGAATACAACTTTACGGTTGAATACAAACCCGGAAAGTTGAACGTGATAGAGAATGCGCTATCACGAAGGCCCGATTACGAGACGAAACCGTCCGTAACCGAAGGTGCCAGTGCAAACGCGATCCGTTGCACTGCTTTGTCGTCATCAATTATACGACAAGTACGCGAGGCATACAAAACCGACGAGGAGACACGTCTGTTGATTGATTACTTAAGTAATCAATCAAGTGAGAAGCACGACGAACTCCCAGAGTTCCTCCGCGCTTGCGTGCATCGATATCGACTGCACGATGGTCTGCTGATTTACAGCACAGACCAAAAAGATGAAAGTCGCATCGTCGTTCCAAACGACGATGATCTCAAACATCAAATTATGTTTGAGTATCATGATGCACCGATTTCGGGGCATCAAGGTCGAGAGAAGACATACGCTTCTCTCGCACGTGACTTTTACTGGCGAAACCAGTACAAGTGGGTACAAAAATACGTACGCGCTTGCGATATTTGCCAGCGCGTTAAGCCTGCGCAGTCTGCACAGGCTCCGCTGCAATCTCTGCCGGTTCCGACAGAGTGTTGGAAGTCCATTTCAATGGACTTCGTATTCGGTCTTCCACCCGAAAATAGTCGGAAGACTGGAATAGTGGTCTTTGTAGACCGTTTCAGTAAGATGGTACATCTTACTGCAGTATCAGCGAACGTAACCGCCGCTCAAACAGCGCGGATATTCGTTGATACGGTATTCCGTTTGCACGGAATGCCGGAAGACATTGTCTCGGATCGAGATCCGAGATTTACAGGACGTTTCTGGCAAGAAACGTTCTCATTGTTGGGAACCCACTTGAAGATGTCAACTGCGGACCATCCGGAAATGGATGGGAAGACGGAACGGGTTAACCGCGTTCTTGGAGACATGTTGCGATCATACGCACATGCCTTTGAACAGTGGAGTGACTACCTGTCACTCACTGAATTTGCGATTAACAATTCGGTGCATGCTTCAACTAAGCATACACCGTTCTACGTGAATGCCTTAAGGCATCCACGAACCCCAGCTTTACTTGGCGGTACGCCAAATCTAAGTGGGGGAGGGACCCGCTGAAATTTTGAGCGAGTCAATGCGCAAGTTGCAACTGCAACTTGTGAACAAAACGATGGCCCTTCTACTGAAAGTACAGTATAAGCGGAAGCAGTTTCAAATGAAACTGAAGCTGCATATGGTGAATATGTGTCTGCAACAATGACTGCAGAAAATGAGGGCAACGCACCTACTGCTGATAAATCACTAGATGAATTCGTATTACAGCGCCAAGCTGTAATACGCTATATAAAAGATGCACTTGCTTCTGCTTTGGATAAGCAGAAGCAAAATGCAGGCAAGCAAGGAAGGAAAAACAAAAACTCCTTTCTGAAAGGTGAATTGGTATTATTAAGTACTACCAATTTTCTTACACATGCAATAAGCAACTTCCCTACACGGAAGTTGCTTCCTAAGTACATTGGACCTTTCAAGGTCCAAGAGATTCGGGGGAATACCTATACTTTAAACATTCCCACAGCAATGCGGCTCCACCCAACATTCTATGTTGGGCGGCTCAAACCGTATCATTCGTCTTCGTCTTACGACGAGACACAGAACCACGGAAGATACCGTGCTTCTCCAAGTCTCCCAAGTGTAACGGGGTGACATTCGAGTTACATATAATGTTGGTGTACATGAGTACACCACGGTTGAGGTCGGTATTGACCGGTTTGAAAAGTTTGAAACTTTGGTTATTTTAACCAATCAGGGCTGGGGCTCTTGGTGTGGTGGTGTGTCATCCATCCACGTGTCAGTACACAGGTGTGTACGCTACATTTTGGCAAGGTACGAATTACGAATATTCTACTTAGTATTACATATAGTTTATATTAGATTAAATTAATTTAGGATAGTTACATATTAAATATATTCAGTTTACATTTCACTCTATTTTGCGGAC
>CM047585.1:5624699-5643825 GCA_026184515.1 Peronosclerospora sorghi | reverse complement strand
AGACACAGAACCACGGAAGATACCGTGCTTCTCCAAGTCTCCCAAGTGTAACGGGGTGACATTCGAGTTACATATAATGTTGGTGTACATGAGTACACCACGGTTGAGGTCGGTATTGACCGGTTTGAAAAGTTTGAAACTTTGGTTATTTTAACCAATCAGGGCTGGGGCTCTTGGTGTGGTGGTGTGTCATCCATCCACGTGTCAGTACACAGGTGTGTACGCTACATTTTGGCAAGGTACGAATTACGAATATTCTACTTAGTATTACATATAGTTTATATTAGATTAAATTAATTTAGGATAGTTACATATTAAATATATTCAGTTTACATTTCACTCTATTTTGCGGACGCGCGACCTCGACCGGTCGCGCGTGCAGTGAGTGTCGTAGGTAAGATGGAGCCCTCCCTTTACTTACACCCCGTAAAGGGAACACAGCCGTTAAGGCTAAGCCGTAAACCAACCCGGGAATCTTGGCCCCGAGTAGGAGAACTCTCCTACTAAGCCCTTTACAAGGTCGTATCGGCTAAGTAGCGGTAGCTACCGCTTTAAGGAAGAGTCTTCCTCTGTGCGCTAGCCGCACCGTGCGTATACGCACCGGCTACATCTGGTAGCACTTGTAGTCAATCCAACACCTGTGTTGGTAGACTAGGCATCCTCTGCAAAGGATGAATCAGGACGATTGGGATAGTTTGACCCTCGTCCAGCAGGAAGCCTTTAAAAGGCTGTTACCCTTATCGGGGGAAGAAGGCATGAAGCTCCTAGTGGAGCAGGGCCTTGAGGCCGTAAAGGCAAGGGTAAATGCCCTCATCGCTCATGAGGCGAGTTGTAGTGGAGGTCATTCCACGGGGGTGCGCCCTCCATTATCGTTTAAGATAAAGGGGTTCACCGGAGAGAAGGGTGACAACCTTTACGTGTGGTTGCGAGAGGTCGAAACGGCCTTCGCCACAGCGAATATGACAGCTGATCACTTTCAAGTGGGACTTGCATTGACCCATCTTACGGGCAAAGCCCGTACAAGGGCGTTTACGTGTTCGTAGTCAGTCACGGACGTGTTCCCAACATGGAAGGTCCTTAAGCAGAAGCTCATGGACATGTACGCAACGCCTGATCTGGTTTTCCAGAATCAACTGGCGTTACTGAGGTGCCGTTAAGGCACTAAGGAACTGGAGATTTATATCCAGGAGCTTAAAACCCTGTTGGCAGGGATGTACGCGAAAGCGTATTCGGGCGATGTGTCCATCCCCGTCTTCATGGGAGGCCTGAGAGAAGGGCCAGCACGTTCGTAATTGTTCCGATACCTACCCCAATCCCTGGGGGAGGCGTTCAAGATGTCGTTCAATGCCGAGAGGAACTTCCGTTCCTCTAAGGTGGGTCCCGAACCCATGGACCTTAGTCAGGTCGAAGCGGAGGAGAAACCTCCCACTAAGAGTCACTCTGACTCTTTTTCATAGAGCTTCTAGGCGGAGCTCTTAGCTATGCTGCAGCGACATGGGCCGCTGAGATGCTTCCTGTGTGGAAGCACGGATCATCTGAGGAACAGATGTCCGAAAATCCCCAGCGAGACACTCGCTACAAGGGACCAAGGGTGGGGAAAAAGCCCTTGTCCAAGCCGTCGGGAAACGACGGCTCCCAGTAGGTGCGGGGCGACCTACTGGGGGACCCCTCAGTGCTGTTAAGCCCTAGGGTAAGGGACGACAGCACAAAGCCCCGAGGGAAGCGGTGCTTTCTAGCACCGAGTTGGTGTACCAGCCAGGTTTTCTGGTAGTCCTTGCGGACGTGGAAGGCTTTGAAAAGCCTTGGAGAGAGAGTCTTGATAGACTCTGGAGCGTCTGACAATTATGTCAGACGGGCTTCTGTTGAGAAGAGTCGGCTGTATGCCGACGCCCTAGAGGCACGTTCTCGTGACGTTGTCACAGTCCGTCTTGCGACGGGTGTACAGGTTACTGTACCCAAGGTCTCGATTGACCTTAAGCTGAAGTTTGCAGATTTCGACAGCTTAGAACGTTGACTATTCCGGAGTTGGACTCGAGGTATGACCTAATTTTGGGCATGAAGTGGCTGGAACGCCACGAGCCAGGGATAGACTGGAAGTCTAAATCCATTGGTCAACGCACCCGCGGTCGGGTGAAGCATTGGAGAGTCATGAACCCACCTTTGCTCGATCGCAACAGCGTTTCTGGCGTGAGATGCCAGAGATTGGGATGTCTGAAATGATCATTCCCAATTGCGTTAAGGAAGAGCTCCTTAACGAGGGGGATTCGGCGGTTAATCCCCACGCCGATATAGGCGAGACTGGTGAGTCGCCAGTGATAGAGGTGGATTCCTCTGAGAGTAAGCGCGAGGCGCTTAGAGAAGAGATCCGAAGTTCGTCTCTTCTACAGGTCCGAATTGATTCCGACCATGCCGTGTCCGGCGAACAAGTTGCGACTCCAGGGTAGGGGTAGAGACCCCTGTGGTTAAGCGCGAGGCTCTTCCAAGCGAAGAGACCCGAAGTTTGTCTCTTTCCCACGTCGGAAATGGTTCCGACTACGCCGTTATAGGCGAGACCGTCGAGTCACCGGTGGTAGAGGTAGAGACCTCTGTGGATAGGCGCGTGGCGCTTCCAATAAATGGGGCAATTGACTCTCCCCATCTGGGTGTCAGGATGAGTCCCGAGGCCAGTAGTCAGCAGTCTTACAGGATGCTGAATAGTGTGACAGGTGTTGTCACAGAAGGCGTAAGCCTGTAACAGTTGACTGGGGTAGGCGAACTGTTGTCGTTGGAGGAGATGTCCTTCAACGAATTTGAAACTGCTTTAAAACCAGGTGAAATCGACGAAGTTATCGTATTACGTCCGGAAGAGGAGTTGAACTCCTCATCCACGATGGACGAGTCAGTTTTGGTGAAAATCAAACAGGCATTAAATGCCCGAAGCGGTCTAAAGATCCTCGCGGATCCTGAGGACCCTTACCATTCCTTATTAAAGGAATTTGGAGATGTCATTAGTGACAACCCGCCGATGGGGTTACCACCGGATCGGGGAGTCCGACATGAAATTGATTTGGTTCCTGGAACCAGATACTGCGTCACTAGGCAGTAGCCTCTCCCCAAGGAACAATGCGACGTCATCGACTCATTTTTCAAGGGGAAAGAAGAGGCAGGGATGGTACGGGAGAGTAAGTCTCCCCACTCATCTCCCACTTTTTGTGTTCGTAAACCGAACGGAAAGTGGCGCATTGTGCATGTGTACAACAAGCTGAATTCAGCTACTGTACCCATGCAGACTCCGATTCCTCGGAAGGATGTCCTCCAGAACAATATGGCGGGCTGTACTGTGTACAGTGCCTTAGATCTGGTGGACGGGTATTATCAGGTGATCATGCGAGCGTCCGATATTCCGCTTTCAGCGGTTAGAAGGCCTAGTGGCATGCTGTGGGAGTGGCTTGTTATGCCACAAGGGCTTTCAAATGCGCCAGCGACTTTCAATCGCTTGGTGACTCAACTCTTCCGCCCTCATAGGAAGTACGCTCAGACGTACTTCGACGATATATTCGTCCATAGTCGTGCGGAAGGCGACTCGTCTGATGTTCAGACGCATCTGATACACCTTCGAGCAGTGCTCGAATATATGCGAGAGCATAATCTATATGCAAACGTATCCAAGTGTATCTTTGGTGCTGAGGAAATTCCTTTCCTCGGATGCTTCATCCGTAAGGATGGAGTGCGGGCGGATCCTGCGAAGGTGAAAGCCACTGTGGAGTGGCCTTCGCCTGTAAATCTTAGAGATTTACGGAAGTGGCTTGGATTAGCCAACTATCTCCACAAATAAAGCGAGAACTATGCTGAAATGACGAAGCCATTGACCGACCTTCTTAAGAAGGATGTTGATTGGTGTTGGAAAACTGAACACCAAAACGCTTTTGAAGCGGTTAAGGGGAGCTCGTTAAAAGCTCCCGTTATTGCTCTCCCAGACTCTGGGAAACCATTTAGTGTCGTCTGCGACGCCTCCGATTTCGCAATCGGATGTGCTTTGTTACAAGCAGACGATGCAGGAAGGGAACGCGTAATTGCGTTTGAGTCGAGGCAGCTTAAAGCTGAAGAACGGAATTATCCCGTTCATGACAAGGAGCTACTTTCAATGAAGTATGCTCTTGTCAAATTTAGGGTTCACCTACTCGGCTCAAAGCCGTTCGTGGTTTATACTGACCACGCGTCCTTACGGAAAGCGACAAAGTCGCCTCATCTCTCGCAACGGATGGATAGTTGGCTCTCCTTCTTTGCGGAGTACAACTTTGAGGTTAAGTATAAACCTGGCAAGCAGAACGTGCTTGCAGACGCGTTGTCGCGTCGTCCCGATTACGAGCTCGCTCACGCGACATTCGTCACCACATCTGCGGTGGATCTCATACGCCAGGCGTATTAGAAAGACCCACAGTGTACGGCGCTAATCAGCGCGTTAGGTGAGAAGGGTCTTGGCTCGTCTGAGTCAACCCTTTCAAGTCGAGCTAAAGCTCGTTTACACCATTACAGGTATTGTGACGGTCTGCTATTTTATAGAACGAACGCGGAGGACACTCCGCGGGTGGTAGTTCCTCATGATGAGGAACTGAAGTATAGAGTCCTCTTTGAGGCACATGACGCCCCTACCGGGGGTCATTTAGGTCGGGATAAGACCTACAGCGCTTTAAGCGCTTTGTATTGGTGGCCCAACATGTACAAGTGGGTCGGTGCGTATATACGCACCTGTGAGACGTGTCAGAGGGTTAAACCCTCTGCAAGGTCAGCTGCGCCTTTGGCGAGCTTATCGGTTCCAACGGAGTGTTGGAAATCCATTAGCATGGATTTTATCTTCGGTTTTCTGAAGGATAGGGCCGGGAACACCGGCATATTGGTCTTTGTAGACCGATTGAGCAAGATGGCTCACCTGGCGGCGGTGCCAGAGTCCATAGATGGACAAGGAACAGCGAAAGTGTTCCTAGACCGTGTCTTTTGACAGCATGGTCTACCCGATTCCGTTGTGTCGGATCGGGATCCCCGTTTTACGGGACAATTCTGGGGAGCGTTGTTTAAGGTGCTAGGCTCCAAGCTCCTCATGTCCACTGCGGATCATCCGCAGACGGACGGTCAGACGGAACACGTTAATCGCGTTGTGGAGGATATTCTCCGGAGCGTATGTCCGGATTCTCCAAATAGTTGGAGTGAGATGCTTCCGATGGTTGAATTTGCTATCAACAATTCGGTTCATGCATCTACGTGGTTTACCCCGTTTTACGTGAGCGGATTGGTGAATACAAGGGTTCCGTTGACGCCGCGCATGTGTGGCCCAGGGCTTGAGGGGGGAGGATTCCACGATGTCAGCCCTGTATCTGTGCGAAAGCACATCGATAAGTTTTTATCGACGCGCCTTAGTGTCTTACGACACGTCTGCGATGTCATTGCGGAAAGCCAAGACAAGCAGAAGGAGCAAGCTGACCGCAAGGGGTGGCGTAACGAAAAGGTGTACAAAGTAGGAGAAAGTGTTTTATTAAACGCTAAAAATCTTCCTACACATGCAGTTTCAAATGTGTTGCGCAATAAACTGCGCCCCAGGTTTGTGGGGCCCTTTAAGGTATTAGCCCGAAAGGGCTTGTCGTACACCTTAGACATCCCGAAGGCGATGGGTACGCATCCAACCTTCTATGTGGGTATGCTTAAGCCATACCAGAACCCGGAGGCGGGTCCCCTCTCGGAGTAGGGTGAGAAACCGGATAGCCGAAAGGCGCAACAGGTCGGAACATCTCCGACAGGGTTGATATAACACCCTGAAGCTCCGCAACGAGAGACTCGAGAGAGGCAAGCCGCCCCTCGATGCGTTCATTCGCACTCCCCTCGTTGCGGAGTCCCTCCTGAGCATTTTGGATGCGACGGCTGTGCCGATCACAGCGCTCGTGGAAGTCACGCCGCAATAGCGCGACCCCCTCCTCCAGTGCTCGATATGGAGGGTACTCCACATAATCATGTGGAACGCCTGATGGCACGACACCATCACCGGGGTGAGACCCAGTACGTGGTGAAGTGGAAAGGGTATCCACATTCCCAGAACTCGTGGGAGTACGAGACTCCCCTGCGGCAGGATTGCCGTGACGTCGTTGACGCTTTCGAGCGGGAGAATCCCACTGAGAGTCAACGACCAAAGGGGCTGAAGAAGCCCCTTCACTCCCAGTAGCTGGGAGCTCGCCGGAGGCAGATGCTGTGCTTGCATTGCTCTCCGGCACCACATCGAGAGCAGAGCGCGTATAATAGGAGGCAGGTAATTGCCCTTGCGCTTTGGCCTGAGCATAGGCCAAGCGTAGCGCTCTCTCTACCCGAACGTCGTGCTCGAAAAAGCTGTTGTACAGCGCATCGAAACTGGGGAGGCGTTTCTCCCTTTCCGCCCAGTCGCGGAACGCCTGTTCTGCGTCTTCGACGCTTTCATTCCTTAGGAGAACAATGGGAATCTCGGGGTTAATATCCACGAGGACACCGCGTGCCTGCTTCCCGAGGCGCGTCCGGTAGGAATTAACGGAATAATGTTTGGTCGTTAGTAGTCGGGCCCGGAGTTGGTTCCGATGCGCAATTTCACGCGGCAGTATAGCCGCTGGACCAGGGGTATAGGAGGCTAAGCCACTCTTGACCGCGTTCTTAGCCCTCTTTTGAGGGTCGCGAGATCCCTTCCGTGCCCGTCCGGCACGTCGGGCCTCTTGAACCAAGGACGGTTCATTGGTGGTGGTTGACTGTGGCAACCTGGAGGTATCACCCCTAGCGGGTAACGGTGGCGCACGAGTTAGTGCGTTTTCCCCACGTGTGGAGAATGAGTTGGATGACTGATACCGCCGTTCGGCGCTATCATCATGGCCAGCCGTTGGGGAGAGCTCCCCAAGGGCGTCCACTTCCGAGTTGTCGGAATAGTTTGCGTCCATAGCACCGCTGAAGGTGTACAATGGACAGCCAGAGGTACTGGCGTTGGAGTTCTTCAGCAAGATTTTGATTATTGCGTAAGCAATAGTCTTGATGGGGGAGGATGTAACGGGGTGACATTCGAGTTACATATAATGTTAGTGTACATGAGTACACCACGGTTGAGGTCGGTATTGAACGGTTTGAAAGGTTTTGAAACTTTGGTTATTTTAACCAATCAGGGCAGGGGCTCTTGGTGTGGTGGTGTGTCAGCCATCCACGTGTCAGTACACAGGTGTGTACACTACATTTTGGCTAGGTACGAATTAGGAATATTCTACTTAGTATTACATATAGTTTACATTAGTTTAAATTAATTTAGGCTAATTACATATTAAATATATTCAGTTTACTTTCACTCTATTTTGCGGACGTGCGACCTCGACCGGTCGCGCGCGCAGTGACTGTCGTAGGTAAGAGGGAGCCCTCCCTTTACTTACATCCCGTAAAGGGAATACAGACGTTAAGGCTAAGTCGTAAACCAACCCGGGAATCTTGGCCCCGAGAAGAAGAACTCTCCTACTAATCCCTTTACAAGGGCGTGTCGGCTAAGTAGCGGTAGCTACCGCTTTAAGGAATAGTCTTCCTCTGTGCGCTAGCCGCACCGTGCGTATACGCACCGGCTACACCAAGAGAGACTTGTAATCGGCTTCCAGCCGTTGATGAGCAGAGCGGAGAGTCATTACCTCTGCCTTCGACTGCTCAAGATCAGTCTTGTGCTGATCGAGCTCTTCCTTACAGCGGGAAAGCTCGATGTACAGAAGATCATTCTTCTGCAGAAGGGCAGTGTGCGCCCCGAGGATGTCGCGGACATCCTCGCAAAGAGACCGATATGTCTTCACAGAGTGAGACATATCGCTGCTCAAGGAGGAACAACCCTCCTCGAGTTTGCGGAGCAAAGAACCATGCTGTAACAGGACTGATCCTGTTACTGGCTTACACTGTAACTTGCGTGGAAGCGCGCAATACAATTAGGGCAGGATTAGTTGGTAACAACTAATCCTATAATAAAAGTAAATATATTAATATTCACTTTAGTCTTAGAACGCGAAATTAAGAGTGTTTATTTAATGGGTGGTTTAGAGGCTAATAGTATAGTAACTAACTAATTAATATAATAATATCAAGTCTTTAACTAACTGTACTATTAGTTAACCTGCAAGATTCGGTATTTATACCGAATCGACTTAATCTTCTTAGATTATAATAACTTATAATCTCTTATTTAAATTTCAGACAACGCGTCTGAAATTAAACTGTGATATTCTAACTTGAATATCTATTATGTAATGGCACCCCATTACATCACCCCCCACTTAAGGTGGTTGCCCAATAATAACTCTTATTTTGGCCAATCATGGGTGGCACTTGTTGGTCGTTCTCATTTACCAACTGATTGACCATCGACTCGATGGTCAAAGCACACGGCGGCGCTCTAAAGAGCGCTGCTAAAAACAATGAAGGAGCTTCTTCCTCCGCCTCAGCCACTAGGTGCTGAGGTGTTGAGTGACAACGGTGACGCTGCATCAGCAGCGTCAACAACGCAAAGGTCGGAAGACGTTCCGTCTTCGACCACAGATGCTGCTAAGGAGGCATCTGACAAGAAACAGGGAAATGTTGCTAATGCAACATCTCGCACAATGGCAACTTCCGAATGGCGTGTTGCCAAGAGGGCCATGTTCGGGAGTTCTGACTCCGAACAAGGTGATGGGGATACAGCTGTCCCCACTAAAGGATCTAGCGAGTCGAAACTCGCTAGGTGTTCATCGCCTAACAGCGATGACGACTCTGGTGTCGCTGTCAGCTATGACAGCGACAATGATTATCACAGGTGGTTGCGGGAACGCAGAGCCCCACCTGGACCAAGTAATTCTCCACGTCGGAGTGATTTAACCCCAGCGCGTGGTGTTGAAGCAGACGGTGCTCCTCCTGCTAAAAGAGCTCGAACAGAAGCGACGCCTGCCGCTTCTAAAGCGTATCATTGTACGGTACCACATGTTCCGTACAAAGTGGGGTTTTGGACCCCTGGCTGGGCTATCGCCCCCAACAGTGGCGGGCACCGTAAACGGGACTGCCAGTATGCGCTCTTCGATATCAACGTGCTGGATGACTGCGAAGACATCCAGTCACATCGATTAGATCGAAGTACAGACGATAGACGTCTGTACTTTATTGACCTCTTTTTCCAGGTTCGACATTATTCGAGCCGGAAAGGGTCAATGAAGAACAGGGACGATAAAGACGCCCTGACTCAGAGTTGGAATGCTTTTGTTGACAACTACAGCAAAAGCCCAGATGATTACGTAAATAAAGTTCACGTAATGTGCGAGCGCTTTTTAAAGCACTCACGAACAGGCAAAATGGAATACATCGATTTTGCTTGCATCAAAGAAGGGTTAAAGTGTGGTGTCCCTTCTCACCTCGTTTGCCCGCAGTGTACGCAGGGCACTCCTCGTCTGTCAGAGGAGGAGTTGCGGGGGTACGGTGGCTTTTCCGTACCCGCCGAAATTCAGGGTTTAATTGATACCTGAATGCATCAACACCTACTGTTGATGCTACTTCGCATTATGAGTTTGAGACTTCTTCTCAAACTCAGTCAAAAGGTCTGGGGAGTCGGCCCTCAGAACCTCAATCGGCTCCCAAGAGTCGAACTCTTGGGGATATCGCAGCCAGCGTACCAAGCACTCGGTACGATGCCCCTTCTTCAAAGGCACCGAGCGCTTCGAGATCAAGCGCTCGAGGATATATCGCTTATTCCCCTGATTATCGATCAGGGGCGGCGGAGGTTGAAAATTACCTCGCCGTTGTTGTTGCGGAGCATGGTTCTTCGCTCCGCAAGCTCGAGGAGGGTTATTCCTCCTTGAGCAGCGATATGTCTCACTGTGTGAAGACATATCGGTCTCTTCGCGAGGATGTCCGCGACATCCTCGGGGCGCACACTGCCCTCCAGCAGAAGAATGATCTTTTGTACATTGAGCTTTTCCGCTATAAGGGAGAGCTCGATCGGCGCACGGCTAATCTTGAGCAGTCGAAGGCGGAGGTAACGAATCCCCGCCCTGCTCATCAACGGCTGGAGTCTGATTACAAGTCTCTCTTGGGAGACTTGGAGAAGCACGGCATCTTCCGTGGTTCTTCGTCTCGTCGTAAGACAAAGACGAGTGTTAAGGCTTGATCCGCCCAACATAGAATGTTGGGTGGAGCCGCATTGCTGTGGGAATGTTTAAAGTATAGGCATTCCCCCGAATCTCTTGGACCTTGAAAGGTCCAATGTACTTAGGAAGCAACTTCCGTGTAGGGAAGTTGCTTATTGCATGTGTAGGAAAATTGATAGTACTTAATAATACCAATTCACCTTTCAGAAAGGAGTTTTTGTTTTTCCTTCCTTGCTTGTATGCATTTTGCTTCTGCTTATCCAAAGCAGAAGCAAGTGCATCTTTTATATAGCGTATTACAGCTTGTCGCTGTAATACGAATTCATCTACTGCTTTATCAGCAGTAGGTGCATTGTCCTCATTGTCTGCAGACACATATTCAGCGTATGCAGCTTCAGTTTCAATTGAAGCTGCTTCCGCTTCTACTGTATTTTCAGTAGAAGGGCCATCGTTTTGTTCACAAGTTGCAGTTGCAACTTGCGCATTGACTCGCTCAAAATTTCAGCGGGTCCCTCCCCCACTTAGATTTGGCGTACCGCCAAGTAAAGCTGGGGTTCGTGGATGCCTTAAGGCATTCACGTAGAACGGTTTATGCTTAGTTGAAGCATGCACCGAATTGTTAATCGCGAATTCAGTGAGTGACAGGTAGTCACTCCACTGTTCAAAGGCATGTGCGTATGATCGCAACATGTCTCCAAGAACGCGGTTAACCCGTTCCGTCTTCCCATCCATTTCCGGATGGTCCGCAGTTGACATCTTCAAGTGGGTTCCCAACAATGAGAACGTTTCTTGCCAGAAACGTCCTGTAAATCTCGGATCTCGATCCGAGACAATGTCTTCCGGCATTCCGTGCAAACGGAATACCGTATCAACGAATATCCGCGCTGTTTGAGCGGCGGTTACGTTCGCTGATACTGCAGTAAGATGTACCATCTTACTGAAACGGTCTACAAAGATCACTATTACGGTCTTCCGACTATTGTCGGGTGGAAGACCGAATACGAAGTCCATTGAAATGGACTTCCAACACTCTGTCGGAACCGGCAGAGATTGCAGCGTAGCCTGTGCAGACTGCGCAGGCTTAACGCGCTGGCAAATCTCGCAAGCGCGTACGTATTTCCGTACCCACTTGTACTGGTTTCGCCAGTAAAAGTCACGTGCGAGAGAAGCGTATGTCTTCTCTCGACCTTGATGCCCCGAAATCGGTGCATCATGATACTCAAACATAATTTGATGTTTGAGATCATCGTCGTTTGGAACGACGATGCGACTTTCATCTTTTTGGTCTGTGCTGTAAATCAGCAGACCATCGTGCAGTCGATATCGATGCACGCAAGCTCGGAGGAACTCTGGGAGTTCGTCGTGCTTCTCACTTGATTGATTACTTAAGTAATCAATCAACAGACGTGTCTCCTCGTCGGTTTTGTACGCCTCGCGTACTTGTCGTATAATTGATGACGACAAAGCAGTGCAACGGATCGCGTTTGCACTGGCACCTTCGGTTACGGACGGTTTCGTCTCGTAATCGGGCCTTCGTGATAGCGCATCCTCTATCACGTTCAACTTTCCGGGTTTGTATTCAACCGTAAAGTTGTATTCAGCAAAGAATGACAGCCATCGAGCCATTCTTTGAGAAATAAGTAGTGAATTCACGGCCGTGCGTAGCGACGCATGTTCCGTGTAAGCCACAAACGGTCTATCTCCCAAGAGATAGATCCGAAACTTGGCCAGTGCATCTTCATGGAAAGGAGTTCCTTGTCATGCACTAGATAGTTGCACTCGGCTGGGCGCAACTGACGCGATTGATAGCAGATTACGCGATCACGATCATCGTGATCACGCTGCATCAAAGCACAGCCGATAGCGAAATCGCTCGCGCCGCAAACGACGTGGAACGGACGCTCGTTATCGGCTATAGCCAAGAAAGGCGCTTCAGTCAAGCTTTGCTTGACTGCATCAAAAGCATCTTGGCATTGGGTATCCCAATGCCATTCAACATCTTGCTTAAGCAATTGAGAAAGAGGTCGTATTAACCCGGCATAGTTGCACGAATACTTGTGCAAATATGTTGCCAAACCAAGGAACTTTCGGAGTTCTTAACGTTGTTTGGCGTAGTCCATTCAACGATCACCCTGATCATTTCTGGATCAGGACGCACCCCGTTCTTGCCCACAAAGCATCCAAGAACGGGTATCTCAGGTGAACCAAAGGTGCACTTCTTTTGATTTGCATAGAGCTTATGCTTACGCATAAGCTCTAACGCTCGACGTAGATGTTCGGTATGGACATCAACATCGCTTTTATCGTGTTCACCTTACTATGGATGAACACGTCATCAAAATAACTCGGTGCGAATTCTCGCACCGGGCGTAATAGATGCGTTACGCTGTTAAACGTAGCTGGGGCATTTCGAAGCCCCTGCGGCATAACAAGCCACTCCTAAAGCATGCCGCTTGGGGTGCTTACCGCCGTGAGAGAGATATCCATCTCACGCATCAGGATTTGATAAAATCCATCTCTTAGATCGAGAGCACTAAAGATGGTGCTCCCGCACATGCCATCTATGATGACATCCTTCCGCGGTATCGGTGTCTGTGCTGGTACCGTCGCTGCGTTCAGCTTGTTGTAAGCGTGAACGATTATCCACCCACCTGTGGACTTTTTCACACAAAAGGTGGGGGTAGAGTGCGGTGATGTAGACTCCCGCTCTTGGCCTGATTTGCGACGAGCTTCGAAAAACTCGTCGATCGCTTTTACTTGATCACGCGGCAACAGCCATTGACGCGTAACACAATACTTCGTGCCTGGCACGAGGTCAATCTCATGACGAGTTCCCTTATCCTTATGGAGCTCGCTAGGTACTTCTTCTTGGAATACGTCAGCGTATTCTCGAAGTACCTCATAAAATGGGGAGTTCGCTTTAAGCGACTCCCAGCTCTGCACTTCAAAGCGCTGAACTCTGGTTTGATCATTGGGAACCTCTTTCCCAATGTTTTCCACTTGTAATGTGGATATTCGTTCACGAATATCCACTACATCATCTGTTGCAACGATGATACAGATCTGTTCGATCTGATCATCGTGCAAGTTCTTCATAAACTTCTTCCAGCTTAGCGCTGGAAGAGCCATCACCTCCGAACCTTATTTCGGAGGGTGTTCCATCAACAGATACTGGGTAGCTAATCCGGTCTCCGTTTGCTTCAAGACGTTGATCGTCTCGACGTAACTGTCCATGCAATCAGACGCATTCGTCTGATTGACTGCTACACGGTGATTACGATTCACCGTGTGCGAATACTCATCATCATGGTGGCCACTGCCTACCATGGAATTTTCTTGGCGATCAGATGTGCTCGTCTGATCGGCCGCCTTTTCTGAGATACGGTGGTCTTTATCACCCGTGTGCATGGCTAACGCACCGTGGTGGGCACTGGCCACCACGGAGTTGTGCTCACGATTGCACTCGATCGTGAGTTCACTCTCATCAACACGGAATTCTATCGTCGTGTTGGAACCTTCGGTCGCACAGTGAGTGTTTCCCACTGTGGATACTATTTCATTATCACTGTGGGTTTTTCCCACCGTGGATATCACTTCATTCTCACGGTGGTCTTTATCACCCGCGTATATCTCTCCAACACGCAACGACGCTTCCGTTGCGTGTGGTAGTCCCTCTGGACTCTCACCAGCGGAGGTACCTTCCGCTGATCGTGTCGGAACAGACCTGGTGGTGCCATCGCTATCCACCAGACTGTCCAACGCTGCGGTTGTATCTTCTGATACAGCCGGATTACACACAGGGTGATCAGATCCTGTGGGTCCGCCGCAGTCGATCGATAGGTTAACCCAGTCGACCGAAGGTTTAAACTTGGAAATCCATGGGATTCCAAGTATCACATCGAACTTATCTAAATCGAGGACGATGAATTCATCTTCGAATGACAGTTCATTCAACTCGAAGCGTGTTTTAATCACACGCTTTGGAATAGTCACGGTTGCACCTGTTGCTAACCGGACTGACAACATACTTTGTGGGGTTTCTACCTCCACGAAGCTCAACAGCGTTAGAATGTGAGTTCTAACGAAATTTTTTGACGCTCCTGTGTCAAACAAAGCTCGCATGGGGACATCGCTCCCGTGCGGCTTAACCTCCAGGGTGATAAGAGGCTTACCATCACCCTGCACCTTTTGACAGGACATAGTCCCGTCTGGGGCTATTACCCTCACATGCCATATGTCGGCATGTGGGATAACATTCCCAGTAGGGCGCCCCGCCCCTACTGGCGATTCTCGTTTTTTTCACCGACAGGGTGATGTCCCTGTTGGTGTCGCCGTGCAGCGGACGGTTCCGTTCGCTGACTGCGTGGCACCGAACGCGGTGCCATACAATCATGGGCAAAATGCCCAATTTTCGCGCATCTATTGCAGCGAATGTTCTTCTTAAATTTCGGTTGCTTCGTGTTCGAAGCAACCGCAACCGATAGGTCCATCGGCTCTGGACCTCCACCGCCCATGCTCTGGCGCGGGTGGCTGTTTCTTGGGACGAAGTGTGAACTTCGTCTGCCCGACTGCTGATTGTTGACATGCTGTTGCGGCATGTCAAAAGCGAAGGGCTGTTGAGGCCTTCGGCTGTACTCAGCATGTGATGACGCTGATCGCATGCTGAACTCCTCACGGATGCGCATATCAATGGCATCACTCAGAGTATCTGGCGAGTGCCGATAGAGACTCTGTTTGACGGGACCATCATTGAGTCCCTTCATGAAGCCAGTGACCTGCATAGCAGGGGGCACCGGCTCATACACAATATTTGACAGCAAATATTGCGTCTTCTGAGCGTAAGCTTGGAGTTCAATCTTACCTTGCCGGAGTTCCACAAACTCCTGCCGACTACTTAGCTCCATTTCTGGAGCTTCAAAGTTGAGCTTTAGCTCAGCTTTAAATTCCTTATAAGTAAGGAAAGCAGAGTCATCAGTGGCTCTGCGACTCATCGCCCATTCCCTGGCTCTGCCGCCTAGACGTGTTGTGGCGAAGTACGCCTGTTGACGTTCGTCAACAATATTTTGCGCAGAGATGGCATCTTCCACCTCTGCGAACCATCTACGAAGGGGCTCGCCCCCTTCGCCGGTAAAGGGCGGTACTCGCGCCTTTACCACTTCAACGCTATGCGTTGCAGGTGCAGTTGCGGTCCGCGCTGCCTCTGGAGCGGGCCGTACTGGATTTTCTAGGTGGTTTCGCCTAAAGCGATTCACCACCTGTACCACTTCCTCCGGGGACTTACTCTTGAGGAAGGTAATGATGTCAGTCCCCATAGACCGAACCATTTCCACCGTCGCGTCTTTACTACGCGACGAGAAGTGAGGGAAGTGTTTATTCACCTCTTCCAGCGTTCTTTCTCGCTCAGAAGCCGTAATGTCTCGCGAAATGATGCCGAGCGGCTCTTAATCTTCGCTCCGCTACTTAACTAGCAGAACGGAACTGTGGTCGTTAAGACGGAGCACAAAGTGCTACCAGGTGTAACAGGACTGATCCTGTTACTGGCTTACACTGTATCTTGCGAGGAAGCGCGCAATACAATTAGGGCATAATTAGTTGGTAACAACTAATACTATAATAAAAGTAAATATATTAATATTCACTTTAGTCTTAGAACGCGAAATTAAGAGTGTTTATTTAATGGGTGGTTTAGAGGCTAATAGTATAGTAACTAACTAATTAATATAATAATATCAAGTCTTTAACTAACTGTACTATTAGTTAACCTGCAAGATTCGGTATTTATACCGAATCGACTTAATCTTCTTAGATTATAATAACTTATAATCTCTTATTTAAATTTCAGACAACGCGTCTGAAATTAAACTGTGATATTCTAACTTGAATATCTATTATGTAATGGCACCTCATTACAATGCTCCGCAACAACAACGGCGAGGGAATTCTCAACCTCCGCCGCCCCAGATCGATAATCAGGGGAATAAGCGATACATTCACGAGCGCTTGATCTTGAAGCGCTCGGTTCCCTCGAAGAAGGGGCAGCGTACCGAGTACTTAGTACGCTGGATGGGTTACCCCCAAGAGTTCGACTCTTGGGAGCCGATTGAGGTTATGAGGGCCTACGCCCCAGACCTTTTAACTGAGTTTGAGAAGGAGTCTCAAACTCATAATGCGAAGTAGCATCAACACTAGGTGTTGATGCATTTAGGGCATCGATTAAGCCCTAAATTTCGGAGGGTACGGAAAAAACCACCGTACCCCCGCAACTCCCCCTGACAGACGAGGAGCGCCCTGCGGACACCGCGGGCAAACGAGGTGAGAAGGGACACCACACTTTAACCCTTCTTTGATGCAAGCAAAATCGATGTATTCCATTTTGCCTGTTCACGAGTGCTTTAAAAGCGCTCGCGCATTACGTGAACTTTGTTCACGTAGTCATCGGGGTTTTTGTTGTAGTTGTCAACAAAAGCGTTCCAACTTTGAGTCAGGGCGTCCTTGCCGTCCCTGTTCTTTCTTGACCCTTTCCGTCTCGAATAATGTCGAACCTGGAAAAAGAGGTCAATAAAGTACAGACGTATATCGTCTGTACTTCGATCGAATCGACGTGACTGGATGTCTTCGCAGTCATCCAGAACGTTGATATCGAAGAGCGCATACTGGAAGTCCCGTTTACGGTGCCCGCCACTGTTGGGGGCGATAGCCCAGCCAGGGGTCCAAACCCCCACTTTGTACGGAACATGTGGTACCGTACGATGATACGCTTTAGAGTGGCAGGCGCCGCTTCTGTTCGAGCTCTTTTAGCAGGCGGAGCACCGCCTGCTTCAACACCACGCGCCGGGGTTAAATCACTCCGACGTGGAGAATTACTTGGTCCAGGTGGGGCTCTGCGTTCCCGCAACCACCTGTGATAATCATTGTCGCTGTCATAGCTGACAGCGATACCAGAGTCGTCATCGCTGTTAGGCGATGAACACCTAGCGAGTTTCGACTCGCTAGATCCTTTAGTGGGGACAGCTGTATCCCCATCACTTTGTTCGGAGTCAAAACTCCCGAACATGGCCCTCTTGGCAACACGCCATTCGGAAGTTGCCATTGTGCGAGATGTTGCATTAGCAACATCTCCCTGTTTCTTGTCAGATGCCGCCTTAGCAGCATCTGTGGTCGAAGACGGAACGTCTTCCGACCTTTGCGTAGTTGACGCTGCTGATGCAGCGTTACCGTTGTCACTCAACACCTCAGCACCTAGTGGCTGAGGCGGAGGAAGAAGCTCCTTCATTGTTTTCAGCAGCGCTCTTTAGAGCGCCGCCGTGTGCTTTGACCATCGAGTCGATGGTCAATAAGTTGGTAAATGAGAACGACCAACAAGTGCACCCATGATTGGCCAAAATAAGAGTTATTATTAGCCAACCACCTTAAGTGGGGGGTGATGTAATGGGGTGCCATTACATAATAGATATTCAAGTTAGAATATCACAGTTTAATTTCAGACGCGTTATCTGAAATTTAAATAAGAGCTTATAAGTTATTATAATCTACGAAGGAAAAGTCGATTCGGTATAAATACCGAATCATGCAGGTTAACTAATAGTACAGTTAGTCTAATACTTGATATTATTATATTAGTTAGGTAATTACTATACTGTTAGCCGCTAACCAGCCATTTGATAAACACTCTTAATTTTGCGTTCTCAAGCTTAAGCGAATATTCTATTTG
This sequence comes from Peronosclerospora sorghi, assembly GCA_026184515.1. Classification (NCBI taxonomy): domain Eukaryota; phylum Oomycota; class Peronosporomycetes; order Peronosporales; family Peronosporaceae; genus Peronosclerospora; species Peronosclerospora sorghi. The sequence continues at coordinate 5,626,002 of CM047585.1, read as the reverse complement.
CTTTTAATATAGGATTAGTTGTCATCAACTAATCCTACCCCTCCCGTATTGCGCGCTTCCTCGCACAACACAGTGTAAGCCTGTAACAGGATCAGTCCTGTTACAGATGCCATGGCGGAAATCCAAGACAAGCAGAAGGAGAAAGCTGACCGCAAGGGGCGTCGTAACGAAAAAGTATACAAAGTAGTAGAAAGTGTTTTATTAAACGCTAAAAATCTTCCTACACATGCAGTTTCCAACGTGTTGCGCAATAAACTGCGCCCCCGGTTTGTGGGGACCTTTACGGTACTAGCCCGAAAGGGATTATCGTATACCTTGGACATCCCGAAGGTGATGCGTACGCATCCAACCTTTTATGTCGGTATGCTTAAGCCATACCAGGACCCGGAGGCGGGCCCCTCCTGGAGGGGGGTGGAAAGGAGGATATCCGTAAGAGCCGTAAGGCACGGCAGGGCGAAGGAAGCCCGAAAGGGTTACAATGCGACCACGAAGCTCCGCAACGGTCGTCTCGAGAGAGTCAAGCCGCCTCTCGAAGCGATCAGTGGCATCCCGCTCATCGCGGGCCCCTCGTGGAGATCAAGGATGCGATGGCTGTGTCGATCACAGCGCTCGCGAATCTCACGTCGCAATTGCGCGACCTCCTCCTCCAATGCTTGATGCGTAGGGTACTCCACGGTTTCATGTGGAGCGGCTGATGGCTCGACGCCATCATCGGGGTCAAACCCAGTATCTGGTGAAGTGGAAAGGTTATCCACGCTCACAGAGTTCGTGGGAGTTCGAGACTCCCCTACGGCAGGATTGCCGCGACGTCGTTGACGCTTTCGAGCGGGAGAATCCCGCTGTAGGTCAACGACCAGAGGGGCATGAGAGGCCCCTTCAATCCCAGTAAGTGGGAGTTCGACGGAGGCATATGTGACGCTCACACTGTCCTCTGGCACCATGGTGGAGACAGGGACGCTGGCGTAGCGCGTGCGATATGGAGCACGTAATAGCTCCATCGCTTTGGCTCCGGAAAATGCCAGGCGCAAAGCCCTCTCCACCCAAATGTCTCGACAGGAATATCTGTCGTGCAGCTCATTGAAGCTGGGGAGAAGCTTATCCCCTTCCGCCCAAGCGCGGAACTTCTTCTCTGCATCATCAGCACTTTCTACCGGAGAAAGAACGAAAGGAACCTCGCGGAGGTTCTCAACAGGGGCACCCTGTGTCTGCTTGTCGAAGAGCTCTCGATATGAGACGCTAGTGAACTGCTTTTGTGTAAGCAGTTGTTGCCGGGGTTTCTCACGGCGTTCGCGTTGACACGGCT
>CM047585.1:5610952-5624689 GCA_026184515.1 Peronosclerospora sorghi | reverse complement strand
TGCGTCCAGCTCATTAGTGACGATCGCCTTTGGCGATTCGGATGTATCATCCGATATGGGCAGGGGTGCCGCACTGGTTAGTGCATTTTCCCCACGTGTGGGGAACGGATAAGGCTGCCGACAACGCCGTTCGGCGCTGTCGGAGCGGTTAACCGTTGGGGAGGTATCCCCAAGAGCATCCACCTCCGAGTTCTCGGAGTAGTCTACCTCTTCTAGAGGAGACGCCATAGCACCACTGAAGGTGTACATATGGAGGGCCAGAGGTACTGGCGTTGGAGTTCTCCAACAAAATTTTGTTTATTGCGTAAGCAATAGTCTTGATGGGGGAGGATGTAACGGGGTTACATTTGAGTTACATTTAGTGTTGGTGTACATGGGTACACTACGGTTGAGGTCAGTATTAACCGGTTTGAAAGGTTTCGAACCATTGGTTATTTTAACCAATGAGGTCATGAGCCCTTGGGGGTGGTGTGTCAGCCATCCACGTGTCGTTACACAGGTGTGTACATTACATTTTAGCTAGGTACGATTTGGGTATATTCTACTTAGTATTACATATACTTTACATTAGTTTTAATTAATTTAGGCTAATTACATATTAAATATATTCAGTTTACATTTCACTCTAAAGTGCAGACGCGCGACCTCGACCGGCCGCGCGTGCAGTGAGTGTCGTAGGTAAGAGGGATCCCTCCCTTTACTTACACCCGTAAAGGGAACACAGCCGTTAAGGCTAACTAGTAAACCAACTCGGGAATCTTGGCCCCGAGTAGGAGAGATCTCCTACTAAGCCCTTTATAAGGGCGTATCGGCTAAGTAGCGGTAGAAACCGCTTTAAGGAAGAGTCTTTCTCTGTGCGCTAGCCGCACCGTGCGTATACGCACCGGCTACAAAAATTCTTGAGTCCGCTTTGCCACAGCCGCCCCTGAGTCTGGTCGTAGCCGCGCAACGGTAACGGCCCGATCTCATTATATTCCAGATGTTCACAGAATCGGACTTCACCAATGGACGGATCTCCGAGTCCACCTTCGCGAGGTACTTGCCTTGTACACCTGATCGTCTTGTAATCTCTCTTGACATTCCTTGCTTCAGGTGCCCTGCGTTCCTCATCGCCCCATATCGATTCGCCGACCTGATCGGCCTTATCTGACAGCCCTCACAGCACTCCAGAGTCCGATAGGTCGGATGGGCATCAGATCGAGGTCGATCAGCTCGGGAAAGCAGTCCGGGATCTTCAGTCTCTGTTGGAAATCAGGGATTCTTCACTCCTGCAACTGCGGAAGGAGGTTGATACGTTGATCCCCTTGTACACGAAGTTGCAGGAAGTGACCGCTGAAAACCGCACATCTCCGGGCCCAGATCGCCCAACAAGCAACCCGAGGTAAGCCGATCGGTCTGTTTTCATCTTGGGTCTGCTCTGACCCTCCTTTGCATGCAGATCGGTTGCCCGCCGACATCGCCAAAACGTTCTTCGCCTTATTCACGGCTGATCGGCAGTCGAATGGTCATTGCGATCATTTCCGACCGATCTTGGATGGGCTGATCGGCGCACGGCACGATCTGTCTCGCTTGGAGGCCTACAGGTCACACCTCCTGGAACAGCTCGCGGTGGTGAACCGGCAGAGGTTGGAGGACCAGTCCGATCGTACGTTACTCCGCACCCAACATGGTGACCTGGAGAGGCAGATTGGCGAGTTGCAGGTCGTGGTCCGGGAGCATATCGGGAAGGTCGAGTCCTTCCAGAGACGATCGGACGCCTGGACCCAGGAGTCGGATCGTCGCTGGGCGGCCGTAAATCGGTGCTACCAGCAGTTGACTGACTTGTTGTACCGGCGTCCGGCTGCATGCTCTAGCGCTGACCGGTCTGCATCGGCCATTCTGGTCGATCTGCATCAAGATCGGACCCGATGCCACTCATTGGCTAAAAGTAACCACCCCAAAGTTCCGAAAACTTCCAAGATGCGTAAGGACGCGTCGAAGGGCTCAAGGGCGTGGGGCATAGCGCGAGACTCCGAACTCGAGGAGAAGCGAGCGGTGCCTCAGAAGAAAGCCAAGACGCTGGCGCATCTCCCAAGCCCCATATCGGACGCAGGTGACACGTCTATCATCACCAAATCTCATGCGCCCTCGCGCCCCCGTGCCGCTTACACCAAGCGTATAGAGGTCTCCTCCGGAGAGGACTCGGGGGACGGATCGAGCGATTCCGAGTTCTTGATCACTGCTTTATCCAAGTCCCGATCCGATCAACGCCGAGGTCCCGTTCTTGTGAAGCCTGCATCGGGGGATAATAAAGCGATCAGCTCCCTGGGTGATGGTGCGGCACAGACGCGCGAGTCAACCGGATCGGTGCCTTCGTTCCAGCCCGGCACGTATGGGCTGCGCCGTCTCGCCCGATTGAAAGGGGTGTCGATCGGAGATCTACCTCTCCCGTCGTTGACTTCAGATTTCACTTTGTTGTGGTCACCCCGGGGCAGATCGGTAGCTTGCACCGATCAGCCCTGACCAAGCAAGATCTAGCCCGGTCGATGTCCCGACCATATTTCTGGCTCTTCCCTCCATCTTTGTAAACCCCTGACCCGTCTGCGTGGCGGGAGGATCTGGTAACAGGACCGCAAATCACCCGTCTTGTATGCCGATCGACCATGGGAAGTGTTGCTCAGCACCAAGTTGGACTCCATGCTTGCGTCGACTCCTTGGATAGATTCGCTTCTGGGTCGACTTCGGGTTTTTAACACAGATCACTGACAGGCGATCTGGGAGTCTACCCATTATCTCCTCCTTCTCGCGGGTCGGAAGTTACGTGACCAAGACCTGATCTTGAATCGGAAGCGCCGGAAACAGCGCCGTAGTCGGGCGGGCGAGGCCTGGCTGATCCTATGCCAGTTTATTCTGGAAGGGATGCTTGCCTGCGAGTGCGACATCGACATATTTTTGTATCTGGTGTTTATTCACATGGCCAAGCGTCGCGTTGAGAGCACCCGGGCGTTGACTGAGGACGGAATCTGGTATCCCGGTCTTCGGTGCGACGGGCCGGTCGTAGACCTGAAGGACGCCTTAATCCAGATCGATCTACAGGAGCCCTGGCGCAATCAGCACCAGAATAATATCGGAGACCATCCGGCGCTGACTATCGGCCGTCTGTGGGGCGATTGCGATTCTTGATGTGTCAGATAGCTGACCAGATAATCCAAAATACATGTCATTATTCTTTTCAAATTCCTGATCATCCAATCACTTGACCAAATTTCATCACTTTCTCCAAACTTGCACCAACACGTTATCATACACAGTTTCCATCCACATCGCAAAAATTATCACCACATTCGTCATTCCACTACTCCAGTTCATCACAGTTCATCACAATAGTTCACAATAATTCAGACCTTACACATATTCACACCGATCGATATACTGATCGGTGCTACTGCGTGTCTTGACCTTCTTCTTCATGAGTCTGCATCACTTCGAATCGATTCCGACTGACTCGTTCTCGCTCGAACTCTCTGTCAGCAGTGCTCAACAATTTAGATCGAGTTCGTCGATCCAAGTTGCTTCGTCATGATCCTTCCAGCGGACCAGATATTCTCGATGGGTGCGACCGAAACGTGTCTTCTTGACCGATCGGACATCCAGCGCCTTTTCCACCTCGAATTCGTCCTCTTCCAATGGCCTTTCCCAACTGTATTCCTGTAGCAGAGCTTCATCAAAATCGAATATCTCCGCTTCGTCCACCAGACAGGGCATTTTAGGCCGATCGGGGAACTCTCTGACCAGCTTCAGTTTGGACACGTGCACGATCGAAAAAACTTTGTAATCCGCGCCGATCATGATCAGACGGGCACATGCTCACCGATCAGCTCTGCTACACGGAAAGGACCGTGCCACATATGAGCCAACTTCTTTGCATAACCTTCCTTGACCCGATCCAGGTATAACCATACCATCGCCTCTGGTTCAATACCATGAGGGCGGACCTGATCGTTATTACGATCTGCTCTATCTTGCATGGCCAGACGCAACTTTTCGTTGACGACTTCTCTCGCGTGCTGATAATGCTTCTGGACCTGCATACGCCAACGACGGGAATCGCGATCGCGGGTCCGAGTGCAGCCGATCGGTATCGCCGCTTCAAGTGTCGATCGAGGGTCCCATCCATACGCCAGATAGAAAGGCGTTTTTCCTCGGACCCGATCGGTTGAAGAGTTGAGTGCGAATACCAGTCTCTCTGCATACTCGTCCCAGTCACGTTTGTCCGGATCGGCCACATACATCTTGATCGCCCTTGTTATTGTCTGCACCATGCGTTCAGCCGATCCGTTCACTTGCGGACGATATTCCATCGTCTCGCTCTGCTTCTGGCCTAGCACGTTATTGAAACGGAACACCTCAGCCATAAAACCGGGTTCCCGATCGTGTCTGATAACTTCGCTGGCGCCGAACCTTCTGAACACGCATTCCTCGTATCTCTGGGCGATCTGCTCCGCAGATCGGGATGCACTACCCTTTGCGATCACCAGACCAGTGAACAGGTCGATCCAGATCAGCAGTTCAGTGTTGCTGCGCGCCGATCTGGGCAGCGACGTTATGTGATCCATTGTTATCACCTAGAAAGGATAAGTAGCCCCGATATTTTCCGGGCGATCGGCCCTTGATTATCGGTCTGCCCTTTCCGGTCTCGCAATATGTGCAACAGCCCACATATTTCTGCACGCTCCGAAAAAGTCCTCTCCAGTGAAAGTGGGCCCTGATCTTGTGGTATGTCCTTCCTATGCCTTGATGTCCCCCTTCTAGACTCACATGGTAGTGATGAAGGACATCGTCTGTAGCAACTCAGGGATCACCAGTTTCGCTAGTCGATCTCGATCGGCACTGTCTTGGTAAACGTCACGGCAGTAATACAGCAATACATTGTCGTCCACATCGTAACTGTCCGCGATCTTAGTACACTCTTTCGCTTGATCATTCGTTAACTTGGACAGTTCACCGCGAAGATAGGCTTTCAAGTGGACGATCCACTCTTCTCCGTCCTGCGCCTTGAGGATCCGTTCCGCCCTTAGCTGTTGTACAACGCACTCACTCAGCCTTTTCTTTGGTAACGATCGTCGAGACTTCTGAGTTCGCGATCTAGTCGCCGCCATCACATGTACCTGATCAGGGATGTCCTTGGGCTTGATCAACTCCGGGAGCCTGTTTATGTCCATAAGTTCATGTAGAACGGCCTCCTCGGTGATCGTCGCCCCGATCTGGTCTCGCATGGCTTGGGTCGCGAGGTGGTCGGCGCTTCTGTTCCAATCCCGTTTCGCGTGTAATAGCTCGTGGTTGGGGTAGTGTTTCAGTTCCTTCATCACCCAATCATTCAGCAACTTCAGCCGTGGCGCCTTACAGTCGATTTCCCCGGTGATCTGCCTTATCACTAGGTTGGAGTAACCACATATGATGATCCGACCTTTCTTTTGTGATGACAGCAGATCAAGACATAGAAGGATCCCCCGATATTCCTCCTCGTTGACCGTTATGTCAGGCGTGAAATCGGCGTCGGCTGCTACTATAGACCATTGTGGTAACTTCCACAGTATGGCACTATAGGAGCCGACCTTCTTCTTTACGCTAGCCGATCCGTCGAAACTCAAGACCAGGAGTTCTTCATCCCGATCGACGATTGGTGGCAGCCGTGAGATTTACTGTCGAAGTTGCTTCCTTGGGGCAATCGCCATCAGAGATTCATCCACTTCAGACCGAGGGGTGATTCTGGCAGCCAATGTGCCCAATATCTCTTCCTCTCCCCTGGTGCACTTTACGACCTCGAGGGACCACTGTGACAAGATCGCTGACCATCTGCCGAGCCGACCGTCCATCCCATTTGCCGATAATAGCCAGGCCAATGTCGACTTTCTCGAAAGAACCTTTACAGATCGGCCGACCAGTTGGTTATAGCACACATCCAAAATCCGTAGTACAGCCAGAACTTCCTTTTCGACGATCCCATAGTTGACTTCGTTCGGCTTCAACGTCCGTCTCGTAAAAGTGACCGGGTGGTACACTCCATCATGTTCTTTCACTAGAGTGGAAGAAATGGCCCACTTACTAGCATACACAATGACGATCGGCATTTTTTCCGGATCGAAGTGCCTGAGAATCGGTGCCGTCGCCATCTTGGCATTCAGCATACCGAAAGCAACCTGTGCACGCTTCATGTCATCCTCTGCCTCCACCTGCGGAAAATCTGCGGGAAGATCAGAGTTGCAGCCCTCCCGTAAAGTTTCCCGATCTCCTTCGCGCAACATATGGTAGTCGACTTCCCGTAGCTCGTATAGCAAGGCCGTGTAAATCGCGAAGTCTTCAATGAAGCGGCTGTAGTAATTTAGGCTCCCTAGGAATGACTGCATTGCCTTCAGTGATCTGGGAAACGGGAGGTTGCTCAGTGACTCCAGATCCTTAGGATTGACCTCCAGCTCACTGATTGACACCATATGACCCAAATTGGCGACATTGGACATGCCCCAAAGCTCTTCACAGCACTGATCGACAGGTTCCATCGATCGCATGTCTCCAACAACTGTTCGACCTTCTCGCACAGATCGCTCCATGACGAAGCAGGGATCTGAATGTCATCGATGTACGATCGCCTCCCCAGAACGGACGGTCTCCTTTCCCGATCGGGTTCAACCTCTGTAAATACATCGTAGTTTTTGGTGGGGTCCCGATCGGTACTGATTTTAAAATGTCCATACAATGCGTCGTCGATCAGCCTCTGGTAGATCTGGGGCGCGTTCTTCAAACCGAACGGCATACGGTTCCACTCGAACAGACCAAACGGCGTAACAAATGCGGAGATCTCGCGAGACCGATCGGTCATCGAAACCACCCAAAATCCACTTGCCATATCCAGTGAGCAGATCGCTGATCAGCGGCATCGGGTACACCATAAGCTTGGTCAACCGATTTACCAACCGATAATCGATACACAACCTGATGTCGACGCCGTCCTTCTTGATCACAATCACGATCGGTGAGGCCCACGGCGAGGTCTACGGCTTAATGATCTTGGCAGACAACAGTACTTTAATAAGATCGGACAGTTTTTAGCGGTACTGTGGCGCCACACGTCGGCATCACTGAGCTATCGGCTTGGAATCACCAACATCGATGTCACAGATATTTCCGCGAGCAGCAGGAGGTAAGGCGTTGCCTTTCCCGATCAGCAGATGTTTCTTCTTCCATATGATCTTCTTAAGCTGATCGATCTGGTCGGGACTGTTGACATCCCGATCACCCACTTGCGGATCTTCCAAGGTGACTTCGGGCGGATCGGCAGACACTTCAGGGAGGACTGCCATCTGGAACTCCAGCTCCTGAATGTACTGATCCCCGCCCTCCTGTATACAAACTTGATCGTCTTCTGGTGCAACATCACCTAAAACGTCCTGATCAGTTGCACACTGCTGTTCCCGATCAGCGGTCTGATCTTCAACAACGTCGATCTGCTTAGGCGCGCCATCGCGGTCCTCCCCAGCCATCCCATGTTCCCCTTTTTCTATTTCCGGATCCGCTGTCGCCTGTTCTTGTGACGCCACCATGTTGACGATTCTTGGCTCATCTTCTTGATGGTCCACCGTGTCCGGCGACTGCGGTGCCTTTCTTCGAACTAACATCTTCTTTGGGGTTACATAGCTGGGTCGTTCCATCATAGGTGAGATATCTTCTTACACCGGTCCATCATCGCTGATCAGATCGGTGGTCGCTTGGTATGCCAAGTTCTGCCACTTAACATACCGTCTCGATCCGATCGAGACGAACCCCATCTTTCTTGGCACCTTCCCTCCGACATCCACATTCCAACAATAGTATTATTTTCGAGCGTAAGCGGCTTGTCACCGATATTAGTGACTCGAACATAATCGTATCGGCCGGCGCTCTTCACAAAGGTCGGCACCCACCGATCGAACCTGGTCACCCAGAACTTCCTTGATCGAAAACCTTTGTCGACCGGGGTATCAGCGGATTGGCCGACTGGAATGGTGACATCTTGGTACCACCTGACCAGATCGGTGTGCGATCCGTATAGGGGCCGCCGACCAGCTAACTGGATCTGGACCCCATCCGGGAGTTTAAGCACTCCATGAGACAGATCAAGGCGAATACCCGCAGACACCATGAAATCCATGCCTAACAGGGCATCCTGACCGGCTAGCTTGCCAACCCAAGCGCTGAATAAGTAGACCAACGAACCCGATATTGGTGATCTTCACGCGCGTACTTCCTTCTTCGTTCACATAAGAGTTTTCACCGATTCCGACGCATTCTTGTCTCTGGGTGTCTTCTATACGACATCCGACCTTACGAGCAAAGGCGGAGTCGATAATTGAGACTTTGGCCCCAGAGTCGAACAACATCGTTGCCTTCTGGTTGTTAATCTTAACACAGGATTTAGCCTGCTTGAACAATTTGTCGGACGCATGATACTTCCAGTATCCGCGAGACTCCCCAGGCAGCAGATCCAGCTGCATGACCACCTTCGATCGGGAATATTCTTCGGTCGTGAGAGGTAGACCGGATGATCCCGATCGACGCAATTGAGAATGGAACATCTATTGTCGATTTTATTCTCCTTGCCGATATATACATAGATTCCAAACGTAGACCGCTCGGCTCGATCCAGATTCCAACCTGGCGAGCGTTCTAGTTTAGCATCTTCTCGACGTCAGCTGGAAGCACCCCCCGCGTGCTTACCCGGTACATACCACTTGCGCATCAGATTGAAGAACTCTTCAATCTTGCATTGGACGGCCTCGTGGATCTCTCCAAATGACTTGCACACGAAAAGGCAGTGATCGGTGGGGTGACCGCATCTTTCGCACTTCTTGTATATCAATATCTTCCGGCAGTCCCCACCGTCGTGCTTGCTTGACCCGCAGTGAGAATACTTCTTGCGAGGTCGGTCCGGGTCGGACTTGTTTCCACTCCTGCCCTTCCGATATGCCTGGTTAGTCTTCGATCTGGTTCTTGTGGAAGGTTTCGCGACGAAGATGTGGCGATATTGTTCCTCATCTGACTCCCGACTGGACTGGCCGCTACTTTCCTCTTCCGACCCAGTGCTGTATTCAGTAATGATCGCCTTAACAGCACGGGACGATCTGGTTAGGGGCTTCTTCACCGGATCGGTCTGGGTCTTCGATCTGTAGCGACCCGATGCAACGGCGACCTTTTCCCTCATGCTGCGTGAGTGCGGCAACGTCCGCAACGTCTGCTCCACTTCCCCCACATCTTTTAGGCGCAGCAGAGTGAGCTGATCTGCCAGCTCTTGGTCATCAAGGGTACTAGTATAGAGACCCACGTGCTCCATAGCGGCACCGGTCGGCGGGTTGCCTTCCTTGATCGCTATCCCAGCGTGAATTGTAGCCACGTTCAGACGGTGCAAGTACTCGATCAGCGTCTCGTCTCTCCGTTTCTGCATATGGTGATACTTGCGGGCGGTAGAGAATCCAGAGTTGCAGTACTGCCCCTCAAATTCTGAACATATCAGATCCCAGTCAGATCGCACATCCCGACCCAACTGTTGGATCCAGTTCCTAGCCGATCCTTTCAGCAGATCCCTGAAGAACACATGCCGTTCCTTTTTTGGTGTCTGATCCCGTTAGAAAGCAGACTTGACCCGACCAAACCACGATCTTGCTTGCTCCTCGTCGGCGTTCTTGTCAGTGAAGTCCTTGAGATCCGTGGTCGCAGCCATGCGAATACGTGGGATCGCAGTAGTTCCGAGATCAAAATCGGTCGTAGAGGCTAGGTTAGCCTTGCGTGTTCTGCCCGCCCCTGCACCGTCTTACCCATAGTGGTCATCCGGATCGCCGATCGACTCCATGTCGTAATCGCTATTCTTGCTTGATCGGCGCGGTCGGGCTGGCTGCCGATTGCGTCTTCCTCTTCCAACTGGTTTTCCACCTCGGATAGCCTTATCCGTTGATTCCACTAAATCCATATCGACATCCCGGCAAGTATTGACATTTTGCCGGGCAGATCGGTCCTGGGCATGCGGGCGCGGAGGCGATCGGCATCGGTCTCCCATGAAACGCTCCATCATTGCTTCAAACATGGCTTGGACGTTAGCTTGGGTCATGAGCAACGTGTTGGTATCCTCCTTTGGAGGTACTGAAGCCTGTGGGGGCTCCTGGGGCCCCGAATGGCATGCAGCCCCTTGCTGCCGCACGTCTTTTATATGCTCCCATGGGGTATAGTCCTCCCCCATGGTCATCCGCTCAACACCGACCTCCAACTCCGATGAGCTATTAGAGGCAGGTGGAGAATGATACAACGACTTATCGTCGGAGCACACATCGTATGCTGCCGTGACTTCAGCGGCCTTCAATGCCACGGTGGGAGTAGGGCGGCGGGCCGCCCCCACCAACGGCACCAAATGGTCATGGATGGTCGACATCGACATCTCCAGCCTCCATGTTTCAGAATCGAACAGTTTATGCACTTTGGAGAGGTTTCGCACTTTCATGCCGACCTCGGCAAACATCGCCAGCAGGTTCTTCACCAATAGCAACGGCCGATCACTTTGGATTGGCTCGGTGGTGGGTCCGAGAAGGCGATCGGGGATCTGGGGGTATATAATCCGCATGACCTGGTCTTCGCGAATAATCGCTTCAACTCGTGGATGTAATACATCCTGGTCAGGTCTTCTTCTTTGATGACCCCATCCCCGTCCTGCGACTTTTCTTTCAAGTCGTCTTCCTCGGACGGAATTCTGAGCCTCTGCTTGGGAACCTTGGGAGGGTGGATTGGATCGTCCCGATCAGCCTCCAAGTCGTTTTCACTTTTATCTTTTCATCAAAACATTGATTCAAATACATAGGATCAGAACTTTTGTCCTGATCCTTTCCGGAACTATAGCAAGACTTGCTATAGTCCCGATCGGCTCCGGTGGGAGCCTTATGGGGAGGAAAAAACTTATTAATCCCGATCTGGTCCTCCACCCGGCCAGATCGGAAATCGCCATCCTTATCGACAACGAGAACATAAGGCGATAGCCGTTCTTTATGTCCTCTCCAGAACGATTCCACATTTAACTCGTTATAATCAATTCTTCGCGAGATATCATCTCGGTGATATCCACGATCACCAAGTGATCCGGGCACGCGCACCATTGTGGCGGACTCAAGTTCAAAATCGAACACCGTAGTGTCGAGAACCTGACCACCATCGTGCCCGGCCGTCCAACTTACGGGGGGGGGTACCCCGCGAATCTTCGCCCACGATCCGATCTGATCGTCCGCTGCTAGCAGACGACCGATCATCAACACAGGACGCTTGGTCCAATTCGTTCTTCATCTCACCTTGTGTACCCGATGGAATTGGCTGGTTTCACACTTGGTGGATCTGTGCTGGCAATCTACTTGAGGTCTAAAATGCGGAAAACCGTGCTGGGTGGTGTACCCTGGGCGGAGCTCTTCACCCTGGGTACAGGAAGACCAGCTATACTCCGAGTAAGTATACTCCAAAGGGCAGATCGATCAACCTATCGTAGAGCCCAACCAATATGAGAATAAAAGTCTGTGGTGGAGTCAAGTTCGAAATCGAATACATTTGTATCGACAACCTGACCACCACCATCGTGCCCAGCCTTCCAAATTACGGGGGGGGGGTACCCCGCGGACCTCCATTCGAAATCTGGTCCGATCTTCCGCTGCTGGCAGACGACCGGTCATCATCCAGAGACACTTGGTCCGATTCACTTAAGACCATCTCACCTTTGTACCCATTGGAGTGGGCTAGTTACACACTCGGTGGATCGGGATCGCAGATCGATTTGATTCGGTCTTGAATATGAGACCGTGCTGGCTAAGTGTACCTAGGGCGGAACTCTTCACCCCAGGTACGTACAGACCAGAAACACTCCCGAAAAATAGATTCCAATAGGTCGATCGTCCAAACGATCTAGACCTGACCAATACGAAATAATAGAGGGTAGACAATCAACCGGTCTAGCCCCTGACCAATATGAGAGAAGACCAAAACCGGTCAAAACTCCAACCAATATTAAAATGAGCCAATATGTTCACGTGAAGACCCAATATGCCCGTGAACTCCACAAACGATACCTCCACGTAAAGACCAATCCAATGAAAAGCACGTTCCAAACGTACTTGAGTTAAAGTGTCAAGATCGCCAAATCGTATTCCCGTCGAGGGACTTCCGGTGGCCAAAGTGCGCGTGCGGCGCGTCCAGACCGGGTATAATAGGCGAGAGGGGATAATTAAAACCTCTGCCCCCAAACACTCCGCGGCGGGCGGAGGCGACTAGTGTACGTGCAAAGAAAAAACGGCGACCCCTTGCTGTGGTATAGACCAAGACCAAAGGACTTCTACTTAGAAAAATCCTGCAACCAAAAGACTTCTACTTTTTTAGGCAAATCCACAACTAACCAATAATACTACCTCCCTATGGTCCCTTATGTACCCACACAAAATTATGTAAAATACCCAAAGTCAGGTGACTCACCCAAGACCAGCGTTCTTGATACTCCTTGAATTTGATAGGCTAAAAAGCCCCCCTTGTTTAGACCAATCCGAAATTCGACCAACTGCCTTGACCAAAAGTGACCAAATTTGTGGTACACTTCACCACAGCCGCCCCTGAGTCCGACCGTGTCGCACAACGATAACGGTCTGACCTCACCCATCACTTGACCAACTGGACCTTGGTCACTCACACTTCTTCACCATGGACCAATCATCTTCGACACCTGCGTCAGGTACTGCCTTTACTGCACTTGATTTTCTTATGATTCCCCTTGACGCTTGTTCTTGTCGTTCTTGCAGAAACTCTATTCGCCGAGTCACCCCACCTTGCTTCGCCTGCCCGGTCGGCTCAGTCTGACAGACCACGTAACTCTCATGCACTTCAAACATCGGAAGTGTGTCAGACTGAAGCCGACACGCGGATGCAGGATATGCTCGCAGAAAACATGCGTCTCAGGACCCAGGTGGCCCACCAGGCAACACGAGGTGCGCATCTTTGGTCTTTATCTTGTACTCTTCTTGACCCTCGTTTGTCTTCAGCTCTCGTCCCTCCCAGCATAGTCCAGGCAATAGGTGCCTTGGTTGATGCCGATAGGAAGTCCGACGATGATGTTGACCAGCTCCAACACATTTTGGAGGAGCTGATAAGCGCGCGCCATGAGCTGTCCCGTATGGAGGCTCATCAGTCCCATCTCCGGGATCAACTTGCACTTGTTCGTCGGCAGCATCTGGACGGACAGTTTGACGCGACTTCACTGCGCATGCAAGGCGACGACCTCGCGCGACGCATTGCCAAGTTTAAAAAAATGCGATTCAAGACCAGACCGGGGAGGTCCGGTCCTGTCAAGACAGGTCCGACGCTTGGACGCAAGAGTCGGGTCGCCGTCAGGTGGCACTAGACCAGTGCCGCCAGCGCTTGATGAACTTGCTACCTCCGTGTTCGACTGCTTCCTCCAGCGTAGATTGGTCCGCATCGGCAACTTTAGTCGCCTCGGGGAAAGACCAAGACCGCTTGAAGCAGGACCAAGACCGCTTGAAGCAGAACCAAGACCGGCCTCGTTCATTGGCTGATATTCAGCAGTCTGAAATTACACCAAAGTCAAAGAAGCGCGCGGACGCGCCGAGTAGCTCGAGTGCGCGGGGCACTGCGCGCGGACCTGGAATCGGGTGGAAGCGTGCAGTGTCCCATAAGCGAGCCAAGACACAGGCGCTTCTC
>CM047585.1:5526807-5610942 GCA_026184515.1 Peronosclerospora sorghi | reverse complement strand
TAGGCTAAAAAGCCCCCCTTGTTTAGACCAATCCGAAATTCGACCAATTGCCTTGACCAACACTGACCAAATTTGTCGTACACTTCACCACAAGTCCAATAATCCAATATGGAGATCCAAATGAGAACGTGATAAACTCCACGAGCGATATCTCCACGTGATAATCCAAAACTTGATGACACGTTCCAAACGTGTGTAACTTGAGCTTGAGAAGACGGCCAATGTGTACTCCCGTCGAGGGACTTCCGGCGGGCCAAGTACGTCCGTAACGCGTCCCGGCCGGGAATAATGATCCAGAGAGGATTACTCGACCCTCTGCTCCCAAACACTCTGCGGCGTGCAGAGGCGACTGATGTACAAAGCGAAAAAAGCTAGCAACTTCTTGTTGAGTTTAAGTGAGGCCTAAACGGTAGAAGCAAAACCAAGCAAAACCAAAACTAATCTACCTACGGTTCCCAATATGTACACACATGAAAATATGTAAGTACAAGCAATCTCATGTGACTTACCAAAATCCGTGTTCTTGATACCTCTTGCACATGATAGGCTTAAAAGCCTCCTGGATTTACACCAATCCGATCGCCGATAAGCCGATCGGTGTGCTTCTGACAAAAGGCGACCAAAATTCTTGAGTCCGCTTCGCCACAAAGCACTCAACGTCGGGCACCGCATTTTATGAAGCGATAACTACATACAGTATCCAAACAGCGAGTCGATCCAATAGGACACATTTGTAAAGCTTTCAATGGGATACAAGTATCCCAATTTGAATACGACGACATCCCAGACTTCAGCAAGACTTTGGTCAACATGGAAGGCACTGAGCGTCTTCTTCCGTCCAGGGATTTTTCGAACATAGATAATATTAAATAAATCAGTACAGCACGAAAAGGTTCGAGCAAAGGTGGTACGACTATAATTGGGGGGGAATACGGGTAGTAATTTGGGGGGATACGGATATCAATTGCCATCTGTATTTCTTACTTTTTAATTTCTAAAATTACGGTATCCGTACTCGTTTCTGCGTACTGCCTATTTTTGCACTGATAAGTAATGTAGGTAACCCAACATCTGTTGAAGGTATAGTATACCTTTAACTCCTTATGCATATTCATGTTAGGCTAGCGAATCGCTTCTCAATACACATTCCAGTGAACAAGTCCCTGGTTCAATCTACTTCATCAAAACGCATTACAATCTCTCTACGGGTGTCATTCTCGCAACCTAGCCGTAATTGGTTGCCGATATATTGACTTTAGACGATTTGGTAATATTGCTGTTATTATTAATCGACATCTACGACACCAAGTTTCCTCCACTACTGTGCTACAATGGATGGAAACACCTTCAACAGATACTTGTCATCGAGACATTCATCTTGCACATGTGTCGAGAAACAGCTGCTCCACCTTCTTACCAAGTATATGTCCCAAGAGGTTGCTATGTCCACAATGCCATCAATGTCAGATCGTTTTCACAAGACCGATTTTGTATCAGCTTTTGATCGGATTTGCCCTCTGTGAACATGTATGTAGATCAGGAGGTGCCTTGATGTTGAAATAACCATACAGATCATCGTAAATCCGTCTGGTCTATTTCTTAAATCGTAACGTGACTAAAGAGACGAAAAGCTTGAAAATACGAATTTGAATGGGCCAGATCCGTCAAACAGCCCACAAAAATTCCACTAGCCTTGACCAGCATAAATACCATAATACTTTGCCGAGATTACCATACATTGAGCTGAATGAGGTGTTTCACGCACCTAACCTGTCAACTTATCAGAAAATAAACCTTCAACTCTTCAGACTGTGCACCAATCCATTATATATAGAAATTGATGGGCAGATTACCCCTCCAGAAGTAGGTCATCTATCAGTGGGCCAGACGACCAACTTCAGGATGGATACATAACCCTTCCATTACTTTCCTGTGGATATATCAGCATTCCTACCATTACATTGATCGAGTATAGAGTGATTTCCAACGTGTTAGACCTTGTTCACCTTATGTACCCGTCGGTTCTGGCTATTAACATCTCTTAGTGGACTCTTCGGCGCCCAATTCGTGTTGGTGGTAATATATATACCGAGTATGGGCTGATCCTGGGTAGTAAATCATCACACAACTCCAGTATTAAATTAATCAGATATATATGATCTTGGTGGGCTGACCATGATTATTATGTGAATAGGCTTGGTCACTGGCACCTACACCTCCATCTTATACTTCTGCTTCTTTGGATCCCGGAAGACCAAACCATCAGGTCAAGATACTCTATATTTAGTGAACTTCATGGTCTCCTCAGGGATACAACTGGATCTGGCCGATGCATTGCTGTTTCTACCTGACAAAGCTATGAAACAGATGAGTGGGAGCCGCCCTCTATACTGACGATCCGGCTTCAGCACCAGATCAGCAATCAAACAAAATTCTCATGATGCTGGGTCTATGAAGTTCCCATACGGATAGAAGACTGAAGCAGATCAGCAATCAAACAGAATACTCATGATGCTGGGTCTATGAAGTTCCCATACGGATAGAAGACTGAAGCAGATCAGCGCCATCGGTTATTGGATAAACGAGCTACAGCACCAATATCACTCATTGGGAGGGTACCCCCCACATCACCAACATCACTGGTAAACAGCTAATTTTACATGATGAATATTCATGCAAATACGACTGGCTAATGATGCAATTCCGAAACCAGGACGGCCATCGTATCAGGAAACAATAATCAAAGTAGAGACGATCTCGCGAAGAAGAAGTAGCGAATAGATTCCGAAAAGCACTTGCTGATGTCGCTCTTTTAACAGCCTGATGCCGTCTCCAAAACGCTGGTAACCAACTGTGACTCTCACGAATGCTACTATGAACGACTGTAACGGCCAGCGCCTCCCACGTCCAGGATGTCATCGGGGCCTCTACCTATGACCAGTGATTAGGTAGGAAGACCACCAATCAAACGAAGGGGTTAGCTCAGAAAGAGGAATCACATCTTCTGCAAAACAAGGGTCGAGCTCACCCAGGGACACTACCATTTGATGCCCGCAATGGGAGAAAATTTCCCACCTGTAGATTATCTTTGATCAGTACCCTCGTTGCCACAAACGGCCAGAGCATCGTCACTGTTACTAGAAAGCTCGATGGGTACACTTGATATGGCCATAAAATCTTTGTCAGATCGTGGGGTACGTGATATATCACGTACCTAATAGATTAGACATACATATATTATATTTACATGTCTACGTCATAACGTCGTACGTTATAGAGTACGCCATGACGTCGAACGTTATAGAGTACGCCATGACGTCGAACGTTATAGAGTACGCCATGACGTCGTACGCTATAGAGTACGTCATAACGTCGAATGTTATAGAGTATGCCATGACGTCGTACGAAGGATAGGCTTAGAAGTAGCACAGATAGAAACTAAGGACCTAACTCTCACTTTTGAATATACCTCAAGCTTCACATTTGGTAGCACTCCTTGGCCCCCGCCGCCCCGCCTCTTCCTCGCCGACCCACCTTCCGCCGCCTCCCCGCCGCTTCCTCGACGCCTCGCTGCCCGCCGCCGACCCACCGCCTCCCTTTCGCCGTGCTAGCCGTCCTTGCAGCACCGCCGCCGGAAGCACCGCCGTTTCCGCCGTGCTTGCCGTGCTCGCCGTCCCCGCAGCACCGCCCTTTCCGCCGTGCTTGACGTCCCTGCAGCATCGCCGTCCCCGCAGCACCACCGTGCTAGCCGCTCAAGAGCAGTGACTTGGAGAGTCCACGTCAGTCCCGATCTTCTTGTAAGGCAAGGACTCCATTTCATTGGCGGTAAATCCTACCAGGCAATTGATACTGCCGCCGTTATCGAGACGTTGTCTTTAGACTATAAATAGCCATGTTTCGGTAATAAGTCAGTTGGGTTAACGGAAGTCTGCGCATCGGTTCATACCCGCCACTCGCGCAAGAAACCTGCGAAGCAAAACACCGCCGACTCGCTTGCCCTGCTGTCCGTGCAGAAGCCGGACGCCGCTGATAAGTGCCGCGCCGACCTTATCGAATCGATCCGTCGAACCAGCCGCATTCTCTGCCGGTTCGAGAAACAC
Source organism: Peronosclerospora sorghi (assembly GCA_026184515.1). Classification (NCBI taxonomy): domain Eukaryota; phylum Oomycota; class Peronosporomycetes; order Peronosporales; family Peronosporaceae; genus Peronosclerospora; species Peronosclerospora sorghi. The sequence goes on along the minus strand of CM047585.1, from coordinate 5,606,842 downwards.
TTACATACGGCTCAGCGCACCAACTCGCGCAAGAACATGAAGGCTCACCTATTAGCGCACGCCAGTGACCTGCTCAGCTTTGAGAGCACTGTAAGCTTAACAATCTCTCGCGAGATTGCTTAGCCCAAGGCCGAAAACACCCTGGTCTCCAAGTCGAAGAAGTCCTTAAACCTGGACCAAAAATGTCAAGAAAAATAATTAAATAGTTAATATCAATCTATAACTGATATTAGCTAAATCATGTCTTCTCCAATCACTTCTGATTAACATACCCAATTGCTTTTTATTATGGTTGCGACCATGGAAAAATCAAACACAGTTACTGGAACAGCTGCAAAAGTCACAACAATTATCGGAAATCAATCTTGAAGGTGTAAAGCTTCCGACATATGGAGAGGGAGATTGGACGAATCGTTCCAGCTCTATAAAGAGCAAGTGGAGCAATACTTTTTCGCTAGAGGAGTTAACTGGAAGAGCCAAGAGATCGCACAAAGAATTCTTGCCGTTCTAGGAGGAACATTGAAGCAAGGTGCCGCTCAGTGGTAAGTGATGCAAAAGCAGTATATCACAACCGTAGATCATTTTTTCAGAAAAGTCGAACGGGAATTTATCTCTGCTGATTTGAAAGAGCGTTTGCGCGAAGATTTGAATAATATCCGAGAGCGCGACTACAAGGATTTGCCGGATTATGTGAGCAAATTTCGACACCTAGCCACCCAATTCCGAGACATGAGCGCGTTGGACCAGATTATGTACTTCCTACGTGGACTTTCCAGTCGTACGAAGGAAGAGGTTCAGTATCGTCGCTGTTCAACGTTGTCCGAGGCAATTACCCTTGTGTTGGACTTTGACCACTCTCATCCTCAGAGATTTTCGAGAGGAAATTCGCACGACAGACCGAGGTACAGGCCGTATGACAACAGTCAGCGAAGTCTCTCAAACAATGGTCCAGAACCGATGGACATAAGTAACGTTAAGATTCCGTCTCGTGACGAATGCCGCCGCCAAAATCTATGCTCTAAGTGTGGAAATCCGAATCACCGATCTGCTCAATGTTATCAACGCCGAACGCGCAACGATAGAGTAAAAAATCGTTCAGGCCGGAGCAATCAACAGCATGTGAATCGTCAGCATGTCAACAATATGGACAGCCGTGAAAACGAGCAAGAAACAAGCGTGTACGATCGCGTCACGTTTAATGCAGCAAAGTCCAAAGAAAGGACGAGGTTCAGCCTGTTGTCTTAGAGTCAAACAACTCTGAAACGGACACAAAATTGCAGGTTCGACTGCTATTGCGTAATGTAATAATTGTTTTCAATAAATCGGTTAAGATTATAATCGACTCTGGTGCATCAACAAACCTTATCAAACCTGGCTTGGCCTCAAAAATATTAAACACGAAAGAGGTACAAGCACGTAGTTTAGATGGAACATGGACATCAAGTCAGCCCACGAAGAAAGTAGAAGATACCATTAGTATAGATGGTATGGAGTTTCCCAAGATGCAGTTTACTGAATGGGAACTTTCGGAAACACATGACGTGATATTTGGTCAACCGTGGTTCACTAATTACAATCCACAGATAGATTGGCGCACGCAACGGATTAAAATTGCAGCTCTTACGAGATTCGAGGACATAGATGGTCCAAACTTCCAAGAAAAGATGAACAGTGGAGCCTACGATGAGGTATACCATTTCAAGATATCCAACGTCGAACCGTCAGAAGTGCCGCAGGAGTTGAAACCAGTTCTAGACGAATTCAAGGTAGTATTCCCAGAACAGCTCCCGAATGAAATGCCGCCGAAGAGAGCAGTTAATTTTGAGCACGGGAACTCGGCACTGCGTCAGGCTGCAAAATGAAGCCTGACGCAGTGCCGAGTTCCCGTGCTCCCTTCCGTCTCTCGAAGGTAGAACAGAAAGCGTTGCAGCAATTCGTGGAACAGAACATTTGTAAAGGATGGATAGAAGTGTCAAACTCTCCATGGGTCTCAAATATTTTGGGATTCCCAAGAAAGATCCTGCAACAGGAAGGTTCCCAAAACGCGCGGAATGGCTTCGAAGTCGAAATGTAAAGATCCCTAATCGTTGGGTGATTGACTATCGCTATTTGAATAGCATGTCAGTCGTGGCGAAAATTCCCTTGTCATTGATCGAAGACTTATTTGATCGTATGGTTGGATGCAATTATTTTACGTTGCTTGATCTCTCACCAGGATTCCATCAAATGGTAGTGTTACCATCAAGTCGACCGTATACGGATTTCAGAACCCAAAAGGAAACGTATCAGTGGTGTGTTGCACCAATGGGATTATCAGGAATGCCTGTAGTCTGGTCACGTCTTAAGCGAACATTGTTCGATAAGTTGGGTGACTTTCTTATCGTGTATCTCGACGATATATGCATCTTATCGCGTACAATGGAAGACGACGTTAAACACTTTCGCGCAGTATGCGAAGTGTTGCGCAAGGAGAAAATATATTCTCGACTCTCCAAATGTGCATTTGGCCGTAAAGAATCGCGTTCTTAGGACACATGGTTTCCGAAGATGGTCTACGGGTCGACCCCAAGAAAACAGATGCCATCGCAACGTTCCAAGCACCATCATGTCGCAAAAAGTTGCTCAGCTTTCTGGGATTAGCTGGATATTACCGTAAATTCATCTGCAATTTTGCAATGATCTCGCCTCCCCTTCGAGATTTAACCAAGCAAGGTACCCAATGGAATTGGGGGCCATATCGGCAAAGATCATTTGCAATATTGAAAGTCGCGCTTGAGCAGTCGTCTACTCTGAATTTACCGGACTTTATTCACCCGTTCATTGTGACAACGGATGCTTCTGGATTTTGCATCGGTGGAGTATGCTTTGTCACAAACAATAAACGGAAAAGACAACTCCATATAGTTTTACTCAAAGCATTTGGGTCCCCATGAATTAAAATGGCCTGCACACAAGAAGGAACTCTTAGCCATCAAGACCGCACTGGCGAAATGGCGTCCGTATCTCCATGGTAGACAGTTTTCAGTCTATACCGACAATTCAGCATGCAAGTGGATGCTTCATCATCAAAAAGTATCTTCGAAATTTGCACGCTTGTTAACGTTCTTTTCCCAGTTTGACTTTGTCTTACATCATGTCAAAGGAAGTTCAAATGTCGTGGCTGACGCATTATCGCGCTCAGCTGTGTCTGGGGAAAATTCAGCAGAAAATGCTGTGACTCCGTCCGATGTTCCGGATATGTCGCACGTTGTACATGAGTGTAACGAAGACTGTGATCAACATTATAAACTTTTGGAAAGTCACATGGTTCACTCCACCCTCATTCAGAACATTCCGATCGATGTTTTCCAACTCTAAATCGAAGAAGTAGAGTTGCGGGGGGAGAGTCGTCCGATAGGAGGCGCACAGGAACAATTCCACAATGCCGAATTTTACGTGTTAGGCGCACATATCAGTGACAAAGTGCGAAAAGCGATTCAGCAACGTTATAGCAAGGACAAGTTCTTCAAGGATATTTACAAAACAAAGGAGTCGAATGAAAAATTCATATTCGACAAAGGACTCATATATATGAGTCAAGATGAAGCAATGCAGCAAATATGCATTCCGGACATACCATATATAAAGACGAAGATACTATACGCGTTTCACGATTCAGCCACAGCAGAACATCCAGGAGTTCGAAGAACTTACATGAAGTTAAAGCAATGGTACTACTGGCCAAAGTTACTCGAAACTGTGCAGAAGTACGTCGAGAAATGCGAAACATGTGCTCGATGGAAGTCAAATAACCAGCGAAAGAAATGATTAATGATTCCTACCCCCATTCCGAAGGAATTCTGGGAAGTGGTGTCAATGGACTTCATTACTGGTCTACCCGTGTCAGACGGGTATGGCGCTATTTTGTGGTTGTGGACAAGTTGTCAAAAAGATCGATTTATGCACCAACTTACGCGACTGACGACTCGAAAGACACTGCAAAGTTGTTTTTTGACGCTGTAGTCCGACATCATGGAGTACCGAAAGTCATTATCAGCGATCGAGATCCGAAGTTTACAGCAAACTTCTGTAAGTCACTAATGAGCATAATGGGTGTAAAGCTAAGCATGACGACCGCTCATAGATCACAAGCGGATGGTCAAACGTAACGCCAAAACTTGGTGTTAGAAGACGCTTTACGCTGTCTGGTATCATACAGCGGAGAAAATTGGGCCAATTTACTTCGAACTATAGAGTACGCTTATGCCACATCGGTGAATGCGCCTACCAAGCTCACCCCATTCGAGATTGATACTGGAAAAAAATTATCCAATCTGATTTCTCAAGAAAGAAATTGCGATAGGCTAGAAACGCAATCAATATCAGAGTTCGCCTCGAGGTTCGCCAAGGATCGTCAAGAACTATTAAGAAAGGCACGCGAAAACCTGATACAAGACCAATAGAAACAGAAGAAATACTACGACTCGAAACGAGTAAACCTCACATTTAAGGTTGGTGACTTAGTATTATTGGACACCAAGAACTCCAAGCTCACCCCATTCGAGATTGATACTGGAAGAAAATTATCCAATCTGATTTCTCAAGAAAGAAATTGCGATAGTCTGGAAACGCAATCAATATCAGAGTTTGCCTCGAGGTTCGCCAAGGATCGTCAAGAGCTAGAAAGAAAGGCACGCGAAAACCTGAGACAAACCAAAGAGAAACAGAAGAAATATTACGACTCGAAACGAGTAAACCTCACATTTAAGGTTGGTGACTTAGTATTATTGGACACCAATAACTTACCACTCAAGACAGTTAACTCTCACAAGGAGTTAAAGAAGGCAAAGCTCGCTGCAAAAAAAGTGGTACCGTTTGAAGTGATCATGATGATCAACCCGAATGTAGCTAAGTTGAAGCTACCGCGAAATATGAGGAGGTTACACACATCGTTCAACGTCGACCTACTCTCTCCATACAAACCAAATTGCTCTGAGTTCACTGGACGACCGATTCCGAAAGCATCTCCGGTTATTATAGAGTCCGATACTGGAGACGCGTTGCACATCGTGGAAAAATTGCTTCGTCGTCGGCAGCGCAGCCGCCATATCGAATTGCTAGTGAAATGGCATGGACTCCCAGAGTGTGAAAGTACTTGGGAACGCGAAAAAGGTATCGACACGTTTCGCATTGGCAGCAACTAGTAAAGGGCTTTTGAGACATCCAACGCGAAGTCAAGTCAGGGGGTATGTCAGATCGTGGGGTACGTGATATATCACGTACCTAATAGATTAGACATACATATATTAGATTTACATGTCTACGTCATAACGTCGTACGTTATAGAGTACGCCATGACGTCGAACGTTATAGAGTACTCCATGACGTCGTACGCTGTAGAGTACGTCATGACGTCGTATGTTATAGAGTATGCCATGACGTCGTACGAAGGATAGGCTTAGAAGTAGCACAGATAGCGAACTAAGGACCTAACTCTCACTTTTAAATATACCGCAAGCTTCACAATCTTGGTGAAGACCTTGGTCAGGGGATGGAACAGTCACTAGTGGAAGAAGAACGCGATCGGTCCCTGGTCATCCGGATTTCATCCGAGCTGATCTCGGGTGTCCCCACCATCTTCATCCTCAAAGAGCGTGGCTGTTTCTTAGCCTTTCATGGACGAGCCTTGCTGAGCGTAGTCCGACCCTTAAGGTTACGGCGAAGGCATAGATACGATCCGTGTGGCAAATAAGCATTTGCAGAAGTGATTCACGCAAGATAGAAACGTTAGAGGCAGACGCTACATGTGAAGCAATCTGCTGTTCCGATTGATGAAGAGCCGGTGTAGAAGATGTAACATGTTGAGCCAGTTTTTTCCTTACAGAATCCAAAACGAAGATGGCGTGGCTTTATAAGAACCTCAACGAGTTGTCTGACGTGAACCATGTCAATCTTCAGCTACAAGCTGACAATAGGCGCCTTGATAATCAGCTTATCAGCATTCGCGATGAGTTTTCCGATTCGATTCATGATAACCGTCTCTTACGGATGGACAACAATACACTTGGCGGCCGGTTCTTCAGCGGGCGCAGTGAGATATAGATGATGCAGAAAATTGGATGCTTTGAAAGTATCCCGCATAATGGCCGAGGCCGGCACTCCTCAAATCGAACTAAAGTTGCCTATCTAGAACCTGCATTGCTGATAAGGCGCGAGCTTATCAAGTACTGTTTTAAGGGCGTAGCCAGATGACAGGAGGCGCTCTCTAGACTTAGTCCTGCGGGACAGCTAATACGACTACCCAGGTTGATTAGATCGCGCTGAGACATCGAAAAGTATTGTCAAGAATTACAGTTATTGATCGAAAAGGTCAAGACGAGCCCGATGACGATCATCCCGGAGCTTTGGACAACGTTCTAGGTCCTGTTGGCACCGAATCAGGTCTACGTTACGCTCGTGGTCCAAGAGGATGTCCCGTGACTCTCGATCATGCGGCAGTTCACGCAGATTGATAATAAGTTTAGCTCAAAAGTGGTGGTTTTACGTTTTGAACCTTTAGTTGACATGATCATCTTGGTATGCGAATCATGGAGGTAGATTAAGCTATCTCAATCCTAATCATGCTCCGGCCGAAGCCTAGATGAGCAGGAAACCGATTATACATTTGTACGGAACAATTTATAGAGTAGTACTGTCAAGTCCGAGTCAAAATCAAGAATGAGATTGAGAGTTAAAGACAAAAGCAGAGAATATGCAACACGCTAATGAGTAGTTGAACTTGCAGCTCAACTTGAACGTTGAGCTTGCAGTTGAAATTGAATGTTGAACTTGCAGTTGAACTTGAACGTTGAACTTGCAGTTGAAATTGAACGTTGATCTTGCAGTTGAACTTGAACGTTGAACTTGCAGTTGAACTTGAACGTTGAACTTGCAGTTGAAATTGAACGTTGATCTTGCAGTTGAACTTGAACGTTGAACTTGCAGTTGAACTTGATGGTGAGCTGGCGACATTACAAATAGGGTCGGAAGCGGATAGGTCATATTCCAGTTTGGCGATCGACCCTTCTATTTCTTTTAAATGTATCTGAGCTTCCGGTTCTCGATAGAAAGACCGCGTTATCGCGTTCAACGCGAAGCCCTAGTTGTAGCCGGTGCGTATACGCACGGTGCGGCTAGCGCACAGAGGAAGACTTTCCTAAAGTGGCGATATGCCACTACTTAGCCGATACGCCCTTATAAAAGGGCTTAGTAAGAGATTGCTCTCTTACTCGGGGCCAAGATTTCCCTTGGTTTACCAGTTAGAATGAACTAACTCCTTGAAACAAGGCTTCCCTTAGAAAGAGAGTAGCTAAGGGAGGTATTCCCTTTGGCTACAAACACTCACGGCACGCGCGACCGGTCGAGGTCGTGCGTCTAGATGGATTAACGTGTTTTGTAAACTGAATGTATATTTAATATATAATTAGCCTAAATTAATTTAAACTAATGTAAACTATATGTAATACTAAGTAGAATTTACTCCATTCGTACCTAGCCAAAATGTAATGTACTCACATGTGTACCAACACGTTGCAGGCTACCACGCCTCCACCAAGGGCTCATGCCCTGGTTGGTTAAAATAACCAATAGGTCCAAACCTTTCGGACCGGTCAATTCTGACCCCAACCGTAGTGTACTTACGTACACAACATAACTAAATGTAACCAAAATGTAACCCTGTTACACTAGTAGTGCTTACGTACTACATTTTTTGTATGTTCTCGATATTAAGCACGGAGAGCAGCCACGTACTCGAGGCAATATGGACAAGGGAATAACCCGGATGTTCTGATCAGCAACTTCAGCTTCACGTGAATCACCTCCGCCAATGCGCGTGTAAGTATGCTCTTCCCACCTGGCGGGTGGTACTCCAGAGTACATGATATATGAAAATTTCACTACAAGGTGTAGAGGAGCCATTCGACGTAGTTGATGGAACGTCGCCTGTTATGTGGTGTAGTCAAGTTCAAAATCGAACACCGTAGTGTCGAGAACCTGACCACCATCGTGCCCGGCCGTCCAACTTCCGGGGGGGTACCCCGCGAATCTTCGCCTGCGGTACGATCTGATCGTCCGCTGCTGGAAGACGACCGATAATCAACACAGGACGCCTGGTCCGATTTGTTCTTCATCTCACCTTGTGTACCCGATGGAATGGTCTGGTAACATACTCGGTGGATCGGTGCTGGGAATCGACTTGTGTCTAATTGTGGGAGACCGTTCTGGGTAGTGTACCCTGGGCGTAACTCTTCACCCTGGGTACGAACAGACCAGTTATACTCCAAGTAAATATACTTAAAATAGCAGATCGCTCAATCGATCGTAGAGCCCAACCAATACGAGAATACAAGTCCAATAATCCAATATGGAGATCCAATAAGAACGTGATAAACTCCACGAACGATATCTCCACGAAATAATTCAATGACTTGATAACACGTTCCAAACGTGTGCAACTTGCGCTTGAAAAGCCGACCAATGCGTACTCCCGTCGAGAGACTTCCGGCGGGCCAAGTGCGCCTGTAGCGCGTCCCGGCCGGGTAAAATAAGCTGGAGTGGATTGCTCGACCCTCTGCTTCCAAACACTCAGCGGCGTGCAGAGGCGACTGATGTACGAAGCGACGAAACGACTTCCCGTTGAGTGTTAAAGGCTGAAAATTAACGCCACTAAGTAAAAACTATCCCCTATGGTCCCCAATATGTACACACATGAAAATATGTAGGTACACGCAATCTCATGTGACTTACCAAAATCCGTGTTCTTGACACCTCTTGCACATGATAGGCTTAAGAAACTCCTTGATTTCTACCAATCCGATTGCCGCTAAGCCAATCGGTGTGCTGCTGACGCAAAACGACCAAAATTCTTGGGTCCGCTTCGCCACAGTTACGGCATCGGATATAGGGAGAGTCGAAATGGTTAGTTTATCAGTATAAGCGCTCGGATCCCGGTCGCCCCATGGAAAAAGAGAGAGACAAACTGTTCCAAGATGATCGAGGATTTTTATGAAGTGGTGGTTACTTACTTTGATCAGCACATTGGTCGGATGGAGGGTGATCTGAAGCAGTGAACATGGATGTGGTTAAGGATGATTAAGTTATCGGAAGGGATGACAGTATCTGGGGAGTGACGGCAACATGTTTGCGAGGTTGGTGAAAGATGGAGTATGTGGATACTCTCCACACGTTCTGTACGGCTACCACAAGGCTCGGGGCAGCTGATGTAGAAGTTGCTGTTTTAAGTACGCGGCAGTTGATTACGGTTGGCTACAGAAGGTACGTTCGGATGTGATAAAGTGAATATTCGATCAAGTATGGAGTCTTAAGGGATGTGAGTACTGTTTGTGGGACAGTTTTTTCCCGTGTTGGATTCAGTGGCTAGGAGTATTTAGTCATTCCTTTCTTACCTTGTATTCAATTGGATATGCGATTCCTTCGTTCCCTGGCTTTATTGGCAATATCCTCCATTCCGTATATCTGACTTGTTGATGTTAAAATTTACCACTTTGTTGGAAAAGCTATACGGGGAGAGATTTTCAAAGGACGAAACCGCAGTGGTTTAAAGTGGTTTAGATGCATGGAATTTGTGATTAATATTTGGGACTAAAGTTTGGGATTAGAGTTTTGGACTAAATTTTTAATTATATTAATACGATTTTTATCTTTCTATCTTCACTATAGATCTCATCCCCGTCTATCTGAACTTACACTAAGAGCGCCCTTTCATGCCCGTGCATAAGACACCAAACACTGACCGTCTTGAGCTTAACAAGTTGTCCGCACGCGTCCCCAACTCGTGTCAACTTCCCACAGGTTATGCGCTTAAGGGGACACCGGGGCATTGAGATTTTACGATTTTGATTGATTGGAGATTGCGCTCTAAGTTGTTTCGATTGGAATTTTTTCATGGAGATTCAGATAGAAGTCCCCTGTTTATATCGAGAGATTATCGCTGTAGATTTTTGTGCTTTTTGGGATTGATAATTTCTCATTCCCTTAACATGGAAGAAGAAAAGGTTGATCAAGCAGATGTATTAAAGGTACTGCTTGATCATATGAGTCAGATGAATAAGAGGTTGAGAAGATGGAAGAAGAGCGCTCTCAAGCGTCCAGTACATCACCAGTCTCCAGGAAGGGATTGACGGTTGTAAGCGGTGAATAGTCCCTTCATGATAGCCTGAAGAATTTTGGTCCGTTTGGTAGCCAGATGACCATGAATGACCTGGCCGGAGAAGAAGTTATTGAGCGTCCCGACTTGCATCATGCGGGAGCGCAGCATGTACGCCAAGGTGGAACAGCAGTTTGTGTTGGTGGGGATGAAATTAACTCACCTTGAAATGTGTTCGAAAATCAAGCTGCGTATCCGCCTGGTGCAAAGATACCAAAGTTGACGATTCAGAAGTGTAAAGGGGTAGAAATTTACCCTGGACTTGGGTCAGGATTCCAGAAATGGGCGTTTCTCTTCATAGAAGCCCTGGAAATCGTCGAACTGACATCGGGTTTTACATGGACCAAACATCTGAAGGCAAAAAAAACTTGGAGAATATTTGGACGGAGCAGCCGGCCAATATTTCAGAGCAAATATTGGCACTTGGTTGCAGTGTTCCCCGAACTTAAATTACGTGCTGGAGCAAATGTGTTGTGTGTTTAAGGTGAATATATCGTACCGACAAGCCGCGTCACTGTTCGCAACGGAAAAAAAGGATACCAAGCGCACCTGGAACGAACATTTTCTGTACTTGGTTACCCTATCTCCTGGGAGTAGTTCAAGTGAGCGACCGATAGTCGAAAACCTTGTAAATAATCTACACCAAGGCTGAAAATCGCTATGATGTTTTGGCATGACCCGAACAGGGTAAATTCCATTCAGCACGACCAAGAATTGATGGCATGGGCGCAAGAGGTCGAAAACGACATTTTCAAGGGTAAACGTGAGTCAAGATCCTCAGTAAACGCCGTAAATGAAGGTAGGCACAAGTTAATATGCTATAGGTGCGGTGACGAAGGACTCCATCGCTGGGATTGCACAAAAAGAAGCCACCAGCAAGGGGAAGGAGACGCGCGAAAGACTATCATCGGAAATGGAAAGCAGTACGTGCTGGCCGTCACGGAGACGAAGAAAGAATTTGCTGATCCCGTCGCCCAAAAAGGTTGTCGACCGGCAAAAAATGGATAGTCGACAGTGGGGCCAGCCGGTACTTAGTGTCCGATGAAGGCAACTAACGAGTATTTAAAACTCCCAGATGGAGGTTACCTGATAGTCACGAATGTTGGAAGAGTGTTTTGGAAGAGCTCACACGACCGATTTTCGACCATCACGCTCACGGAGGTTTATTTCTCTCCCAGGTTAATAAGAAACTTTATTTCTCTTGGATGTCTAAAGAAGAAGGGATGCGTACTAGTCGACGATGAAAAGAACATGTCCCTTACGTTGAATGGGGAGGTATTGTTCCATGTTGACGTCTGTGGTTCGATTTTTGAAGCGAATTTGGTATTAAAAAATTATCGAAGTGTTTTTCAGAATTCAAAGACACCGTGATGAATGTTACTGAAGTAGGAGGTGATGTTCGTACACAGGAAGGAAGCCTGTACCATTTCCACCTACGGCTAGGTCACCTGGACTACGACTCCATTGAAAGGATGACCAGGTACTCCAGGTCAGGTATCCAGCTTTCGGAACACAAACGGCCAAACTACCTGACCTGTGCCCAGGGTAAGGGGGCAAGGAAGCCTCAGTCTAAAAAAGATACCGGTAGAAACGGCCAATTGACCGCATTGGTGGCGTCCGATTCAGTGATTTAAAGGGAGCGATCACGCCACGTGATCGGCGTGGCAACAGGTTTTTGGTTGTGTTCGTCGACCATTTCTCGAATCATGTCCGTGTGTTCGCTGCCCGGACGAAAGACAGGGCATCGAAACATTTTGAATATTTCTTTGTATGGTTTGAAAATTAATTTCACTGCCGAATTCACTTGTTACGAACTGACGGGGGTAGAAAATTTCAAACGGTCGATTTTTCTGCAAAAAGACGGGGGTGCGTCGACAAGTCACAGAGGCCGTGTGCCTAGCGTCGAACGAAAAAGCAGAAAGGATGGATCGGACCATTTTCAATATGGTCCGATGCATGATTTTTGGCTCCGGTGTGCCGCTGACCTATTGTTCTGAGGAGGCCAAATACAAAAGTTGCATCCTGAACCGCAGCCCCACCAGGGCGAATCCGGGAAGGAAGGCGCCAATCCAGATGTTATCGAAGAAGACGCCTAAAGTATTGGACATCGCGTTTTTTGGATCACCTTGCATGTTCTAGAGGGACCCGAAACACAAGTTGTTTTGAAAACCGGATCTGGATGTTATCCGGGTGGCGGTTGGTAAGTTGAAGTGTCCGTTGGGCCAGGAGTTTCGTGACGAAGGGTCACATGCATATGAGGTTGTGTGTAGATTAGGAGTAGGTAGAACCACAGCTATGTATTCAATCAGTTCTCAAAAGTACATCTACTTACTACTTGATATCATGTCTAACAGGGTTATGAGCCCAAGACTGCGCTATAAATTCAAGGATCATGAACGGCGAACCAAAGACAGAAGGACTCCCCTACGGGTGGGACCGCAAAGATTGGCGCACGTACAAGGGGAAGGCGCGGGCCATCTTCCGTGAACACGGGCTTCTGGATCTTGCTGAAGGCAATATAGATGTCACCTGCTTGAGGAGTGAGTCGAGGGAAGTCTACGACAAGAAGCAGTGTAAGGTCTTTCGTATGATCGGTACGACTAACCCGTCGCACCGATTGAAACAACTCGACCAGTATGAGCGCGGGCGGATATGTGGGCGGCGTTGTGTGAAATCTACGAGAGACTTCAGGATCCTACGATCAAAGAGATCATCATTCTGCGAAGGTCAGAGGAGTTGCGGGACATAAGTGTCCACCGTCTGTAGATATCGAAGTTCACATGGCTAAGATGTTCCGACTTCGGAAGGAGTTGTCAAGCCATGAGTACGAAGTGAACAGTATCAACATGAAGAATATGATGTTGGACAGTCTATCATACCAGTACGAATTTGAGCAACTACGTGGTGCAGTTAAGTACGGTGGCTCTGTTGGGTCCATGACGCCGGAGAGCCTCCGCGTACTTATCGAACAGGCGGCTGAGCGTCAATCGTGACGCAAGGAACGCAGTGCCCAAGGATATGATGGCGGCGGACGGTCGACGTCAAAGAATGGAAGAGGTCAAGGAGTGCGGTGGTGAAGGCCGTCAGGGACGCGCAGGTGGCGGCGGAAGCGCCCACCAGAGAAAGTGTTTTAAGCGCGGCCAGACTGGTGACTTGAAGGTCAACTGCCCGCAGCAGACCCAAGGAGGTGATGGCAGCGGAGGCGGCAAAGCTAAAGGCTTCGGTGGCCAGCGCCCAGACCAACGCACGATTTTCACTCGGGGCCGCGATCCAACAGACTCTCCAGTGCGTGTGGAGACTAGTATTACGACTGGAGTCGTTGAGGAGGAAGAAGCTTCAATGAAGCCGCGGGAGAAGCCGATCAGACGGAAAATTTCACGGTCTCGTCGAATTAGTGGTGTTTTGACACCGGTTCGACTGTTCATATCGTTGGCGACAAGGACCTGTTTGTTCATTTCGAGGAGATCAGTCTAGATGATTTCAATGCGAAGGTGCATAGTGTGGCGGCCACCACACTCACCAAGGCGTCTGGGACCGGAAAAGTCAAAATTGTCACTGAAGTGAATGGTCGAGAAGTCGAGCTCTTCATCGATGATGTTCTCTATGTGCCGGACGCAAAACACTGTCTGTTCTCGACTAGTCTCTCCATGGATTAAGGCTTCGAGATCGACTACGAAAGGAAGACGAAGGCATACAGCGTGCAAAAGGATGGTCAACACGTTATCCACGCTGAGCATGAGCACGGGCTGTGGTTGTTCCACACAAAGGGTAGCGCGCGTAAGAAGTCGATTCCGACAGCAGAGCGGGCTGTCGTGAACTACGCCTTAGTAGAAGGCGTTGGAAGTATTCACGTGGCACGAGCGTCTGGCGCACGTCAATGGGAAGTACCTAAAGGTGACGGTCGACCGCGGTATCGTCAAGGGCATGATGCTCACCTAAAGAAAGCCGAAATCTTGTGACGCCTGCCATATCGGCAAGCAGAAGCGGCGTCAGCAAAAGTTGGATCGTGACATCACAGCCCCCAACCAAATCGTCTATGCCGACTTGTTGTTCCCAGCTCAGAACAATGGAACCAGCTACTCGGCGGTCCTAGTGCTTACGGATGGGTGGAGTAAGTTTCTCACTGTCCACTTGCTTAAAGACAAGACTGGAGCGACCTTGAACCGGCATATGCAACAATACGTGGTCTGAACCAAACGGCAGGCTGGCAGGGGCATCAAAAATATCATAAAGCGTTAGTACCAGCCCGCGGCGAGCGCGAAGTTGACGATACAGCGCGTCCTCACTGACAAAGGCGGCGAGTTCACCAACAAAGACATAGAAGCCTGGTACGCGGCGCGTGTAATCGAGCACGTGACAGTTGGGCCGAAAGGTTCGCACCTGAACCCATGCGAACGAGCTCACCAGTATCTGATCGAAATGGTAAAGACACAGGTGCAAGCGTCTGGATATCCCCCTTCGTTCTGGACGTATGCACTGAAGAACGCAGTGTACATCAAGAACCGCGTCTACAGTAAGCCAATTGAAGGAATAGAATCTTTGGTGTCAAGCCTGACATCCATCACATCCGTAAGTTTGCACCCTCGCCTACGCGCACATTCCCGTCTCGCCAGAACGCCAGAAGCACGACAACAACGCGATCGTCGCGTTCTTACATGGATACTCAAAAGACAAGGTCGGCTGCGAGGTGTTCATCCCCAGCGATAACACGGTAAAATTTGTTCCTGAAGTGCGAGTGCGTAAAGAGGTGACGTACGGTGATCGTCACCACATCGAGCCTGAAGATGAGGACCAAGCGTCGTGGCTACGCTTCTAGACCGAACCACCAGGTTTTATCTACCATTTAGACATTGACGCAGACGGTGACGACAAGTACGATGACTCGGAAGACAATTCATCGTCCTCCAATGTCTCAATGTTGTCCACGGCCTAGTTGGTGGGCGATTTCGAGGACGTCAACGCGTCTGTGTCCCGTGAATGCAGCGAGACAGATTCGATTCGTTCTGTCCACAGAGCAGCCATCAGCCAGAATGATAATCACAGAGAGCGAGATGATTCCAGTATCTCCAAGGTCACAGGCGCCGCAGAGGAAGAGTAAGACGCGTCCGACAGATCAAGTGACCACGGACCCGTTCAGTCGAATTCGGTTCCAATGTTGGTTTAGACGACAATTGTAGCCGGTGCGTAAACGCACGGTGCGGCTAGAGCACAGAGGAAGACTTTCCTTAAAGCGGCGTTTGCCGCTACTTAGCCGATACGCCCTTTTTAAGGGCTTAGTAGGAGAGAGCTCTCCTACTCGGGGCCAAGATTCTAGGGTTAGTTTACTGTAGCCTTTGCTAGTGCCTTAACGGCAAGGCTACCTTACTAAGGGTGTAGCTAAGGGGAGGGCTCCCCTTACGCTACGGCACTCACTACACGCACGACCGGTCGAGGTCGTGCGTCTGTAAGATAGAGTGAAAAGTAAACTGAATAGATTTAATATGTAATTATTTAAACTAATATAAACTATATGTAACACTAAGTAGAATATTCCTAATTCGTACCTAGCTAAAATGTAGTGTACACATCTATGTACTGACACGTGGATGGCTGACACACCACCACACCAAGGTCCCATGCCCTGATTGGTTAAAATAACCAAAGGTTCGAAACCTTTCAACCCGGCCAATACTGACCTTAACCGTGGTGTACTCATGTACACCAACACTCAGTGTTACCCGAATGTAACCCCGTTACATCCTCCCCCATCAAGACTATTGCTTACGCAATAAACAAAATTTTGTTGGAGAACTCCAACGCCAGTTCCCCTGGCTATCCATATGTACACCTCCAGTGTGCTATGGCGTCTCCTCTAGAAGAGGTAGACTACTCCAAAAACTCGGAAGTGGATGCCTTTGGGGATACCTCCCCAATGGTGAGCCACTCCGACAGCGCCGAACGGCGTTGTCGGCAGCCTAATCCCCTCCTCACACGTGAGGAAAATTCACTAACCAGTGCGGCACCCCTGCCCGTATCGGATGATACATCCAAATCACCAAAGGCGATCATCACTAATGAGCTGGACGCAGCTCAAGACTCCCAACTTGCCGCACAGGCACTAAGGGCTGCGTTACGCGCCCCCAAACGCCCGTCAAGGGCGGCAAATAATTTCGATGGTCCTCGTGACCTTCCAAGGTGGGCCAGGCGTTTGGTAAGGACTAGTCTAGCGTCCTATACCCCTGGCCCCGCGGCTGAACAGCCGTACCAATGCGAACGCTGTGAGAAACTCCGGCAACAATTGCTTACACAAAAGCAGTTCACTAGCGTCTCGTACCGAGAGCGCTTAAACAGGCAGGCACAAGGTGCCCCTGTTGAGAACATCCGCGAGGTTCCTATTCGTTCTTTCTCCGGGAGAAAGTGCCGATGATGCAGAGAAAAAAGTTCCGCGCTTGGGCGGAAGGGGAGAAGCTTCTCCCAGCTTCGATGAGTTGCATGACAGCTATTCCCGTCGAGACATTTGGGTGGAGAGGGTGTTGCGCCTTTTATTTGCCAAATCTAAGGCGATGGAGCAACTACGTGCTCCGTATCGCACGCGCTACGCCAGCGCCCCTGTCTCCACCATGGTGTCCGGAGACAGTGTGGTCGCCACATCTGCCTCCGGCAAACTCCCACTTATTGGGAGTGAAGGGGCTTCTCATGCCCCTCTGGTCGTTGACCTACAGCGGGATTCTCCCGCTCAAAAGCGTCAACGACGTCGCGGCAATCCTGCCGTAGGGGAGGCTCGAACTCCCACGAACTCTGTGAGTGTGGATAACCTTTCCACTTCACCAGATACTGGGTTTGACCCCGATGATGGCGCTGCGCCATCAGCCGCTCCACATAAAAGTGTGGAGTACTCTCCGCATCAAGCATTGGTGGAGGAGGTCGCGCAATTGCGACGTGAGATTCGCGCGCGATGTGATCGACACAGCCATCGCATCCATGATCTCCACGAGGGGCTCCGCGATGAGCGGGATGCCACTGATAGCTTCGAGAGGCGGGTTGCCTCTCTCGAGACGACCGTTGTGGAGCTTCGTGGTCGCATTTTAGCCCTTTCGGTCTTCCTTCGCCCTACCGTGCCTTACGGCTCTTACGGGTATCCGCCTTTCCACTCCCCTCCAGGAGGGGGCCCGCCTCCGGGTCCTGGTATGTCTTAAGCATACCGACATAGAAGGTTGGATGCGTACACATCACCTTTGGGATGTCCAAGGTATACGATAAGCCCTTTCGGGCTAGTACCTTAAAGGGCCCCACAAACCTGGGGAGCAGTTTATTGCGCAACACATTTGAAACTGCATGTGTAGGAAGATGTTTAGCGTTTAATAAAACACTTTCTCCTACTTTGTATACCTTTTTGTTACGCCGCCCCTATCGGTCAGCTTGCTCATTCTGCTTGTCTTGGCTTTCCGCCATGGCATCGCAGACGTGTCGTAAGACACTAAGGCGCGTCGATAAAAACTTATCGATGTGCTTTCGCACAGATACAGGGCTGACATCAGGGAATCCTCCCCCCTCAAGCCCTGGGCCACAAACACGTGGCGTTAACGGAACCCTCGGATTCACCAATCCGTTCACGTAAAACGGGGTAAGCCCCGTAGATGCATGTACCGAATTGTTGATAGCAAATTCAACCATCGGGAGCATCTCACTCCAACTCTTTGGAGAATCCGGACATACGCTCCGGAGAATATCCTCCACAACGCGATTAACGTGTTCCGTCTGACCGTCCGTCTGCGGATGATCCGCAGTGGACATGAGGAGCTTGGAGCCTAGCACCTTAAACAACGCTCCCCAGAATTGTCCCGTAAAACGGGGATCCCGATCCGACACAACGGAATCGGGTAGACCATGCTGTCAAAAGACACGGTCTAGGAACACTTTCGCTGTTCCTTGTCCATCTATGGACTCTGGCACCGCCGCCAGGTGAGCCATCTTGCTCAATCGGTCTACAAAGACCAATATGCCGGTGTTCCCGGCCCTATCCTTCAGAAAACCGAAGATAAAATCCATGCTAATGGATTTCCAACACTCCGTTGGAACCGATAAGCTCGCCAAAGGCGCAGCTGAACTTGCAGAGGGTTTAACCCTATGACACTTCTCACAGGTGCGTATATACCCACCGACCCACTTATACATATTGGGCCACCAATACAAAGCGCTTAAAGCGCTGTAGGTCTTATCCCGACCTAAAGGACCCCTGGTAGGGGCGTCATGTGCCTCAAAGAGGACTCTATACTTCAGTTCCTCATTATGAGGAATTACCACCCGCGGAGTGTCCTCCGCGCTCGTGCTATAAAATAGCAGACCGTCACAGTACCTGTAACGGTGTAACCAAGCTCTAGCTCGACTTGACAGGGTAGGCCCAGATGAGCCAAGTCCCTTTCCACCCAACGCGCTGATTAGCGCCGTACACTGTGGGTCTTTCTCATACGCCTGGCGTATGAGATCCACCACAGACGTGGTGACGATGGTCGCGTGAGCGAGCGCGTAATCGGGACGACGCGACAACGCGTCTGCAAGCACGTTTTGCTTGCCAGGTTTATACTTAACCTCAAAGTTGTACTCCGCAAAGAAGGAGAGCCAACGGGCCATCCCTTGCGAGAGATGAGGCGACTTTGTCGCTGTCCGTAAGGACGCGTGGTCAGTATAAACCACGAACGGCTTTAAGCCGAGTAGGTGAACCCTAAATTTGACAAGAGCATACTTCATTGCAAGTAGATCCTTGTCATGAACGGGATAATTCCGTTCTGCAGCTTTAAGCTGCCTCGACTCAAACGCAATTACGCGTTCCCTTCCTGCATCGTCTGCTTGTAACAAAGCACATCCGATTTCGAAATCGGAGGCGTCGCAGACGACACTAAATGGTTTCCCAGAGTCTGGGAGAGCAAGAACGGGAGCTTTAACAAGCTCCCCTTAACCGCTTTGAAGGCGGTTTGGTCTTTGGTTTCCCAACACCAATCAACGTCCTTCTTAAGAAGGTCAGTTAATGGCTTCGCCATTTCAGCGTATTTCTCGCTGTACTTGTGGAGATAGTTGTCTAATCCAAGCCACTTCCGTAAATCTCTAAGATTTACAGGCGAAGTCCACTCCACAATGGCTTTCACCTTCGCGGGATCCGCCCGCACTCCATCCTTACCGATGAAGCATCCGAGGAAAGGAATTTCCTTAGCACCAAAGATACACTTGGATGCGTTTGCATATAACTTATGCTCTCGCATACATTCGAGCACTGCTCGAAGGTGTATCAGATGCGTCTGAACATCATACGAGTCGCCTTCCGCACGACTATGGACGAATATATCGTCGAAGTACGTCTGAGCGTACTTCCTATGAGGGCGGAAGAGTTGAGTCCCCAAACGATTGAAAATCGCTGGTGCATTTGAAAGCCCTTGTGGCATAACAAGCCACTCCCACAGCATGCCACTAGTCGTGCTAACCGCTGTCAGCGGAATATCGGACGCTCGCATGAGCACCAGATAATACCCGTCCACCAGATCTAGGGCACTGTACACAGTACAGCCCGCCATATTGTTCTGGAGGTCATCCTTCCGAGGAATCGGAGTCTACATGGGTACAGTAGCTGCATTCAGCTTGTTGTACGCATGTACAACGCGCCACTTTCCGTTCGGTTTACGAACACAAAAAGTGGGAGATGAATGGGGAGACTTGCTCTCCCGTACCATCCCTGCCTCTTCTTTCCCCTTGAAGAATGCGTCGATGACGTCGCATTGCTCCTTGGGGAGAGGCCACTGCCTAGTGACGCAGTATTTGGTTCCGGGAACTAAATCAATTTCATATCGGAATCCCCGATCCGGTGGTAACCCCATCGGCGGGTTGTCACTAATGACATCTCCAAATTCCTTTAATAAGGAATGGTAAGGGTCCTCAGGATCCGCGAGGATCTTGAGGCCGCTTCGGGCATTTAATGCCTGTTTGGTTTTTACCAAAACCTACTCGTCCATCGTGGATGAGGAGTTTAACTCCTCTTCCGGACGTAACACGACGAGCTCGTCGATTTCATCTGCTTTCAAAGCAGTCTCAAACTCGTTGAAGGACATCTCCTCCAACGACAACATCTCGCCTACCCCAGGCAACCGTTCCAGGCTTACGCCTTCTGTGACAACACCTGTCACACTATTCAGCATCCTGTAGGACTGCTGACTACTGGCCTCGGGACTCATCCCGAGACCCAGATGAGGGGAGTCAATTGCCCCATCTATTGGAAGCACCACGCGCCTATCCACAGAGGTCTCTACCTCTACCACCGGTGACTCGCCGGTATCACCTATAACGGCGTAATCGGAATCATTTCCGACGTGCGAAAGAGACGAACTTCGGGGTCTCTTCGCTTGGAAGCGCCTCGCGCTTAACCACAGGGGTATCTACCCCTACCACTGGAGTCGCAACTTGTTCTCCGGACACGGCGTGGTCGGAATCAATTCCGACCTGTAGAAGAGACGAAATTCGGGTCTCTTCTCTAAGCGCCTCGCGCTTACCCTCAGAGGATTCCACCTCTATCACTGGCGACTCACCAGTCTCGCCTATATCGGCGCGCGGATTAACCGCCGAATCCCCCTCGTTAAGGAACTCTTCCTTAACGGCATTGAGAATGATCGTTTCAGACATCCCAATCTCTGGCATATCACGCCAGAATCGTTTTTGCAATCGAGCAAAGGTGGGATCATGACTCGCCAATGCTTCACCCGACCGCGGGTGCGTTGAGCCAATGGACTTAGACTTCCAGTCTATCCATGGCTCGTGGCGTTCCAGCCACTTCATGCCCAGAATGAGGTCATACCTCGAGTCCAAATCCAGGACTAGGCAACGTTCTAAGCTTTCGAAGTCTGCAAACTTCAGCTTAAGGTCAATCGAGACCTTGGGTACAGAAACCAGTACGCCCGTCGCAAGACGGACCGTGACAACGTCACGAGAACGTGCCTCTAGGGCCTCGGCATACAGCCGACTCTTCACAACAGAAGACCGTCTGACATAATTGTCAGACGCTTCAGAGTCTATCAAGACTCTCCAAGGCTTATCAAAGCCTTTCACGTCCGCAAGGACTACCAGCAAACCTGGCTGATACACCAACTCGGTGCTATAAAGCACCGCTTCTCTCGGGGCTTTGTGCTTTCGTCCCCTACCCTGGGGCTTAACAGCACTGAGGGGTCCCCCAGTACGGCACCCCGCACCTACTGGGAGCCGTCGTTTCCCGACGGCTTGGACAAGGGCTTTTTTCCCACCCTTTGTCCCTTGTAGCGAGTGTCTCAGTGGGGATTTTTCGGACATCTGTTCCTCAGATGATCCATGCTCCCACACAGGAAGCATCTCAGCGGCCCACGCCGCTGCAATATGGCTACGAGCTCTGACTCAAAGCTCTGTGGATAAGATTCAGAGTGACTCTTAGCGGAAGGTTTCTCCTCCGCTTCGACGTGGCTCAGGTCCATGAGTTCGGGACCCATCTTAGAGGAACGGAAGTTCCTCTCGGCGTTGAACGCCATCATGAATGCCTCTTCCAGGGATTCGGGTCGGCATCGGAACAATTCCGAACGTGCTGGCCCTTCTCTCAGGCCTCCCATGAAGACGGGGATGGACACATCGTCCGAATACGCTTTCGCGTACATCCCTTCCAACAGGGTCTTAAGCTCCTGGATATAAATCTCCAGGTCCTTAGTGCCTTGACGGCACCTCAGGAACGCCAGTTGATTCTGGAAAACCAGATCAAGCGTTGCGTACATGTCCATAAGCTTCTGCTTAAGGACCTTCCATGTTGGAAACACGTCCTTGACTGATTCCGAGCATGTAAACGCCCATGTACGGGCTTTGCCCGTAAGATGGGTCAATGCAAGTCTTACTTGCAAGTGATCATCGGTCATGTTCTCTGTGGCGAAGGAAGTTTCGACCTCTCGCAACCAAACATAAAGTTTGTCACCCTTCTCTCCGGTGAACTCCTTTATCTTAAACGATAATGGAGGCGCACCCCCGTGGAATGAACTCCACCGCAACTCGCCTCATGAGCGATGAGGGCATTCACCCTTGCCTTTACGGCCTCAAGGCCCTGCTCCACTAGTAGCTTCATACCTTCTTCCCCCGTTAATGGTAACAGCCTTTTAAAGGCTTCCTGCTGGACGAGGGTCAACTATCCCAATCTTCCTGATTCATCCTTTGCATAGGATGCCTATTCTACCAACACAGGTGTTGGATTGACTACAAGTGCTACCAGATGTAGCCGTACGGTGCGGCTAGCGCACAGAGGAAGACTTTCCTTAAAGCGGAGTTCGCCGCTACTTAGCCGATACGCCCTTATTAAGGGCTAAGTAGGAGAGAGCTCTCCTACTCGGGGCCAAGATTCCTGGGTTAGTTTACTGTAGCCTTTGCTAGTGACTTAACGGCAAGGCTTCCTTACTAAGGGTGTAGCTAAGGGGAGGGCTCCCCTTACGCTACGGCACTCACTACACGCACGACCGGTCGAGGTCGTGCGTCTGTAAGATAGAGTGAAAAGTAAACTGAATAGATTTAATATGTAATTAGTCTAAATTAGTCTTAATTAATTTAAACTAATATAAAATATATGTAATGCTAAGTAGAATATTCCTAATTCGTACCTAGCTAAAATGTAGTGTACACACCTGTGTACTGACACGTGGATGGCTGACATACCACCACACTAAGGGCCCATGCCCTGATTGGATAAAATAACCAAAGGTTCGAAACCTTTCAACCCGGCCAATACTGACCTCAACCGTGGTGTACTCATGTACAATAACACTCAGTGTTACCAGAATATAACCCCGTTACAACAATCATTCCACCGCAGACGACTAAGGTGGCGTAAATGAGGAAGAAAAGCCTGCTACAGCTGCGTCTGCTGCCCCAAATGCTGACGCTCCATCGGCTGATGGAGCTATGGCAGATAACCTAGAGCCGGAGCGTGTTGGGGTACCTGAAGGTCTGGACAAGCGCCCTACACGCGATGAAACACAATCCGAACCTGAGAGAGTCCAGCTTGGAGACGCAGTGAAGGTGCGTTGAACCGGTCTACGTGAGGCTTCAACACGCCGGCCGACTGAAAGGTAAAATGACTAAGTGTTGTTTGCGAGCATTGCATTCAGAACATCGGTTAGGACGGACGACAAATCCCTGCAGCAAACGTCAATATACCAAGGTGCCGGCGCGAGGCGATGCGCTCTAAGTTCGCTGATTTGTGTCGCATGGCCGAGCTAGAATAGATGGCGGAACTGAGAGCAAAGGGTGTCTTGGAAGAGATCGAGGACACAGTGATGCGCAATGGTGATCAGGCAATCAGGAAAATGTGGGTGTACGCGTATAAGACGGACGCTCAAGGGTCCATTATTAAAACCAAGGCAAGACTTGTCGCGCTCGGAAATTGGCAGCGCCCTGGGATCGACTTCGTGGAAACGTTCGCGCCGGTAGCTCAAATGTCGTCTTTTCGACTACATCTGGCAGCAACATCGGCCGAGATAGGACTCACAGACTACGGTGGAGATGTCAACACGGCGTACCTAAACGCCAAGCTCGAGATCGATCAGTATGTTCGTCAGGTTGAAGGATTCCCATGTGAAAGCCAAGGTCATGTCTACGTGGCGAAAAAGGCCATCTATGGGTTGAGTCATTCTGGCCGCGAGTGGAACCCGAAGATCAATGGTTGGCTCCTCGAACGTGACTTCCAGAGGTGCTCCACAGAGCCCTGTATCTACTACCAGATAGTCGACAAGCGCATCGTGTTCGTCTTACTTTATGTCGATGACATACTCTGTGCTACCAACGACGAAGCCTTCAAGATCCAGCTCTTCAGGAACCTCGATACTCCCTACGGCTTGAAGGACCAAGGGGAATTGCGTGAGTACCTCGGTGTTGAAGTTACAAAACTGCTGGGGCCATCCGCATTTCTCAGAGAAAGTACGCTCACGAGATCCTCGGCAAATATGTACAAGACGACACCAAACCGACTGTAAACCCGATGGAAACTAATGGAACTAATGACAGACTCGCTTCAGCCACTGAAGACGACAATATTGACTCAAGTTTTGACTATCGTGGGGCACTAGGCATGTTGATGTACCTGGCTACCAGTACCAGGCCGGATATTGCCTACTCACTCGGCCAATTGAGTCGATCCGTGGCCAGGCACTCGTCGAAGCACGTAGGAGCGATCAAACGCGTCCTCCGCTACTTGATCGGCACGTGCGACTACGGGATCAAGTACACCAAACGTGAGAGACTTGCGTCGGATCGTGTCATTATGCTGAGTGGATTCTACGATATTGACTGGGGGGAGACCCTGAGACGCGGAAGAGCACTAGTGGCTCAGTTTTTACGCTGGAGGGTGGTGCTGTGGCGTTGATGTCGTGACATCAACCGATCATCGCGTTATTGACTTCAGAGGCCGAGTATGTCGCATCGTGTGAGGCCAGCATGGAGGCCATGACGGAGAGTAATGTACTCACGGAGATATTACAATCCTACAAAATCGAGTCAGTCATCGGAATCGACAGCAGTGCCACGCTCATGTGGAGAAGCGTGCCCAAAAATTGGCACACTTCTGGTCAAGTTTTGTCAAGGCATTTGGTCTAATTTCGGATTGGTTTAAACAAGGGGGCTTTTCAGCCTATCAGACTCAAGAAGTGTCAAGAACGCAAGTTTTGGTGAGTCACCCGACTTTGGGTATTTTACGTATTTTTGTGGGGGTACATTTAGGGACTATAGGGTAGTAGTATTTTAGTTGTGGTTTTACCTTTTAGGACAGAGGTTATACTTTTAAGTAAGGAAATCTTTTAGCTTTCGGATAAGTGGCTGAAACCTCTTCTGGTCTTGGTTCACACCACAGCTAGGGGTCGCCGTTCTTCCCTTTTCGTACACTAGTCGCCTCCGCCCGCCGCGAAGTGTTTGGGGGCAGAGGGTCGAATTATCCCCTCTCGCCCATTATACCCGGTCTGGACGAGCCGCACGCGCACTTTGGCCACCGGAAGTCCCTCGACGGGAGTACGATTTGGCGATCTCAACACCTCAACTCAAGTACGTTTGGAACATGCTATTCACTGGATTGGTCTTGGCGTGGAGATATCGTTTGTGGAGTTTCACGAGCATATTGGGTCTTTACGCGGACATATTGGCTTGTTTTAATATTGGTTGGAAACTAGACCGGTTTTGGTCTTATTTCGTATTGGTCAGGGGCTAGACCGGAACGGTCGGTCTACCCTCTATTATTTCGTGTTGGTCAGGTCTTGATCGTTTGGACGATCGACCTATTCGAAGTTATCTATTGAAAGTGTTTTTGGTCTGTTTGTGTCTGGGGTGAAGAGTTCCGCCCCAGAGATACCTACCCAGATCTGTCTTCTATATTCAAGACCGTTTCGATCCAATCTGCGATCCCGATCCACCGAGTGTGTAACTAGCCCATTCCATCGGGTACACAAGGTGAGATGGACACTAAACAATCGGACCAAGTGGGTTCTGATGACGATCGGTCGTCTTCTTGCAGCGGACGATCGGACCAGATCTCGAGTGGTGGTCCGCGGAGTACCCCCTCCGAAAGTTAGAAGGCTGGGCGCGATGGTGGTAGTCAGGTTATCGATGCTAATGTTTTTGATTTCGAACTTGACTCCACCACACTCATCATCGCGACAAACCCTACCTACAGCAGGCGAAAACGGCACATCGAGCTCCGCTGGCATTACGTTCGCGAGCAGGTACAGCGTGGGTCAATTACGTTGGTCAAGGTCCGTGGGGAAGAAAACCCAGCCTAAGCCTTCACGAAGCCGCTTGACAAGACTCGACTCAAGACACTCGGTGCTTTGATGGGCATCACTGCGGTCGCCTAGTCGTTCGAAGTGTGGACTTCGAGAGGGGGCGTGCTGGAAACCGGATCTGGATGTTATCCGGATGGCGGTTGGAAAGTTGAAGTGTTCGTTGGGCCAGGTTTTTCTTGGCGAAGGGTCACATTCATATGAGGTTGTGTGTAGATCAGGAGTAGGCAGAACCACAGCTATGTATTCAATCAGTTTTCAAAAGTACATCTGCTTACTACTTGCTATCCTGTCTAACACAAGTCACTCAAGAAGTACGCAGAAAAGCATTGATTATCGGAAAAACGATGAGACAAAAGGGTACAAGGTGCTGTTGCTTAAAGACCGAGTAGTTACGACTACTCGGCATGTTTTTCAAATCGAGTCTTTGTATCACAAGGCGAGTGAACAGATCAATCAAGACCTGGCGCGGCAATACAAGCGAGGAGAAGGAAGATGGTGTTACAGAAGAAGCTCCAAGTATGGAGGATAATCAGGAAAAGAAGTTAGAAGATGAGATCACGAAGCCAAGTGGTTCCCAGAGCCGAAGATCAATTAGAAAATTGTACAAAACGCCGAAGAGTACAGCATAAAAAGCCGCCAAGCGGAAGAAGAACTCGAGAGGGAATTTTTCTCTGGATGGAGCGCAGGAAAGGAGTACGCAAGGCTAGGGTGAAGAAAAGTCAGAGGACCAAATCGTACTAGTCGCGTATGCAGTGTCCGAAGTGAGTCACACAGGTGGAGCATATGTCCCGCGTAGTCATACGCGCAGGAGAATAAAAGGCCGGACACAGACATGTGGGCTAAGGCCGAGGCGGAGGAACTCGGATCCTTAGAAGCAATGGGGACCTGGGAATTGACACGAAAGCTGGAAAATGACCCACTGCCGACGAAGTGGGTCTACAAGACCAAGTTGAAAGCTGACGGATATGTTAAAAGATACAAGGCGCGTTTGGTAGGGGGTGGTGACAGACAGGTGTTCTGTTAGAATTTCTTCATGCCATTTTCTACGGTGATGGAGGTCAGTAACATGAAAGTGTTACTGGCGCTCTCACAAGTGTGGGGCGTTACGTATAGGCACGGGGATGATCCCAGTGCGTATCCAAAGGCTGGCGCGGAAGTAGGATACAAAATTTACCTGAGAGTGCCGAAGGGAATGGAAATTCAGAAGCGCAGTTGAAAAAATTTGGAGTAAAATCAAGCAAGAATTTGGTGTACGCCTCAAGAAGAATTTATACTGATTGAAACAGGCTGGACAACTGTGGTATGAATTGTTACCAAAAACGTTGCTGGATTTAACGTTCGTACAATGCATGACGGATACATTTAGTTTAGTAAAACGGAAAGGCAATCATGTGACGGTTGTCGGTATATACTTGGATGACCAGTTGGTTACGGGAACGTCACAGCAAGTGGTGGATGAATTTTTTCGTAACATGGAAAAATTAGAACTGAAGGACCTTGGTGATGTCGAGAAATGTCTTGGTATGCGAGTAATGGGTGACAATTGGCAAGGCTATACGATAGATAAAGAATGTATGATTGATAAACCACTAAGGAAGTATGGTTTAGAGCATGCCAATGATGTACGAACACCGATCGCGCATGAAAATCATTGCAAAGGCTCAAGTGAATTACTGTCTGAGAAAGTTGATAGAAGTGTACCAACTGTGAAGGTGTGTCAGTTGATTGTGGGGAGTCTGTTGTGGTTGTCGCGGTGCAGCCGGGCTGATATAGCTTTCGCAGTCCACCAAGTGACGAGGCACACTCACGCGACGACGTGTGGAGATTACAAGATGGCGAAGCGTATACTGCGCTATCTATAGGGATTCAAGGATATGAAGTTGCCGCTGAAGCACGATAAAGTTTTGCCGTTGCCTCTACGCATCGTGGCGTATACTGACGCGGATTTTGGAGCAGATACAAGTGATCGAAAATTGTTAGCGCTCTAGTCACGTATGTTAATGGTATTGTGGTTGGAAGGAGCTGCACGAAGAAGAGTTAAGTTGCACTCTCCACTGCCGAAGACGAAATTGTGGCAGCTGCGGCAGGTGAAAAGGAAGTACTAGGACTACAAGAACTGTTTGGAGAGGTTGGTTTTAAGAAAGCACGCCTACGGTTTTACGCATTTACAACAAAGCTGCTATCAAGCAACTGGAGAGTGAAAGCAGCTTGTCCAGCGCCAAGTACGTGGATGTGAAATTGAAGTTTCTGAAGGATTACGTGCAGAAAGGAGCGGTGAAGCCTACTCATGTTGCAAGTGACGTTATGGTGGCTCATCTCCTAACGAAGGCATTGAATACATCAATAATTGTGGAATTACGCAAAAAAATGGTTTATTTTAAACTACAGCGTTTTCGGAAGGAGTGTTGAAAAAGCTGTGCTGGAAGTGCTTTTAAAGGACGAAACCGCAGTGGTTTAAAGTGGTATATGCATGGAATTTTTGATTAAACCGTTGGGACTAAAGTTTGTGATTAGAGTTCAGGACTAAATTCTTAATTATATTAATACAATTTTTATCTTTCTATCTTCACTAAAGATCTAAGCCCCGGAGCTCTGAACATACACTCAGAGTGCCCTTTCCTGCACGCGAATAAGACACCAAGCACTGCCCGTCTTGAGCTTAACAAGTTTTCCGCACGCGCCCCCAACTCGTGTCAACTTCCCACACACTTTTCACTACTTGACCTAAAAACTCTGGCTCTGATGTATTAGATGCCCTGAGAAATAACCACATAACCACATGACGGCAGCGGGAACTGGCGGGAAGTATTTTCGCCCGTAGCAATTAACACTTAAACGTACCTACCAGGGTGAGGTTCCCACCAATGGAAGGCATTAATTGGTTTTAGTGGACTACAATCGCATTATGATTGGCATCTCAGCATGGATCAGAACACCCATTTCCGTAAACTGCCCCCGTTGTAAGAAAAATACAGCTTGAAGTCATAACTGAGCGACGGCGTCTGCCGTTTCATAGGCGCGTTTTAATGAACTACAGTTTTCACACTGATTAGAACCGATACTACACTTGATCTTAGCCAAAAGGCCGAGAAGGTATTTTAATGAACGACAGTAAATACCGCTTAAAGGTACATCTTTCATGGCGTCCCTTAGATACTTGGCTTGGTCAAGACCTTCCGCGTTTAATTGCATGTTGACTCCGCGCCCTTGAACTTTCCGGTGCCGGTTGAAGTCTGACGACAACAAGTACACTAATTCAATGAGTTAGACGGACCGCGTTTTTGTTTTTTCCCTCGAAAGGCCACCTGTCTGGCCGTGACGGCATAAATACAGTCGGGAGAATCCTTCCGAAAAAGCCGGTAACTGCTGGGTAATAGCGAGCGTCCGGTTCTCCTGGTCATTTCCCAGGTCGAGGTGAGGTTGGAAATGCTGGTAATACGGGGCCATGTTAACTGACCAAAAATTGCAGGGCGACATACCGGTATTCGATCAACGTTAGGGTGTAGTACCCTGTATCTATATGGTACAGTAGCATTCGGTCCGTAGACTGCAGAAACAATATCAACCTGGCGATTCTGCGCGTCGGAATCCATGCGTACCATTCAGCCCCCGCGTTGCAGCTACGCTTTCCTTCCAATCGATCGAACCTATGCTTTCTTCCGATGGTTACCATCACTGTAAATGGCAACGTAAACGCTGAAAAAGGATATATTCCAACACAAGCCACGAAATGCTAACATCGAACCTTCCAACCATCACTTCATGGTGATTCAACACGGGTCAGCGTATACTGACCCCAAACTCGTCGA
Organism: Peronosclerospora sorghi; assembly: GCA_026184515.1. Classification (NCBI taxonomy): domain Eukaryota; phylum Oomycota; class Peronosporomycetes; order Peronosporales; family Peronosporaceae; genus Peronosclerospora; species Peronosclerospora sorghi. The sequence goes on along the minus strand of CM047585.1, from coordinate 5,577,062 downwards.
TAAGATCAAGCTCCACATTCGCATAAAGAATAGAACATGGTTTCGAAGGGTGACGTCAATTTTTTGTGCGCTTATAGCGCAGGATCCAGCCGCTCGTGACAATGTGTTGCGTACTTTCCAGACGTCCTTTCCACTACTAGCGGGAAGAGTTTGTTTGGATGACCTTATATCAAGCATTTTGATTGTGCGGCTATGATTCACTGACGTGTTGATTCGAGATTATGTCAATAACGTGGCGCCACCGACGAGCTGGCTCGTATAGACTGGTCAGCATCACCATCCTTTCGGTTGCTTGCCCATTCATGACTTCAAGCTGGATTTTTTTTACACCGGGGGGTCAGTTTAGGGAAATGAGGGGGGGGGGTCAGTATACGCTGACCCTCTCAGCAGGACATATTGGAGAAAATATCAGATTTTGAAATGTTAAAACATCCAAGATAGAAAATATGTACTTGACACTGTACGTATGTCCGTCCGTACAGTGTCAAGTACGCGTCAATTCATTCCACGAATTGCCATCGTCCGCATCTCTCTGCGAACCCCATGCAAAGCTTGGAGCTGCTACTCGAGGCATTGCTACTACTGCGGATGTGTGCGTCCACTGCCGCTAGACCGTCCAAACCCTCTGTTACTCTTTACAAGTCGACCCGAAACTTTGAGTTGAATCCAAGTGTGCAACATATTCCCTTAAATCCATTGCAACGTGATTTGCGACCTCCGCCTGGGCACGTCCCGCGTGCGTTTGAAATCCACGTTGGATCGTCTGTGTATCGGGACGGCCATCGATGTGGCAAGACGCTTTTCACGGCGCTGAAGCGCGCCGTGCATCCCGAACGACTGCGCTTTGGCATCTTGGAACAATTGCTGGAGGGCGATGCCGCTTGTCTCGACGAATATTGTACGCTCGCCGCGACCGAGTGGTCGGACGACACGGCGTGTCGATACAAAGACCAGATCCAAGTTACCACTCGACATGCAGCTGAAGCGTCCGGGTGCACCACGGCCCGCCATCAGCAGCAAAAGATGATTGGGACGGAAGAGTTTTGCTTGCAAGTGGATGGCCACAGTCTTTTCACGAACGGGTGGGATGAAATGTTGCTTAAGGAATGGAAACGCATTGATAACGAGATGGCCATCTTGACCGCCTATCCGCACGATCTGCACGATTTTATTCAAGAGAATGGAGACAATAATGTACCCAACTGGATTCCACACTTGTGCTCGATCATTCGAGGCGGCAACTCGTTGCCGAGGATTCCTGGCGCTAGTATCAAATTCCATGCCGCCTTTCCGCAACTGGCAGCGTTGTGGGGAGGTGGCTTGTCGTTCAGTAAGTGCCACGCCGAGCGCAATGTCCCCGTGGACTCGCACACGCCGTGGCTTTGGGACGGCGAAGAGTTCCTGCGCTCGATCGATTATTGGACGCATGGATACGATCTGTACTCACCCAGTCAGCTGGGCACGGTCCTCTATCATAATTACTCGCAAAAGCCCGCGAATTTCTGGAAGGGGCCCATTGATCCTGCCATCAAGGAGAAGGAGAAAGAGATGACGCACAATCGCGTTCGGCTTCGTCTTGGGATTGGATTCAAAGGCCCCGTGGATGCGTTCGAGCTCGATAAGTACAAGTTTGGCACTGCTCGGACACTTCAGCAGTATCTGGAATTCGCCAACACGAGCTTGGGTGGCGACATGAATGCAACTCATTCGTGTCGACAGCTGCACTGGGTCCCATACTCGAATGCAAGTGAAGTGGAGGAGATCGTTGGGCGCGGCTGGCGAATGATTCCGGTCAGTGACGAAGTCATGCAAGCTATGGACGCCCAGGAAGGAAACCGGGCCGGGAAGGATGAGGATGCCACGCCGAGCATACGGCAAGGCCTCGCTCGTCGCGCGCCACTGACGTCCCCTATGACTGTGGCATGGGGGCTGCTTGCCATTGGGCTGCTCCTCGTTGTCATGCTATCAAATGACCCAACGTCCCAAGCGATTCGACAGTGTTTCATCATGATAGTCCCTGGCTCGAGTCAGATGAATAGAGGACGCATGTCTAAGACGAATAGGGTGGTGGAGTAGGCATGAAGGACACCGTGAGGTCGCACGTTTTGTGTGCGTCCAATTTCTGACTTGACACTCAGTTGCATTCGAGTCGTGTATTGTCAGGAGTCGTTCCTATTCCACTTTAGAAATGGATACAGACGGAAGACGTCATCGAGCCGAAACGATGACATCTGACGAGAGGGTTGGAGATCGGTTCGCACCACTAGCGCAGCATTTGAAACGTCAGTTAAAGGTGGCCAGTTCACCAGGAACCTCGATTTCCTACCCTGCAATACTTTTCTGTATGCGACGGAAATAGCGGAAGCCAAACTTGATGGAAATATGTACAGCCATTTTGGCTTGTACGTCGTTTCATGATGGTGAAGCACCATTGGCTGAAATGGAAATATGTACATTTTCAAGTTACAATTCAAGTTTAATATTTCAGTATCGTTATATTTGACTTAAGTAAATTTACATAATATACTTTTCGTTTTTCACTCAATCTCCCAAGCTGAAACTTTTGCTGCAGGGTGGCGGCCGTCGCGCGATATACCCTGACTGTACGCGATCCTACCTGGTCCAAACTAGCAGACCAGGTAGTATAAGATCTCTACTACTGAGACAAGTTTTTTTAACAAAACAAAGACAATGCTAACGTACTTGATACGCAGCATATGAATAATGTCAATCTACCTAAACATGTACCATGCATGCGAAGGCGCACCGCGGTTTCAGTCATTGATTTCTGCGAACTGTGTTGTATGATCGGACCCATTTTCTGTAAATAAGCAGCACAGCTCAATATTATCATGTACCTTGCCGCCGATCGTCGCGGCCGAATCCTATTGCTTCAAATGATTTTCGATGAATCATACCACCCGTGAAGCTTTTCCTTCTTGCGGTTCCTTTCTCTGAAATCACTTCACATGGATTGGGGACAACATGAAATTGGTCTGCGGAGTAGTCCATCACACGAGAATTGTAGGACTACACCACCTCAACTCACCCCATGTTTAGAACACGGTGCGACAATCTTTGGCGGGAGGATAATTAGGCCGCTGCTAGGCACGTGGAGACGTTTGTGCAGCGTTTCACGTACCTAAAAGTGAATTGGAGTAAGCCCCCTATCTTGGCTAACCTCGTCTTGTCCAAAACGTCTTGTCCACGAATCGCAAGGTGTGACACCCTCAAATGTGCAAGTTTGGCTCATCACTTTCGGTACCCACGTCATCACGTATGCTTGATGTTGAAGCAACAGATTAGTCTTGCTTCCCCGAACGACGCAAGACGACGCGCTTGCCCAAAATCGCTGGCATGGACGATGCACTTTCTAAATTCATCTGCCACGAGTCGTTGACTACCCCAGTACAGGGAGATCGAAACATCCGATCGTTAGGTTAATGTGCTGTACTTTAAATCCATGATGATCGTTCGGTCCGTCGATGCTTAATGCGCCCCGAATCTAGCAATCAGCGGCTCTCGTAAGGTACCGATAGACATCTGGCAATCATATGCGGGATATGGACATCCCCCTGCTTCGGCCTTGACTCCAATCCGGCGCTGGGATAAGTGGTGAACGCTTATCATCAGGCCTTCATCGTGGAGCAGAACGCGCCAATCATCAGCAAAGTCGACTTGATCTTGCACGCTGGAGGTAGCCCCATGAATGTAAAATACCTCGACAGACATAGTAGCCATTCCAACCACTCAATCCAGTCTCCATCACGACACACTCGTACTGCGTCTTCACCACGCTGTCGATGCTCTTAACCTTTTCGAACGTTTCTAGTTCAGGCGTCTTGGCTTGGATACAGAATAATAACAAGATTGAAGCAACTCTTGCTAGCCTCACGCAAAGATGTACTTAAGCAAAATGTCACGTAGGCTTGCTGAAAATCGGTACCAGGCCCAATGCTACTGCCGTCAACACTTGGTTTTCGTGAGCTCACGTTTCGTCCTTCAAGTCCAGGACGAATGCTTAGTCTCACTGTTACAGAAGTCAAACTGTCGATCGGCATACACGTTCTGGCTCGGGGTATTCGTGATTGTGGCTGTATGCAGCTGTGTGCTATCCAAAAGGTGCCTCGCATATAGACGCATTGGTCCCGCTATGGCCGCCTGCGGGAACGGAGCATCAACCCAATCCATTTTATCTTCTTTGTAGTCGAAACCTTTTACTTCTACTTCCCACTACTGCTGACTACGGCGTCTCACTGCACTATCCAACGATTGGGGATCGACAGGAAAATAAAAGCAAAAAGGCGTATATAGAAGTACGTGTGACGCTATACTTTATATATAGAGAGATAGAGAATCCCAGCCTACGTCCGCCCGCGCGGCCGCTGAACATGAAGTTCAATACGTCTGTTGCATGCGCGCTTCGTTTTTTTTAGTCTTTCCTCGGTATATCCACTTTTTTGGGGAGAGTTTTAACAACAGTGTAGAGTCGGGTAGTCAAGAGATGGTATACGGGGGCATATATTGGAATGATTGGTATAGATAGTATTTGTAATCAGCCCTTGTAGTTGCGGTTGAGCAATCGTTTGATGCTGTACAGTATTTTCCAAGCATGTCTTCCCCCAAAACGCATGCAGCGTAAGAAAAGTTGCAGTTTTTCGTTTTCTTTGAAGCTACAACGCCATCCCAAGACGATATATGGAAGCGGTGGCTGTAATTTTGCGATACCCTGTTACACACGATTCCGCCAATTTATGTAAGATGTGTGTGTAGGGTTGCTAATGGAATAGTCAGGGCCTTTATCCTTACATAAGATTCGGAAGACATCAAAACAGGATCTGTATCAACTGAAAGAGGATCGTTCACGATTCCTAAATTAGGGTCTTACAACAAAAAACACATATGCACAAACGTTCAGCTCATGGCAACAATTCAGTCTTCATTTTTCTCACATCTCAACGTTGTGACTCGGATGATTCGTATAGCACTCCTGCTACTGTTCGTCGTTGCACTTGTTTGCTCTGTCGAAGCGTCTATTAAACACGATGAAGTGGAGCCATTCAAGCAACCAAAACCAACCTCTGTCTCTGAAGCTGCTGGTGTAAAGTTTAAACCACAACTGTACATCGCAAAAGGTTGTACCTCGTTTCCAGCAGTAAATTCGGATGGTGCGACGAGCGGTGGACTGAAAGGGACCTATGGCGTCGACGCTTGTGAGGTTGCCCCATTGGGCTCCCAGGTCTACGGTCGAGCGAAACAGCACAAAGGTGTTTGGGCGATCATGTATAGCTGGTACTTTCCCAAGTCTTTTTACGGTAATGAGCCGGACGGGCGCCACGACTGGACCAGCATGATTATGTGGTTCGATGATATTACATTGGAGAAGCCGACTGTACTGGGCGTGTCGCTGTCAATTTCTGCAACCGAGTACAGCAAAAAAACATTTATTGCATCGGCTTTCTATGCAGGTTCCCATCAGCTCGGATACAACCGGAGCGATGGGTCTAACACAACGATTCGTGTATACCATAGCACCAAGATGTCCAGCCCAGCGTTTTTGGGCTTGAGTCAATATGAAGGAGAGTACCAGGATCTCATCATGTGGAGTCAGCTGTCCGACGATGCGCGCCTCGCACTAGAGAATCCCAAAAACTTTAAGCACAAGTTAGTTCCATTCAATGATGACAACTTCGTCCAGAACCTCGATAATGCGTGGCCGTTTTAGAGGTAGTGGATTGAGAATAAAAGTGATGGTCTTTGTCTATCTCCTGTAATAACACTGATTGTAGAGTCTCCATGGCAAGAAATCTTGTTTGTTTCATTTGAGTCAATGGTGCTACTATTCAGAATGATAGATAGCTTGCAGCACGTGCTTTCTTACGTCACAAATCGGCCGGTAGACGCAGAGAAGAGAGAATAGAAACGGTAGATGTATGAATATTATTCAGTAAGAGAGTGAAGGAGAAGTCCATTTGCGAAGTTTATGTTCATGCTAAGTGCAAACTGCCTTTTGGAATCGAAATCGGCGACTATCTGACCCTTAGCATGACGTATGACAGACCTTGAGCTATTCTAGAGCTCCGGGTGCCAAAAGGCAGGCAAGATGTGCTTGGTAGGCTTCTTCTTCAGCTAACAGGCGCGACGACAGGCGCACGTAGCCGCAAACGTTCATGATACGACTGGACCGTTTCAGGAAAGACGCAGCCAATCGACCCTTCACGTCTAAGAGGCGTCGTCATCCCTCTCGTAGATCCAACGGCTTGGCCAGAATATTTCACTTCTAATGAAACGCATCCGTTCGTTGCCTTGTAAAGATCAAACGCGTGGGAGAGACCAAGCGTTTCCTCGAAAAACGGCCGATCTTTGGATACGTTTTGGAACGGGTCTTGTCCATCCACTGGATGACGAGTGAGTCAATCGCTGCGCCTCCCAGCAGACTCACTTTCCGATTCTACCTCTTGTGGCACTTCCTTGACTTTTTCCCTCGAAATGGCGGCATTGCGACTCTTCCCCCTCGTCAGTCTTTGCGCGGCGACTCTTGTGGTGGCCGACATCTCGATTAGTGTGCAACATGATGCCACGTACTTGCTCTCGGACTCGCACGGTGTACCATGTTCGGGTCATGGCGTCGAGCCGGCGGGAACCTGTTGTCCAAAGGCTGGAGACATTGCGGCAACTGATTGTCAAACGTATCTACCGTCGTACAACGGATCCATGTGCGTGGCCCCCGAAGATGCGCACTGCGTCGTGGTTACGGATGGCACGTGGGGGTGTGTCTTTCCGCATATGAAGTATGATAAGACGCTGGAGAAGCCGCTCCATATTAACTGCGACGTTGCGTCGGACGAACCGATGACGCATGGAGGCGGCGACATGACCTTGGAGACACATGATGCCATGAGCGGGAAAACCACCGCGCACGTCGCACCTGCCGCCGGATATGATCATCCCTCGACCGTGGAAACATCGGTGGAGCCTGCCACCACTTCTAGCAAGGAGACATACGCGACAACACAGGGCGCAACTCCATTTGCCAGCGACGATAGCTACCACCCACTCACGACGGAGGCTGAGAGCGACAAGACCTATCAAGGCCATAGCGTACCGACAGCTCACATTTCCCATGGCGGCCCAAACATGGAGACAACATCAGAAAATGGTACCGTTGAGGAAGCTGGGGCACCCACTAGTCACGGAATGATGGGCGATATGACTGGAACGTATGAAACTGGCGACGGAGCGGGGTATGACAAAGGCACAACGGAGCCATACAAGCCTGAACATGTGGGATATGACACGACCGCAAGCTACAAAGGCGACGGGTACGATAGTCCGACTCAAACTGCGAATCCCGTGAAGGACACGCCCGCAACTTACACAGAAGGTTATGCGGTGCACGAAGCAGTGGATAGCTACCCGGTCAAAGACGCTCACTTGACTGAAGAGACTTTCCACGAACAAAACGGCCAGGGTGCGTATTTATCGAGCAGCTATCATACCGAGAAACCGTATGACTCTGTCGAGCCGAAAGACAGCACAATGACATCTTCACCTCCTTACCCAGCCGAGGTGCCTGCTCACTCGGCACAACTTCCAAGTGCCACCCCGAAGCCTTATAATGATCCAAGTCAGTCATCTGGTATGGAGACGACTGCAAGCTACAATGGCGACGGGTACGTTAGTCAGCCTCAAACTGCGGATCCCGTGAAGGACACCCCGAAGGACACCCCTGCGACTTATTCAGAAAGTTATGCGGTTCACGAAGCAGTAGATCACTACTCGATCAACGACACTTACTCGGCTACAGAAACTTTCCAGGAACAAGATGGCAATGGTGCCTATTTATCGAATGATTCTTCGATCAGCTATCAAACCGAGAAACCGTATGACACTGTCGAGCCGAAAGACAACAACACAATGACATCTTCTCCTCCTTACCCAGCCGAGCTGCCAGCTCCCTCGGCACAACTCCCAAGTGCCACCACGACAACCCCTTATAATGATACCACGACCCTTTATAATGATCCAATTCAGGCATCTGGCATGGAGACGACTGCAAGCTACAATGGCGACGGGTACGATAGTCAGTCTCAAACTCCGGACCCCGTGAAGGACACCCCTGCAACATACACTGAAAATGAAGCGGCGCACGAAGCTGTGGATAACTACTCGATCAACGACACTTACTCGACTGAAGAGACTTCCCCAGCTCAAATTGGACATGGTGGTTATTCATCAATAGAATCTCCAAACACCCATCAAGCCGAGGAATCTTATCACTCTGTCGAGCCGATAGACAGCACAATGACATCTTATCCTCCTTACGCCGCCGAGGTGCCTGCTCACTCGGCGCCACCTCCGTCCTCTGGATTAGTCTCGAACCTTCTCGGCAACGTCTTGCCGGAGGTCAACGCTGCCCTCACGGTCTCCAATGAGCCTGCTCACTCGGCGCCAGCTTCGTCCTCTGGATTGGTCTCGAACCTTCTCGGCAACGTCTTGCCGGAGGTCAACGCTGCCCTCACGGTCTCCGATGAGCCTGCTCACTCAGCGCCAGCTTCGTCCTCTGGATTGGTCTCGAATCTTCTCGGCAACGTCTTGCCAGAGGCCAACGGTGGCCTCTCGATCGGCGCTGGCCTTAATCTATTTTGATCTCACAGCATCCATCGCACAGATAGCATTGTTCGGTTGATGATCTTGATATATAAATTTTCATCATTATTACATTATTCTGAATTGAATTGGTAGGAGTTTTCGACAGGCCAATCAATTGAAGGGAATTGTTGCCATTCATATTTTTTAGGGAAAATTTCATGCATGCTATCGCTCGCTTTTTGCGGAAATAACATGCATGCCCCTGATTTGATGAAAATAACATCCATGCCCCTGCCACAGATTAATGTTGCCAACCCAAAGAGAAAAAAAGACGCTAGCTGAATCGACGAGTCTCATTTGCTTGAGCGACGAGTCGTTCCTTTTAGGGTATAATATCTCCAAATATAGCTACACCGTTCACCGTAATTAGTGTGGACCACACTATTTCTCAACCTCCCCGATATTCGACGCAGACCAATATTAGCACCGACCACACTATTTCCGAATCCACAGCTTGCAAATATAGTGTGGTCCACACTAAATTCGAATATTCCTAATTGGTGTGGACTTTCAACAAATTATTAGAAGCTGGTACACTGTGAATCATTTTGCGTGAACGGAATCGGGGGGCAGGCACTGGCAGCTTCAAGTCAAATTGAAATTGTGCACAGGAGAAAAAGACAAGGTTCTTATCAAAATCAAAAAAATAGCTTCATCTCATGTCGCTTCCTGCCTTTGGTTACAATAAGGCTCTACAGGTCTGCCGTCGAAGTGGTCACGGTGCTTTGCAATAATTTCCTGCAGCTCTGGTGACAACTGCTCCGTATGCCACCTTCCAGAAATGTGCAGCGCAAGGCCGCAGCGAATCATAGCCTTGCGAGCATACGTAAGACCGTTCCTGTCGCGCATGGCATTCACGTTTCGCACTGATTTTGCAGCAAGTTGCAGGAAAAACTTTTTACCTGGGTTTTTCAACTTGCCGGACCACGCGCCATCCTTCCGGACCTCATTGGACCATTCTCCTTCCCGCCCCATCCTGCACTTTTCCTCCTCCCAAAGCCTTCTCCATTCATCCTTTATTTTTGAGATAACAAAAGAATCGCATCGCTGCACAAGGTGTGATGCGCACGGAGGGAAATAACGCAACTCAGTTTTCGTTTGCTCAAGCACTTGTTTCAACTGTGGGGACCCATTATGCCCACCACAGTTGTCCACGTAGACGAGAAGCTGGCGGCCATAAGGATCGGGACGGTGCGCACGTTGTTCGTTAAACCAAGTCGAAAAAACCTGTGGAAAGTTCAACCGCATTCAGTAATCGCAAAAAAAACATAATAATAATATTGAATGTACCGTTTTATCGCACCACCCTTTCGGGCCAGTTCGGTAAGTGACGCCAGGAACGTCGTCCGGAAAGCCTTGAATGGGATATGATCGTTTCGCATTTTGAAATATGAGCATCGGCGTTGCGATTTGGGAGTTTGGCCCTCCGGTAAGATTGACCATCATCGTCATGCCCTCCCCCCCCGGAAACAACATCGGCATATTTCACATCATAATCTCCACGAAATCCGAGTGTGCGCCCGTTACCAAAATTGATAACGAAGTGAGTCTAATCCATGTTTCGGATGAGATTTTCATCCAAAGTTCCAGCAGTGAAACCACGGTGGAGTTCACCCATGTGAAATGCGACCGTCTTTTCGTTTTGCAATTCCTTTTCAGGACTGCAAGAGAGTTTTCCCGTTTGCATCCTTATAACGATGTTGTTGGCGTTCTGTTCGCAGAAAATGGCCAAATTATTTAAGAAGAACTTCACAACAGCGTGAAATGAACGCAAACTTTGCCAGAACTCACCATAAAATGCTGAACCCAACGCGTTTTGATTTTTTTCTTTCACAGGTATGTTGTCCGATAGATTAACGTAGCATGAACCATATTCGGCCGCCCATTCTTCGGATCCCTCAATGATGGCAAGTGCAATTGTGCGCAGAAGAGACGACGACAATTTGATGCCAGTTGCGCGCATCCGAGAAAATTCAACGAGAATAAGTTTATTCAGTCTCTCCGTCCAGGGGGAACGCTGGCGAACACGACCTCCAACATCCACCTTCACCTGAACTCGCTTCACTCCCGTGTTTAAAACCGTTGAAATCGACTTGACACTGGCGTCAGCAGCAGTTATAATGCCTTCGCGATCCTTCCTCCAACGTGTGCACTTCATGCGGTTTGCCTATTGAGAACGTAGATGTCGTAAGTTACTGTTTCTTGTGTTCCAGTTAGCAGAACAAGCCCACACATACTTTGTATTCGCCACGGAAATCAGATTGAAAGTTCTTTATTGCTCTTACAGCAACGCCCTTTTCTCCATTTTCTTCTGCGTCTTTGACCATCCACTTGATGACTTTTACGAGTGTTTCAACCGACGCAACCTGCTGGATTACACGCTTGCGTTTCCTCGTTGCATCATTGTCGTTTGGAATCTGTTCTTGTTCATGGTTGCCATTGGTCTGCTCAAGAACATTCTCCCTGTTTTCCACTTGAGCTACGGCTTCGTACGAGCCTGTGCCTGCGCATTAGCCCTTGCCAGAGCAGCAACGATGGGTGATGGAGACGCCAACGCTTCGACGTGGTCAAGGTTCATTTTCATTGGTTTGGACAGAGGGAATGTTGAGATGCACGATGCGAGCGTGAATTTTGGCAAGTGAGATGTTTTTTTTGGCAAAAGGGGGTGCCTATTATTAGTGTAGTCCACACTATTTACGAATCCACACTATTAGCGCATCCACACTAATTACGGTGAACGGTGTAGCTATTAACTGGGGTTGAGGTGTGCACAATGGAAATCCCGAATGTATGTCAAGAGGTGCGCTGTTGTTTTTATATGTGTACACTTAAGATCGAAACAGTCTCACGTGAAATCCATATGTTCACTGCTACTACCGTCATTTTTCAACACGTTCAATATCGCTGCTAGGCTCTGGTGACTAACTTAGTTCCAATGGCTGGTAGATACGGCGCTCTCATTTGGCGTCGCCAAGTAATTTCTGAAAACGGACTAGAATACAGGTAAGAGATGAAGATGGTTGCGTGTCCATATCGATCCCTCAGTCTAAGTTACTTGCTCGTTACATACTTAGACATCAGCAACTATGGCCAACATGCCCAAGGAACGTGGCACTTTTTGCCCTTGCAAAAAGTGCCAGAAACACACGGTGCACCAAATTACCCAGTACAAGGCTGGCAAAGCCTCCAAGTACGATCAGGGTGCGCGTCGTTACAACGGTAAGCAGAAAGGTTCTGGTGGTCAGACAAAGCCTGTTTTTCACAAAAGGCCAAAAAGACCAAGAAGATTACGCTCCGGATGGAATGCAAGGATTTCAAGGCTAAGAAGCAGTTGCCCATGAAGCGCACGAAACACTTCGAGCTTGGTGAAAAGAAGAAATCGGCGAGCCACCAGTACTAGTTCTGCTGTAGTGGATTTATCGTTGCAGTTTCTTGGCTGGTATGTACGGTCGTGTGAGCACTTTTTGGATAGTTTTGTGCTGTAGCGAAACTGAAAACAGGTGCTGACCGGTCTTATGACAGTGTCAATTTACTTTGACCAAGGTTTGGAAGAGAGGCGCTTCAGTCCAACGAGAACTCGTGGTAGCTGTCGATCTGCTCTAGTGGATGAAAGGCATCAAACGAGAACTAGTTGGTAGAGAGCCTCAATCGAAGTCACGGTCATATATTTCTAGTCCTGAAAAAGTGTTCGTGTGCGACGTTATCATTTCGATGGGATAGCGATGATTTTAAGTATGTTGTTTAATTACAGATCACAACGAACGCGCTTATGGGCAACTCGATCTATAGAATATGACGAGAACAACGTTTGGCTGAAATTAGCAGATGAATCTTGTATCACAACAAATGAACTACTCGGTTCGATTTGCCTCTTCATATCAAGAGGTCAGCGTACCATCGTTGTCCTTATGCTCGTAAAAAGAATTAAGTAAATATTTATAGAAGTTAGTCACCAAATCCTAGCAGCGATATCGCACGTGCTAAAACATGAGGGTAGTAGCAGTGAACATATGGATTTCACGTGAGCCTGTTTCGATTTTAAGTGTACACATACATAAACAACGTCGATCCAGCTAGCTTTTTTTTCTCTTTGGGTTAGCAACATTAATCTGTGGCAGGGGCATGGATGTTATTTTCATAAAATCAGGGGCATGCATGTTATTTCCGCAAAAAGCGAGGGCATGCATGAAATTTCCCCCATTTTTCATTTCCCAGGGGGTTCTAGAGGGCACGATACATCATGTGGTCCTTATGACGAATTCGGATCTTAGTGAAGTCTATGCTCACAAGACCTCTATGAATCAATTATGGTAGTTGTAGAACAGTCCTGATTGTCGCCCTAAACCGACCAGAAAATTCTGCGCGATCAAAGAGTTGATTCGTAAAGAAACTACTTTTTTCAAGGTAAAGATATCTCTGCAGGAAATTGACAAGAGGTGGGGCACGGTCAATTATCTGGGTGCTGACAGTCTGGGAGTAGTTACTTTGAAGTGTTTAAAATATTACTAATACCGGTTGTTATAAAAACCGGGTATGATTGATATTTCTCATTAGTAGCAAAATTCATATCGTACCTATTAGTAAAAAGCTCTATGTATTCGTACTCAAATCTGAGTACATATGTTTTGAGCACTAATAAGTGGTGTATAGCACACAGCATATGGAAATTTACCATAACTTCAACATCTGATGCATATTACATGTTAGACTAGCTAATCACTTCTCAATACACATTCCATAGATAAAGTCCCTGGTTTGATTTACTTCTTCTACTTCCTGTGAACTGTCTACGGGTATCATTTTCACGGTCAACGGATGTTTGGTTGATGTAATATTGGCTTAAGACGATTTCAGTATATTGGAGCTATTACTTTGCATCTACGAAAAGTGTTTAACTGTCTACGCAAGAATGGACGGTGACAACCTCCAACATGAAGAAGCGCGTCGTACGAAATCAGCATAGGGGCGAACGGGAAGCAAGTAAGCTGCTCTTGGTTTTAACTAAAAGGTATAATAAATATAGGATGATTTTAAATTCACACCTTTTCCGTTAAATTCACACCTTGTCCGAAATTTTTACTAAAATAGCCCCAGGAGCAAAAATAGATAATGCGCTTAATTCATTTTATTCCAATTGCAATCGGCAGTTGATATCCGTATCCCCCTAGATTAATCCCCGTATCCCCCTCAATAATAGGGTATCCCCCTCCCGGAAGATCAATGTTCCACGCGTCTATTTTGCGTTTTCGTGCGACGCGATTGTGGTGGAGTCAAGTACAAAATCGAACACCGTAGTGTCGAGAACCTGACCACCATCGTGCCCGGCCTTCCAACTCACGGGGGGGGGGTACCCCGCGAACCTTCGCCTTCGATCTGATCGGATCTTCCGCTGCTGGCAGATGACCGATCATCAACAAAGGACGCCTGGTCCGATTTGTTTGTCATCTCACCTTGTGTACCCGATGGAACGGGCTGGTAACACACTCGGTGGATCAGCGCTGGGAATCGAATTGTGGTCTAAATGTGGGAGACCGTGCTGGATAGTGTACCCTGGGCGGAACTCTTCACCCTGGGTACGGGTAGACCAGTTATACTTGGAGTAAGTATACTCCAAAGGGCAGATCGTTCAACCGTATCGTAGAGCCCGACCAATATGAGAATAAAACTCCAATAATCCAATAGGGAGATCCAAATGAAAAAGTGATATACTCCACGAACGATATCTCCACGTAACAATCCAACCCTCGATAACACGTTCCAAAAGTGCGTAACTTGAGCTGGAGAAGCCGACCAATGTGTACTCCCGTCGAGGGACTTCCGGCGGGCCAAGTGCGTCCGTAACGCGTCCCGGCCGGGTATAATGAGCTGGAGGGTATTATTCGACCCTCCGCACCCAAACATTCTGCGGCGTGCAGAGGCGACTGATGTACGAAGCGAAAAGCTAGCGACTTCTTGTTGAGTTTAAGTGAGGCCTAAACGGTAAAACCAAAACTAACCTACCTACGGTTCCAAATATGTACTCACATGAAAATATGCAAGTACACGCAATCTCATGTTACTTACCAAAATCCGTGTTCTTGACACCTCTTGCACATGATAGGCTTAAAAGCCTCCTGTATTTCCACCAATCCGATCGCCGATAAGCCGATCGGTCTGCTGCTGACCGGAAGCGACCATAATTCTTGGGTCCGCTTCACCACAGCTGCCCCTGAGTCGTGTCGCAGCCGCGCAACGGTAGCGGCCCGATATCATCATATCCAGATCTTCATAGAAGCGGACTTCACCAATGAACAGATCTCCGTGTCCACCTTCACCAGGTACTTGCCTTGCACACCTGATCGTCTTGTAAACTCTCTTGACATTCTTTGTTACAGGCGCCCTGCGTTCCTCATCGCCCCATCTCGATTCGCCAACCAGATCGTCCTGATCTGATAGCCCTCTCAGAAATTCAGAGTCCCACACACCGGACAAGCATCAGATCGAGGTCAATCAGCTCCGAAAAACGGTCCGTGAGCTCCAGTACCAGTTAGACATCAGGGATTCTTCACTCCTGCAACTGCGGAAGGAGGTGGATACGTTGATCCCCATGTCCACGAAGTTGCAGGAGGTGACCGCTGAAAACGCGCATCTCCGGGCCCAGATCGCCCAACAAGCAACGCGAGGTAAGCCGATCGGTCTGTTTTCATCTTGGGTCTGCTCTGACCCTCATTTGCATGCAGATCGGTTGCCAGCCGACATCGCCAAAACGTTCGTCGCCTTATTCACGGCTGATCGGCAGTCGCATGGTCATTGCGATCATTTCCGACCGATCTTGGATGGGCTGATCGGCGCACGGCACGATCTGTCTCGCTTGGAGGCCTACAGGTCACACCTCCTGGAACAGCTCGCGGTGGTCGACCGGCAGAGGTTGGAGGACCAGTCCGATCGTACGTTACTCCGCACCCAACATGGTGACCTGGAGAGGCAGATTGGCGAGTTGCAGGTCGTGGTCCGGGAGCAGATCGGGAAGGTCGAGTCCTTCCAGAGACGATCGGACGCCTGGACCCAGGAGTCGGATCATCGCTGGGCGGCCGTAAATCGGTGCTATCAACAGATGACTGACTTGTTGCACCGGAATCCGGCTGCAGGTTCTAGCGCTGACCGGTCTGCATCGGCCGTTCTGGTCGATCTGCATCAACACCGGACCCGACGCCACTCATTTGCCAAAATTAAGCACCCCGAAAATTCGCAAACTTCCAAGAAGCGTAAGGACGCGTCGGAAGGCTCAAGGGCTCGGGGCATAGCGCGAGACTTCGAGCTCGAGTAGAAGCAAGCGGTGCCCCAGAAAAGAACCAAGACGCTGGCGAATCTCCCAAGCCCCAGATCAGACGCAGGCGACAAGTCTATCATCCCCAAATCTCGTGCGCCCTCGCTCCCCCGCGCCGCTCATACCAAGCGTATAGAGTTCTCCTCCGGAGAAGACTCGGGGGGCAATTCGAGTGATTCCGAGTTCTTGATCACTGATTTATCCAAGTCCCGGTCCGATCAACGCCGAGTTTCCGCTCCTGCGAATCCTGCATCGGGGACTAATGAGACGATCAGATCCCAGGGTGGTGGTGCTGCACCGACGCGCAAGTCGACCGGACCGTTGCCTTCGTTCCAGCCCGGCACATCTGGGCTGCGCAATCACGCACGAATTGAAAGGGTTCTTGGCCGGAGCTCGACCTCTCCCATCGCTGACTTTGGATGCCACTCTGCCGTGGTCACCGGGGCAGATCGGTGAATTGCACCGATCAGCCCTGACCAAGCAAGATCTAGCCCGGTTCATGTCCCGACCTGACTTTTGGCTTTTCCCTCCAGCTCTGAAAACCCCTGACCCGTCTGCGTGGCGGGCGGATCTGATCACAGGACCGCAAGTCGCCCGTCTATATGCAGGTCGACCAGGGAAGTGTTGCTCAGCGCCAAGTTGGACTCCATGTTCACGTCGACTACTTGGATCGATTGCTTCTGGGTCGACTTCGGGTTTTTAACACAGCCTACTGCCAAGCGATCTGGGAGTCTACCCATTATCTCCTCCTTCCCGCGGGTAGGAAGTTACGTGACCAAGACCTGATCTTGTATCGGAAGCGCCGGAAACAGCGTCGGAGTCGGGCGGGCGAGGCATGGATGATCCTATGCCAGTTTATTCTGGAAGGGATGCTGGCCCGGGAGTGCGACATCGACATCTTTTTGTATCCGGTGTTTCTTCACATGGCCAAGCGTCGCGTTGAGAGCCCCCGGCCGTTGACTGAGGACGGCATCTGGTATCCCGGTGTTCTGTGCGTCAGGCCAGTCATAGACCTGAAGGACGCCTTGATCCAGATCGATCTACAGGAGCCCTGGCGTATTCAACATCGGGACCAGATCGAAGTCCATTCGGCATTTACTATTGGTCGTTTGTGGGGTGATAGTGATTCTTGATGCAGCAGTTAGCTGACCAGATAATCCATAATACATGTCATCATTCTTTTCACATTCCTGATCACCCAATCACTTGACCAAGTTCATCACTTTCTCCAAACTTTCACCAACACGTTATCATATACAGTTCCCATCCACATCGCAAAAAATCATAACCACGTTCGTCATTCCACTACTCCAGTTCATCACAGTTCATCACAATTTCACAAAATCCCGACCTTACACATATTCAAACCGATCGATATACTGATCGGTGCTACTTTGTGTCTTGATCTTCGTCTTCATGAGTCTGCATCACTGCAAAACGATTCCGAATGACTCGTTCTCGCTCGAACTCTCGTAGCCGTGCTGCACAATTTAGGACGAGTTCGTCGATCCAAGTTTCTTCGTCATGATCCTTCCAGCGGACCAGATATTCTCGGTGGGTGCGACCGGAACGGGTCTTCTTGACCGATCGGACATCCAGCACCTTTTACACCTTGAATTCGTCCTCTTCCAATGGCCTTCCCAACTGTACTCCGGCAGCAGAGCCTCATCGAAATCGAATCTCTCCGCTTCGTCCACCAGACAGGGCATTTTAGGCCGATCGGGAAATTCTCTGACCAGCTTCAGCTTGGACACGTGCACGATCGGAAAAACTTTGTAATCCGTGCCGATCGTGATCAGACGGGCAGCATGCTTGCCGATCATCTCTGCTACACGGAAAGGACCGTACCACATATGAGCCAACTTCTTTGCATATTGTTCCTTGACCCGTTCGAGGTATAACCATACCCTCGCCCCTGGTTCAATACCATGAGGGCGGACCTGATCGTTATTCCGATCTGCTCGATCTTGTGTGGCCTGACGCAACGTTTTCATTGACGACTGGTAATGCTTCTGGACCTGCATGCGCCAACGACGGGCATCGCGATCGCGGGTCCGAGTGCAGCCGATCGGTATCGCCGCTTCAAGTGTAGATCGAGGGTCCCATCCATACGCCAGATAAAAAGGCGTTTCTCCTCGGACCCGATCGGTTGAAGAGTTGAGTGCGAATACCAGTTTCTCTGCATACCCGTCCCAGTCTCGTTGGTCCGGATCGGCCACATACATCTTGGTCGCCCTTGTTATTGTTTCCACCATGCGTTCAGCCTTTCGCTTGCGGACGATATGCCATCTTCGCGCTCTGCTTCTGGCCTAGCATGTTATTGAACGATCGGAACACCTAGGCCATAAAACCGGGTTCCCGATGGTGTATGATAACTTCGCTGGCGCCGAACCTTCTGAACACGCATTCCTCGTATCTCTGGGCGATCTGCTTCGCAGATCGGGATGCACTAGCCTTTGCGATCACCAGACCAGTGAACAGGTCGATCCAGATCAGCAGTTCAGTGTTGCTGCGCGCCGATCTGGGCAGCGACGGTATGTGATCCATTGCTATCACCTGGAAAGGGTAAGTAGCCTCGATATTCCCGGGCGATCGCCCTTGATTATCGGTCTGCCCTTTCAGGTCTCGCAATCTGTGCAACAGCCCACATATTTCTGCACGCTCCGAAAAGTCCTCTCCAGTGAAAGTGGGCCCTGATCTTGTGTCCTGCCTACGCCCTGATGTCCCCCTTCTAGAATCACATGGTACTGATGAAGGACATCCTGCTGTATCAACTCAGGGATCACCAGTTTCGCCAGTCGATCTCGATCGGCACTGTCTTGGTCAACATCACGGCAGTAATATAGCAATCCATTGTCATCCACATCGTAACTGTCCGCGATCTTGGTACACTCTTTCGCTTGATAATTCGTTAACTTGGACAGCTCACCGCGTAGATAGGCCTTCAAGTTGACGATCCACTCTTCTTCGTCCTACGTCTTGAGGATCTGTTCCGCCCTTAGCTTTTGTACAACGTACTCACTCAGCCTTTCCTTTGGGAACGATCGGTGAGACTTCTGAGTTCGCGATCTTGTCGCCGCCATCACATGCACCGGATCGGGGCTGTCCTTGGGCTTGATCAACTCCGGGAGCCTGTTTATGTCCATAAGTTCATGTAGAACAGCCTCCTCGGTGATCGTCGCCCCGACATGGTCCCGCATAGCTTGGGTCGCGAGGTGGTCGGCGCTTCTGTTCTAATCCCGTTTCACGTGAAGTAGCTCGTGGTTGGGATAGTCTTTCAGTGCCTTACACACCCGATCATTCAACAACTTCAGCCGTGGTGCCTTACAGTCGATTTCCCCGGTGATCTGCCTTATCACTAGAATGGAGTCACCACATATGATGATCCGCCCTTTCTTTTGTGATGACAGCAGATCAAGACATAGAAGGAGTCCCTGATATTCCGCCTCGTTGACCGTTATGTCAGGCGTGATATCGGTGGCGGCTGCTACTATGGACCATTGTGGTAACTTCCACAGTATTGTGGTGGAGTCAAGTTCGAAATCGAATACATTTGTATCGACAACCTGACCACCACCATCGTGCCCAGCCTTCCAACTTACGGGGGGTACCCCACGGACCTCCATTCGAAATCTGGTCCGATCGTCCGCTGCTGGCAGACGACCGGTCATGATCCAAAGACACTTGGTCCGATTCACTTAAGTTCATCTCACCTTGTGTACCCGATGGAATGGGCTAGTTACACACTCGGTGGATCGGGATCGCAGATCGATCTGATTCGGTCTTGAATATGAAACCGTGCTGGATAGGTGTACCTAGGGCGGAACTCTTCACCCCAGGTACGTACAGACCAGAGACACTTCCAAAAGATAAATTCCAATAGGTCGATCGTCCGAACGATCTAGACCTGACCAATACGAAATAATAGAGGGTAGACCAATCAACCGGTCTAGACCCTGACCAATATGAGAGAAGACCAAAACCGGTCTAAACTCCAACCAATGTTACAATGAGCCAATATGTCCACGTGAAGACCCAATATGCCCGTAAAACTCCACAAACAATATCTCCACGTAAAGACCAATCCAGTGAATAGCACGTTCCAAACGTACTTGACTTAAACTTGAGGAAGTCGACCAATGCGTTCTCCAGTCGAGGGACTTCCGGCTGGCCAAATGCGCGTGTGGCGCGTCCAGATCGGGTATAATGAGCTAGAGGGGATTATTCTACCCTCTGCTCCCAAACACTCCGCGGCGGGCGGAGGCGACTGATGCACATAGCAAAGGTTTAAACGACCTCCGGTTGAGGTGTTAGCCCAAAGGCAAAACCAAAAGATTCCAAACGACTTCTTCTCTTTTAGGCAAATCCACAACTCAAACCAATACTACCTCCCTACGGTCCCAATATGTACCCACATGAAAATATGTAAAATACCCAATGTCAGGTGACTCACCAAAACTTGCGTTCTTGACACTCCTTGAATCTGATAGGCTAAAAAAGCGCCCCTTGTTTAGACCAATCCGAAATTAGACCAGCTGCCTTGACCAAAAGTGACCGAATTTGTGGTACGCTTCACCACAGCCGCCCCTGAGTCCGACCGTGTCGCACAACGATAACGGTCTGACTCACCCATCACTCGACCAACTGGACCTTGGTCACTCACACTTCTTCCCCATGGACCAAACATCTTCGACACCTGCGTCAGGTACTGCCTTTACTGCACTTGATCTTCTTATGCTTCCCTTTGACGCTTGTTCTTGTTGTTCTTGCAGAAACTCTATGCGCCGAGTCGCCCCACCTTGCTTCGCCTGTCCGGTCGGCTCGATCTGACCCACGTAACTCTCGTGCACTTCAAACATCGGAAGGGCGTAAGACTGAAGCCGACACGCAGATGCAGGATATGCTTGCAGAAAACATGCGTCTCAGGACCCAGGTGGCCCACCAGGCAACACGAGGTGCGCATCTTTGGTCTTCGTCTTGTACTTGTCTTGGCCCTCGTTTGTCTTCAGCTCTCATCCCTCCCAGCGTCGTCAAGGCAATAGGTGCCTTGCTTGATGCCGATAGGCAGTACGACGATCATGTTGACCAGATTCGACCAATTTTAGAGGAGCTGGTAAGCGCGCGTCATGAGCTGTCCCGTCTGGAGGCTCATCAGTCCCATCTCCGGGATCAACTTGCACTTGTTCTCCGGCAGCAGCTGGACGGACAGTTTGACGCAACCTCACTGCGCAGGCAAGGCGACGACTTCGCGCGATGCATTGCCGAGCTTCAGATTTCAATTCAAGACCATAACGGGAAGGTCCGTTCTTATCAAGACAAGTCAGACGCTTGGACGCTAGAGTCGGGTCGTCGTCAGGTGGCACTAGACCAGTACCGCCAGCGCTTGATGAACTTGCTGCATCCGTGTTCGGCTGCTTCCTCCAGCATAGATTGGTCTGCGTCGGCAACCTTAGTCGCCTAGGAGCAAGACCAAGACCGCTTGCAGCAGGACCAAGACCGACATCGTTCATTGGCTGATATTCAGCAGCCCGAAACTGCACAAAAATCGAAGAAGCGCGCGGAAGCGCCGGGTAGCTCGAGGGCGCTGGGCACTGCGCGCGGACCCAGACTCGGGGAAAAGCGTGCAGTGCCTCATAAGCGAGCCAGGACACAGGCGCTTCTTATGGACTCGGACTCGGACACGGACGAAATCTACAGCCCCTCGGAAAGTCGAGCGCCCTCGCGCCGTACTGCAAATCGCACCAAGTACACAGGGGTCTCGTCCGAGGAGGACTCCAGAGAAGGGTCCTGCGATTCCGAGTTTATGGTCGCCATCCAGTCCAAGTCGCAGACGTATCGGCGTAAAAGTTCCGTCCAAGCGGCATCGTCATCGGGGTTGGAGCAGAAGACCAGTCTGCCAGGTGACAGCACGCCAGCATATGGGTCAGCGAAATCGGCGCCTTCGTTCCTGCCTGGCACGTCTGGACTGCACCGCCACGCCCGGCTAAAAGATATGGCAATTGGAGATCGCCCACTTCCGCCGCGGACCTCGGACGTCACCTTGCCCTGATCGTCGGGGCAGATCGGTAGCTTGCACCGGTCCGCCCTAACCAAGCAGATCCTGGTCCGGTCCGCATCAATACCGAGATCAGCGCCATTACAAGAGGCGCGCGGGCGCGTCGAGTGGCTCAAGGGCGCGGGGCGTAGCGCTCGACTCCGAACACTAGGAGAAGCAAGCGCCGCCCCACAAGAAAGCAAGACGCAGGCGCTCCTCATGAGCCAAAAATCGGATGCAAGTGATGCTTTTAACATCGCCAAATCGCATGCGCCCTCACGCCCCCGTGGGAGCATTCAGGTGGTACGATTTCCCAGCAAAATTCGGGCGGAAATTCTCGCCATTCATTGGCTGAAATTCCGCCCCCCCCAAATTTACGCACGCAATGAGAAGAGAAAGGGCGCATCAGGAGGCGCGAGGGCGCGGGCTCTTGCGCGCGACCTAGAGCACTAGAATAAACTGGAAATGGTGTAATCACTAGCCAAGATACGGGCGCAACTCCCAAGTGCGGTGAAGGATGCAGTTACGGATAGGAAGGACTCCAAAAATCGCACTCCCTCGACCCGTTTCGCCGCCCAACCGGGCTCGGGTGGATTATCGTGACGCTCATTTGCTAAAAATACGCCCCACGGAATTTACAAACAAAATCGGAAGCGCGAAGACGCGTAGAGTGGCGCGAGGGCGCGGGCTCTAGTGTGCGACCTGGATCGCCAAAAGAAGCTCAGAGCGGTGCGAACGCAAGCTAAGACACGGGCGCAACTCCCAAAAGCGGCGGGGGATCCAGTTGTGAATAGGAAGGCTTCGAAAAATCGCGCGCTCTCGACCCGCCACACCGTTCGGTCCAAGTAGGTATTGGTCTCGCCTGGGGCGGCTTCGGAGGGTGGATCGGTGGGTTCAGATGATCTACTTCCCGCTTTATCTCAATCCCAATCCACCCAGCATCGTCGATCCGCTGTGGCAGTTGAAGAGCCGACGTCAGAAGAAGACCAAGTGGCGCACTCGGATGGTGACATAGATAAAGGGTCGTCGAAACTGGCTGTCGACGCGCCCAAACCAACTTTTCTGCCCGGGACTTCTGTTCGATATCGTCATGCTTTGTCGTGGGCATTGAAGGTTGACGTGACTCTTCCTCCTTCTGGTCTGGACACTGCCGACCCTCGAACGACCCGATCTGGTCTGGCCACTGCCGACTCTCAAAGGACCCGATCTGGTCTGGCCACTGACAAGTCGTCGCGTTGGGAAGACCAGGTTGTTAGCCGATGACGGCATATGGTACCCCGGTCTTGATTGCGCTTAGCCGGTCGCGGACCTCAAGGATGCTTTGGTCAAGCTTGACCAGAAGGAACCCTGGCGCAACCAATTTCAAGACCAAGTTGCAGGCCATCCGGCGCTGACCATCGGCCGCCTGTGGGTTGATAGCGAATGAAGTCCCAGGTAGTCGACCAGATAGATTGTAATACATGTCATCACTTCTTTTTCACATATCTGATCATCAAATCACTTGAACTAATTTCACCACTTTCTCAGAGTTGCACCAAACACGTTATCATAAACCGTTCCACCCACATCGCGAAATATATTCATCACGTTCGTCACTCCACTACTCCAATTCGTCACAGTTCCTCACATTTTCACAACAACTTCGGACCTTCCACATGTTCACACCGGTCTAGACCGACCGATGCTACTGCGTGTCTTGGTCTTGGTCTTCATGAGTCTGCATCACTGCGAAGCGATTACGACTGACTCGTTCTCGTTCAAACTCTCGTAGAAGAGCTCCACAATTCAAGTCGAGCTCGTCGAACCAAGTTGATTCATCATGGTCCTTCCATCGGACCAGGTACTCTCTGTGAGTCCGACCGAACCTGGTCTTCTTGGTCGACCGAACATCTAAGACCTTCTCCACTTCAAACTCGTCTTCCTCTAATGGTCGTTCCCAACTGTCCTCCGGCAGTAACGCTTCATTGAAATAAAATCTTTTTTCTTCGTCTACCAGACAGGTAGTTTTGGGTCGATCAGGAAATTCTCGGACCAGATTCAACTTGGCCTCATGCACGATCGGGAAGACCTTGTAATCTGTACCAGTTTTTACTAGACGGGCAGCGTGCTCACCGATCAGCTCGGCGACACGGAAAGGTCCGTGCCACATGTGAGCCAGCTTCTTCGCATAGCCCTCTTTCACTCGGTCTAGGTATAGCCATACCCTCGCCCCTGGTTCTATACCGTGGGGTCGGACCTGGTCATTGGTCCGGTCTTGTGTGGCCCGACGCAGCTTTTCGTTGACGACTTCTTTTGCATGCGGGTAATGTTTCTGGACCTGCATGCGCCAACGTCGAGCATAACGATCGCGGGTCCGAGTGCAGCCAATAGGTATCGCGGCTTCAAGAGTGGACCGGGGGTCCCATGCATACGCAAGATAAAAAGGCGTTTCTCCTCGGACCCGATCGGTCGACGAGTTGAGTGCAAACACTAGCCTTTCTGCGTATTTGTCCCAATCGCGCTGGTCTGGATTGGCAACGTACATATTGATTGCTCTTGTAATAGTTTGTACCATACGTTCTGCCGATCCATTCGCTTGCGGACGATATGCCATCGTCGCGCTCTGTTCCTGGCCCAGCATATTGTTAGACGACCGGTACACCCCGGCCATAAAACCGGGTTCCCGATCGTACCTGATGACCTCGCTGGCGCCGAATCTTCGGAACACACATTCTTCGTAGCTCTGGGCGATCTGTTCCGCAGACCGAGATGCACTTGCCTTGCGATAACTAGACCAGTGAACAGGTCTACCCAGATCAGCAGCTCAGTGTTGCCGCGCGTCGATCTAGACAGTGACGGTATGTGCTCCATCGCTATGACCTGGAAAGGGTAGGTAGCTTCGATATTTCCGGTCGATCGCCCCTTGATTACCGGTCTACCCTTTCCGGTCTCGCAATCCGTTCAACAGCCCACATATTTCTGCACACTGCGGAAAAGACCTCTCCAGTGAAAGTGGGACCTGATCTTTTGATAGGTCCTGTCTATGCCCTGATGTCCCCCTTCTAGTTTCACATGGTAGTGATGGAGGACATCCGGCTGCAGCAACTCAGGTATCACCAATTTCGCCAATCGGTCCCGGTCTGCACTGTCTTGGTCGGCATCGCGGCAGTAATATAGTAAACCATCCTCATCCACTTCGTAACTGTCTGCTATCTTGGCACATTTTTTCTCTTGACCATTCGTCAACTTAGACAATTCACCGCGCATGTAGGTCTTCAAATTCACAATCCATTCTCTTCGTCCTGCGCCTTGAGGATCCGTTCTGCCCTTAGTCGTTGCACAACAGATTCACTCAACCGTTCCTTTGGGAACGGTTGGTGGGAATTCCGAGCTTTCGGTCTAGTCGCGACCATCACATGCACCTGTTCCGGAGCGTTCTTGGGTCCGATCACCTCGGGGAGCCTGTTTATATTTATCAATTCATCAAGAACGGCCTCCTCGGTGATCGTAGCCCCGGTATGGTCTCGCATGGCCTTGGTCGCGAGGTAGTCGGCGCTTCTGTTCCAGTCCCGTTTCACGTGCAACAGCTCGTGGTTGGGATGGTCTTTCAAGGCCTTCATTACCCGATCATTTAACAACCTCAGCCGTGGAGCCTTGCAGTCGATATCTCCGGTGATCTGCCTGATCACTAGGTTGGAGTCACCACATATGATGACTCGCCCCTTCTCTTGCGACGACAGCAGGTCCAGACATAGAAGTAGACCTCGGTACTCCGCCTCGTTAACAGTAATATCCGTCGTGAAATAGGCAGCGGCCTGCAACTATAGACCATTGTTGCAACTTCCACAATATGGCACTATAGGCGCCGAACTTCTTCTTCACGCTTGCAGATCCGTCAAAACTTAAGACCAAGAGATCTTCATCATGGTCGACGGTCGGTGGCGGTCTCGAAACTGACTGCCGAGGTTGCTTCCTCGTAGAAATCGCTATCAATGCCTCGTCCACTTCATACCGAGGGGTGATACTGGCAGCTAATGTGCCCAATATCTCTTCCTCGCCCCTGGTGCACTTAACGACCTCGAGGGTCCACTGCGACAAGACCGCCGACCATCTGCCTAGACGTCCGTCCATCCCATTGGCTGATAATAGCCAGGCCAAAGTAGACCGCCTTGACAGGACCTTTATAGGTCGGCCGACCAGTAGGTTGTAACACACATCCAGAATTCGTAGCAACGCCAGCACTTCTTTCTCGACAATTCCATAGTTCACTTCATTTGGTTTTAGCTTCCGTCTCGTAAACGTGACTGGATGATACACACTATCGTGATATTGCACTAAAGTGGCCGATATAGCCCACTTACTGGCATATACGATAATGGTCGGCACTTTTTCGGGAGCGAAATGCTTGAGAACCGGTACCGTCGCCATCTTAACCTTCAACATACCAAAGGAAAACTGTGCACGCTTCATATGATCTTCGGTCTCCACTTGCGAACAAACTGCAGAAAGACCAGAGTCGGCGCCCTCCTGTAAAGCTGCCCGGTCTTCTTCGAGCAACATATGATAGTCAACTTCCCGGAGCTCGTAAAACACAGCCGCGTAGATAGCAAAGTATTCAATGAATCGGCTATAATAATTCAAGCTTCCCAGGAAGGACTGCATTGCCTTCAGCGATATGGCGAACGGGAGGTTACTCAGCGAATCCAGGTCCTTGGGATTAGCCTCTAGACCATTGTTCGAGACCATATGGCCTAAATAGGCGACCTTGGACATACCCGAAAAACTTTTCACGGCACTGATAGATAGGTTCCAGCGGTCGCATGTCTCCAACAATCGTTCAACCTTCTCGCACAGATAGTTCCATGACGAGGCAGGTATCACAATGTCGTCGATGTACGACTGCCTCCCTAGAACGGACAGTCTTCTTTTCAGATCGGGTTCACCCTCTCTAAACACATCACAATTTTCAACAGGGTCCCGATCGGTCTTGATCTTGAAGTGTCCGTACAATGCGTTGTCTATCGATCTGGGGTGCGTTCTTCAGACCGAACGGCATACGGTTCCACTCGAAAAGACCAAACGGTGTCACAAATGCGGAAATCTCACTGGCTCGATCAGTCATCGAGACCACCCAAAATCCACTTGCCATGTCCAGCGAACAATACCACAAGGTCTTTTCCAGGTCTTCCAACAAATAATCATTAATCAGCGGCATCCGGTACACCATAAGTTTAGTTAACCGATTTACCAGCCGATAGTCGATGCACAACCTAATGTCGACGCAGTTCTTCTTGATAACAATTACGATCGGCGAGGCCCATGGTGAGGTCGACGGTTTAATAATCTTGGTAGCCAACATTCCTTTGATAAGATCAGAAAGCTTTTCCGGTACTGTGGCGCCACGCGTCGACATCGCTGAGCAATCGGCTTGGCATCTTCAACGTCAATATCGCAAATCGCACCACGTGCTGCAGGTGGTAAGGCGTTGCCCTTTCCGATCAGCAGATGTCTTTCCTTCCATATGATATTCTTCAACTGCTCGATCTGGTCTGGACTGTTAAGGTCTTGATCACCCACTTGTAAATCATCCATTGTAACTTCGGGAGAGTCGGCAGACACTTCAGGGAGGACTGCCATTTGGCTTTCCAGCTCCTGAATGTACTGTTCCCCGCCTTCATGTATACAGACTTGTTCATCTTCTGGGGTGATATCACCTAGACCATCTGGACCGGCTGAACGCCCCTGGTCTTGATCGACGGGCTGTCCTTCACTGATATCGGTCTGATTAGGAATATCGTCATGGTCCGACCTAGCAACTTCATGTTCCCCTTCTTCCGTTTCTTGCTCCGCTGTCGCCTGGTCTTGTACTGACACCACGTTGACTAGCCTCGGCTCGTCTACTTGATGGTCCACCGTTCCTGGTGACTGCGGCGCCTTTCTTCGGACCAACATCTTTTTTGGGGTGACATAACTTGGTCTTTCCACTATAGGTAGGGTATCCTCTTCCATCGACCCATCATCGCTGATAAGATCGGTGTTCGATTGGTACGCCAGGTTTTGCCACTCGACATACCGCCTCCCAATCGAGACGAACCCCATCTTCCTTGGTACCTTCCCTTCTGCTAACCACATGCCGACAATAGTGTTATTGTCCAGTGTCAGCGGCTTGTCACCGATATTGGTAACACGGACAAAATCACGTCGACCAGCACTCTTTACGAAGGTCGAGACCCACCGATCGCCCCTGGTCAACCACAACTTCCTCGAGCAAAAACCTTTCTCAACCGGGGTATCGGCAGACCGACAAACTGGTATAGTGATGTCTTGGTCCCACCGGACCAGATCGGTATACGAACCATACAGAGGTCTTCGACCATCCAACTGGACCTGGACCTCATCCGGGAGCGTAAGCACTCCATGTGACAGGTCTAGGCGAATACCAGCTGGGACCATGAAATCCATACCTAGTAAAGCGTCTTGACCAGCCAACTTGCCAACCCAAGCGCTGAAAAAGTAGACCAGCGATCCCGACAAAGTAATTTTCACACGCGTTCTTCCTTCGGTCATATAAGAGTTTTCGCCGATCCCGACGCATTCTTGTCTCTGGGTATCGTCTATACGACATCCGACCTTACGAGCAAAGGCGGAGTCGATTATCGATACTTCATCTCCAGAGTCGAACAACATCGTTGCCTTCTGGTTATTAATCTTGCCACAGGCTTTCGCCTGCTTGAACCATTTATCAGGCGCGTGATACTTCCAGTATCCGCGGGATTCTCCAGGCAGAAAGTCCAACTGCATAACCACCTTAGTCCGGGAGTACTCATCGGTCTTCAGACTGTAGACCGGATGGTCTCGGTCGTCGCAATTTGGAATAGAACGTGTATTGTCGGTCTTATCCTCATTGCCGACATATGCATAGATGTGAACCGTAGAACGCTCGGCTCGATCCAGATTCCAACCTGGCGAGCGTTCTAGTTTAACATATTTTCTGCGTCCGGCGGAAGCATCCCCGCGTGCTTGTCCGGCACGTACCACTTGCGAATCATGTAAAAAAATTCTTCAATCTTGCAGTGGCCGGCCTCGTGGATCTCTCCACATGACTTGCATACGAAGAGGCAGTGGTCCGTCGGGTGGCCGCGTCTCTCGCACTTCTTGCACACCATCTTCTTCCAGCAGTTTGGACCATCATGTTTGCTCGACCCACAGTGGGAGCACTTCTGACGAGGTCGGTCTGGATCGGACTTGCTTCCGTTCCTTCCCTTCCGGTCCACCTGGTCGGACTTCGACTTGGTCTTCGGGGCAGGCCCCGCAACATAGACGTAACGATACTGGTCTTCATCCGATGACTCCTGGCTGGATGGACTTCCACTTTCCCCTTCTGACCCCGTGCTGTCATCAGCTACAATTGCCTTGACCGCTCGGGTCGGTCTGGTCCAAGGTCTCTTGATCGGATCGGTTTGGGTCTTGGAACGATAGCGACCTGATCCACAAGCGGTCTTCGCTCTCATACTACGCGACTGTTGTAACGTCCGCAGGGTCTGTTCGACTTCGCCCGCATCCTTAAGACGCAGTAGAGTAAGCTGGTCCGCCAGTTCTTGATCGTCAAGGGTACTAATATAGTGACCCACATGTTCTAAAGCGGCACCGTTCGGCGGGTTATTCTCTTTGATTGTTATGCCGGCGCGAAGTGGAGCCACGTTAAACCGATGCAAATACTCGATCAATGTTTCGTCGGCCCGCTTCTGCATATGGTGGTACTTACGGGCGCTTGAAAATCCGGAGTTACAATATTAACCTTCAAACTCCGCACATAACAGGTCTCAGTCAGACCGGACGCCGCGACCCAACTGTTGAATCCAGTTCGCAGACGGTCCTTTTAACAAATCCCGGAAGATTAAACAACGTTCGCTTTTTGGGGTCTGGTCTCGCAGGAACGCAGACTTGACCCGACTGAACCAAGACCGGGCCTGGTCTTAATCAGCATCCTTGCCGGTGAAGTCCTTCAGGTCGGTCGTCGCGGCCATACGGATGCGCGGAATTGCAGCAGATCCAAAGTCGTAGGCAGTAGTGGAGGATAGGTTAGCCTTTCGCACCTTGCCTGCGCCTGTACCATCTTACCCACCAGGGTCGTCAAGACCGCCTACCGACTCCATATCACAGTCGCTTGTCTTGCTTGGTCTACGCGGTCTTGCCGGTTGCGGCTTGCGCTTCCCTTTGCCGACTTGCTTATCACTCCGAGTGGGCTTGTCCACAGATGTTACCGATTCCATATCTACATCTCGGCAAACATTGACACCTTGAAAGGTAGACCGGTCTTGGACATGTGGGCGCATAGGTGGTCTAACCCGTTCTTCCATGAAACGTTGCATCATCGTCTCAAACATGGCTTGGACGTTGGATGGCGTCATGGGCAACGTGTTGATACCCTCCTTTTGCGGAACTGAGGCCTGTGGGGCTTGCTGAAGCCCCTACTGGCAAACAGCCCCTTGCTGCCGCATGTCCCTTTTTTGTTCAGACCGGGCATGGTCCACCCCCATGGTCATCCGCTCGACACCGGTTTCCAACTATGATGAGCTGTTAGAAGCCGGTGGAGACTGGTAGATCGACTCATCATCGGAACCAATGTCAACAAGCTCTGTGGAGGTTCCGGCGACCTTCATTGCCGTGGTGGGAGTTGGGCGGCGAACCGCCCCCACCAGTGGCACCAAACGGTCGTGGAGGTCCGACATCGATGCTTCTATTCTCCAAGCATCAAATTCAAACAATTCATTGACACCGCTGGGGTTCTGAACTTTAATGCCAACCTCCGCCAACATCGTCACCAAATTCTTGACGAGCAGTAATGGTCGATCGCTCTGGATCGGCTCGGTAGTGGGACCGAGAAGATGGTCGGGGATATGGATGTCCAACACCCGAAAGACCTAGTTTTGGCGAACAAATCGCTTCAATTCAAAAACATAATACATCTTTTCCAGGTCTTGTTCGGTGATAGCCTCATCCCGGACCTTCGACTTTCTTCGAAGTCGTCTTCGTCGGGTGGCATTCCCAGCCCTTTTCTGGGCACCTTGGGTACCTTGGGGACTTTAGGGAGGTAGACCGGATCGTTCCAGTCATCCTCCAAGTAATTTTCATCTTTTAGTTTACCATCAATTTTTTCATTCATACACATAGGATCAGGACCAAGGTCCTTATCCTTTCCGGAACTATAGCAAGACCTGCTATAGTCCCGATCGGCTCCGGTGGGAGCCTTTTGGGGAGGAAAAAACTTATTGATCCCGATCTGGTCCTCCGCCAGGCCAGATCGGAAATCGCCATCTTTATCAACAACGAGAACGTAAGGCGATATCCTTTCCTTACGTCCTCTCCAGAACGACTCCATATTCAAATCATTCAAATCTTCGAATCCAATTTTTGATGTAATATCAGCACGGTGATATCCACGATCACCAAGTGATCCGGGTACGCGCACCATTGTGGTGGAGTCAAGTTCGAAATCGAAAACATTAGCATCGATAACCTGACTACCACCATCGCGCCCAGCCTTCCAACTTTCGGAGGGGGTACTCCGCGGACCACCACTCGAGATCTGGTCCGATCGTCCGCTGCAAGCGGACGACCGGTCGTCATCAGAGCCCACTTGGTCCGATTGCTTAGTGTCCATCTCACCTTGTGCACCCGATGGAATGTGCTAGTTACACACTCGGTGGATTGGGATCGCAGATCGATCTGATTCGGTCTTGAATATGAGACCGTGCTGGCTAGGTGTACCTAGGGCGGAACTCTTCACCCCAGGTACGTACATACCAGAAACACTTCCAAAAGATAAATTCCAATAGGTCGATCGTCAAAAAGATCTAGACCTGACCAATACGAAATAAAAGAGGGTAGACCAATCAACCGGTCTAGACCCTGACCAATATGAGAGAAGACCAAAACCGGTCTAAACTCCAACCAATGTTACAATGAGCCAATATGTCCACGTAAAGACCCAATATGCCCGTGAAACACCACAAACGATATCTCCACGTAAAGACCAATCCAGTGAATAGCACGTTCCAAACGTACTTGACTTAAACTTGAGGAAGTCGACCAATGCGTTCTCCCGTCGAGGGACTTCCGGCTGGCCAAATGCGCGTGGCGCGTCCAGACCGGTTATAATGAGCTAGAGGGGATTACTCGACCCTCCGCTCCCAAAAACTCCGCGGCGGGCGGAGGCGACTGATGCACATAGCAAAGGTTTAAACGACCTCCTGTTGAGGTGTTAGCCCGAAGGCAAAACCAAAAGATTCCAAACGACTTCTTCTCTTTTAGGCAAATCCACAACTCAAACCAATACTACCTCCCTACGGTCCCAATATGTACCCACATGAAAATATGTAAAATACCCAATGTCAGGTGACTCACCAAAACTTGCGTTCTTGACACTCCTTGAATCTGATAGGCTAAAAAAGCCCCCCCCCCCTTGTTTAGACCAATCCGAAATTCGACCAGCTGCCTTGACCAAAAGTGACCGAATTTGTGGTACAATTCACCACAGTATGGCACTATAGGAGCCGACCCTCTTCTTCACGCTAGCCGATCCGTCGAAACCCAAGACCAGGAGTTCCTCATCCCGATCGACGATCGGTGGCGGCCGTGAGATTGACTGTCGAGGTTGCTTCCTTGGGGCAATCGCCATCAGAGCTTCATCCACTTCAGACCGAGGGGTGACACTGGCAGCCAATGTGCCCAATATATCTTCGTCTCCCTTGGTGCACTTGACGACCTCGAGGGACCACTGTGACAAGATCGCTGACCCTCTGCCGAGCCGACCGTCCATCCCATTGGCTGATAATAGCATGGCCAATGTCGACTTTCTCGAAAGAACCTTTACAGATCGGCAGACCAGTAGGTTATAGCACACATCCAAAATCCGTAGTAAAGCCAGAACTTCCTTTTCGACGATCCCATAGTTGACTTCGTTCGGCTTCAACGTCCGGCTCGTAAAAGTGGCCGGGTGGTACACTCCATCACGTTCTTGCACTAGAGTGGCAGAAATGGCCCACTTACTAGCATACACAATGACAATTGGCATTTTTTCCGGATCGAAGTGTCTGAGAATCGGTGCCGTCGCCATCTTGGCCTTCAGCATACCGAAAGCAACCTGTGCACGTTTCATGTGATCCTCTGCCTCAACCTGCGGAAAATCTGCGGGCAGATCAGAGTCGCAGCCCTCTCGTATAGTTGCCCGATCTCCTTCGCGCAACATATGGTAGTCGACTTCCCGGAGCTCGTACAGCACGGCCGCGTAAATCGCGAAGTCTTCAATGAAGCGGATGTAGTAATTTAGGCTCCCTTAGAAGGACTGCATTGCCTTCAGTGATCTGGGAAACGGGAAGTTGCTCAGTGACTCCAAATCCTTAGGGTTGGCCTCTAACCCACTGATTGACACCATATGACCTAAATAGGCTACCTTGGACATGCCCCAAAACTCTTCACAGCACTGATCGACAGGTTCCAGCGATCGCATGTCTCCAACAACCGTTCGACCTTCTCGCACAGATCGCTCCATGATGAAGCAGGGATCAGAATGTCGTCGATATACGATCGCCTCCCAGAACAGACGGTCTCCTTTCCCGATCGGGTTCACCCTCTGTAAATACATCATGGTTTTCGGTGGGGTCCCGATCGGTACTGATCTCGAAGTGTCCGTACAATGCGTTGTCGATCAGCCTCTGGTAGATCTGGGGAGCGTTCTTCAAACCGAACGGCACACGGTTCTACTCGAACAGACCGAACGGCGTAACAAATGTGGAGATCTCGCGAGCCCGATCGGTCATCGAAACCACCCAAAATTCACTTGCCGTATCCTGAACAATACCATATGGTCTTGTCAAGATGATCTAGCAGATCGCTGATCAGCGGCATCGGGTACACCATAAGCTCGGTCAACCGATTTACCAACCGATAATCGATACACAACCTGATGTCGACGCCGTTCTTCTTGATCACAATTACGATCGGCGAGGCCCACGGCGAGGTCGACGGCTTAATGATCTTGGTGGCCAACAGTCCTTTTATAATATCAGAAAATTTTTCACGGTACTGTGGCGCCACACGTCGGAATCGCTGGACGATCGGCTTGGCATCACCCACGTCGATGTCACAGATCGCTTCGCGAGCATCAGGGGGTAAGACGTTGCCTTTCCCGATCAGCAGATGTTTCTTTTTCCATATGATCTTCTTTAGCGGATCGATCTGGTCGGGACTGTTGACATCCCGATCACCCACTTTCAGATCGTCCAAGGTGAATTCGGGCGGATCAGCAGACATTTCTGGGAGGACTGCCATCTGGCTCTCCAGCTCCTGAATATATTGATCCCCGCCCTCATGGATACAAACTTGGCCGTCTTCCGGGGTAATATCACCCAAACCGTCCTGATCGGTTGAACACTGCTGTTCCCGATCGGCGGGCTGCCTTTCAACGACATCGACCTGCTTAGGCTCGCCATCGTGGTCCGCCCCAGCAACGCCACGTTCCCCTTTTCCTATTCCCGGCTCCACTGTAGCCTGTTCTGGTGACGCCACCACGTTGACGAACCTTGGCTCATCTGCTTGATGGTCCACCGTGTCCGGCGACTGCGGTGCCTTTCTTCGAACTAACATCTTCTTTGGGGTTACATAGCTGGGTCGTTCCACCATAGGTGAGGTATCTTCTTCCACCGATCCATCATCTCTGATCAGATCGGTGGTCGCTTGGTATGCCAATTTCTGCCACTCAACATACCGTCTCAATCCGATCGAGACGAACCCCATCTTTCTTGGCACTTTCCCTTCCGCCAGCCACATGCCAACAATAGTATTGTTGTCGAGTGTAAGCGGCTTGTCACCGATATTAGTGACTCGAACATAATCGTATCGGCTGGCGCTCTTCACAAACGTCGGCACCCACCGATCGCCCCTGGTCACCCATAACTTCCTTGATCGAAAACCTTTGTCGACCGGGATATCAGCGGATTGGCCGACTGGAATGGTGACATCTTGGTCCCACCTGACCAGATCGGTGTGCGATCCGTATAGGGGCCGCCGACCAGCTAACTGGATCTGGACCCCATCCGGGAGTTTAAGCACTCCATGAGACATATCAAGGCGAATACCCGCAGGCACCATGAAATCCATGCCTAACAGGGCATCCTGACCGGCTAGCTTGCCAACCCAAGCGCTGAAGAAGTAGACCAACGAACCCGATAGGATAATCTTCACGCGCGTCCTTCCTTCGGTCATGTAAGAATTTTCACCGATTCCGACGCATTCTTGTCTCTGGGTGTCGTCTATACGACATCCGACCTTACGAGCAAAGGCGGAGTCAAAAATTGAGACTTCTGCCCCAGAGTCGAACACTATCGTTGCCTTCTGGTTGTTTATCTTACCACATGCTTTTGCCTGCTTGAACCATTTGTCGGGCGCATGATACTTCCAGCATCCGCGAGATACCCCAGGCAGCAGATCCAGCTGCATGACCACTTTCGATCTGGATATTCATCGGTCGTGAGATTGTAGACCGGATGATCCCGATCGACGCAATTGAGAATAGAACATGTATTGTCGGTTTTATTCTCCTTGACGACATATGCATAGATGCCAAACGTAGATCACTCGGCTCGATCCAGATTCCAACCTGGCGAGCGTTCTAGTTTAACATCTTCTCGATGTCAGGTGGAGGCATCCCCCGCGTGCTTACCCGGCACATACCACTTGCGCATCAGATTGAAGAACTCTTCGATCTTGCACTGGCCGGCCTCGTGGATCTCTCCACATGACTTGCACACTAAGAGGCAGTGATCGGTGGGGTGACCGCGTCTTTCGCACTTCTTGCATATCAACTTCTTCCAGCAGTCCCCACCGTCGTGCTTGCTTGACCCGCAGTGAGAAAAATTCTTGCGAAGTCGGTCCGGGTCGGACTTGTTTCCACTCCTTCCCTTACCATCTTCCTGGTTAGGCATCGATCTGGTTCTTGGGGCAGGTTCCGTGAGAAGATGTGGCGATATTGGTCCTCGTCCGACTCCAGACTGGACTGGCCGCTACTTTCATCTTCTGATCCAGTGCTGTCTTCAGTCACGATCGCTTTAACAGCACGGGCCGATCTGGTTAGGGGCTTCTTCACCGGATCGGTCTGGGTATTCGATCTGTAGCGACCCGATCCAACGGCGACCTTCGCCCTCATGCTGCGTGAGTGTTGCAGCGTCCGCAACGTTTGCTCCATTTCCTCCACATCTTTTAGGCGCAGCAGAGTGAGCTGATCTGCCAGATCTTGGTCATCAAGGGTACTAATATAGTGACCCACGTGCTCCATAGCGGCACCGGTCGGCGGGTTGCCGTCCTTGATCACTATCCCGGCGCGAATTGCAGCCACGTTCAGACGGTGCAAGTATTCGATCGGCGTCTCGTTGACCCGCTTCTGCATGTGATGATATTTGCGGGCGCTGGAGAATCCGGAGTTGCAGTACTGCCCCTCAAACTCTGAACATAGCAGGTACCAGTCAGATCGGACATCCCGACTCAACTGTTGGATCCAGTTCGCAGCCGGTCCTTTCAGCAGATCCCTGAAGATCAAACACCGTTCCTTTTTTGGTGTCTGATACTGTAAGAAAGTATACTTGATTCGACCAAACCACGACCTGGCTTGCTCCTCGTAGGCGTCCTTGCCAGTGAAATCCTTGAGATCTGTGGTCACAGCCATGCGAATACGTGGGATCGCAGTAGATCCGAAATCAAAAGCGGTCGTAGAGTCTAGGTTAGCCCTGCGCGTTCTGCCC
This sequence comes from Peronosclerospora sorghi, assembly GCA_026184515.1. Taxonomy (NCBI): domain Eukaryota; phylum Oomycota; class Peronosporomycetes; order Peronosporales; family Peronosporaceae; genus Peronosclerospora; species Peronosclerospora sorghi. The sequence continues at coordinate 5,540,293 of CM047585.1, read as the reverse complement.
GCCCCTGCACCGTCTCACACATAGTGGTCATCCGGATCGCCGATCGACTCCATGTCGAAATCGCTGTTCTTGCTTGATCGGCGCGGTCAGGCTGGCTGCAGCTTGCGTCTTCCTTTACCAACTGGTTTGCCACCTCGGATAGCCTTATCCGTTGATGCCACTGACTCCATATAAACATTCCGGCGAGTATTGACATTTTGACGGGAAGATCGGTCCTGGGCATGCGGGCGCGGAGGCGATCGGCATCGGTCTCCCATGAAACGCTCCATCATTGCCTCAAACATGGCTTGGACGTTAGCTTGGGTCATGGGCAGCGCGTTGGCATCCTCCTTTGGAGGTACTGAAACCTGTGGGGGCTCATGGGGCCCCAACCGGCATGCAGCCCCTTGCTGCCGCATGTCCTTTTTATGCTCTCATGAGGTATGATCCGCCCCGATGGTGATCCGCTCAACACCCACCTCCAACTCCGATGAGCTATTAGAGGCAGGTGGAGACTGATACAACGACTTATCATCGGAGCACACATCATCGTGTGCTGCCGTGGCCTCAGCGACCTTCAATGCCACGGTGGGAGTTGGGCGGCGAACCGCTCCCACCAACGGCACCAAATGGTCATGGAGGGTCGACATCGACATCTCCAGCCTCCAAGTATCCAGATCGAACAGTTTCTGTACGCTGGCGAGGTTTCGCACTTTCATACCGACCTCAGCCAACATCGCCAGCAGGTTCTTCACCAATAGCAACGGCCGATCACTTTGGATCGGCTCGGTGGTGGGTCCGAAAAGGCGATCGGGGATCTGTGGGTCTATAATCCGCATGACCTGGTCTTCACGAACAAATCGCTTTAACTCGTGGATGTAATACATCCTGGTCAGGTCTTCTTCCTTGATAACCCCATCCTCGACCTGCGAATTTTCTTCCAAGTCGTCTTCCTCGGACGGCATTCTGAGCCTCTGCTTGGGGACCTTGGTAAAATGGATCGGATCGTTCCGATCAGCCTCCAAGTCGTTTTCATCTTTAATTTTCTTTTCATCAAAACATCCATTTAAATGCATAGGATCAGGACTTTTGTCCTGATCCTTTCCGGAACTATAGCAAGATTTGCTATAGTCCCGATCGGCTCCGGTGGGAGCCTTATGGGGAGGAAAAACTTATTAATCCCGATCTGGTCCTCCACCCGGCGAGATCGGACATCGCCATCCTTATCGACAACGAGAACATAAGGCGATAGCCGTTCCTTATGTCCTCTCCAGAACGATTCCTTATTTAACTCGTTATAATCGATTCTTTGCGAGATATCATCTCGGTGATATCCACGATCACCAAGAGATACGGGAACGCGCACCATTGTGGTAGAGTCAAGTTCAAAATCGAACACCGTAGTGTCGAGAACCTGACCACCATCGTGCCCAGCCTTCCACCTGCGGGGGGGGGTACCCCGCTAACCTTCGCCTACGATCCGATCCGATCGCCCGCTGCTAGCAGACGACCGATTATCAGCATAGAACGCCTGGTCCGATTCTTTCGTCATATCACCTTGTGTACCCGATGGAATGGGCTAGTTTCACCTTCGGTGGATCGGTGCTGGGAATCGACTTGAGGTCTAAAAACGTGAGACCGTGCTGGGTGGTGTACCCTGGGCGGAACTCTTTACCTGGGTACGGGCAGACCATTTATACTCGGAGTAAGTATACTCCAAAGGGCAGATCGCTCAACCGATCGTAGAGCCCAACCAATATGAGAATAAAAGTCCAATACTCCAGTATAGAGATCCAAATGAGAACGTGATAAATTCCACGAACGATATCTCCACGTAACAATCCAAAACTTGATAACACGTTCCAAACGTGCGTAACTTGAGCTTGAGAAGACGACCAATGTCCCGTCTAGGGACTTCCGGCGGGCCAAGTGCGTCTGTAAAGCGTCCCGGCCGTGTATAATGATCTAGAGGGGATTACTCGACCCTCCGCTCCCAAACACTCTGCGGCGTGCAGAGGCGACTGATGTACAAAGCGAAGATGCTAGCGACTTCTTGTTGAGTTTAAGGCCAAAAAGGTAAAACCAAAACTATCTCCCTACGGTTCCCAATATGTACAAACATGAAAATATGTAAGTACACGCAATCTCATGTGACTTACCAAAATACGTGTTCTTGACACCTCTCGCACATGATAGGCTTAAAATCCTCCTTGATTTCCACCAATCCGATCGCCGATAAGCCGATCGGTGTGCTGATGACAAAAAGCTACCAAAATTCTTAAGTCCGCTTCACCACATGTCCTACAGAACAATATGGCAGAATGTACTGTTTACAGCGCTTTAGATCTGGTGGACGGGTATGATCAGGTGCTCATGCAAGCATCCGATATTCCGCTTACAGCGGTAGCACTCCTAGTGGCATGCTGTGGGAGTGGCTTTTTATGCCACAAGGGCTTTCAAATGCACCAGCGACTTTCAATCGCTTGGTTACTCAACTCTTCCGCCCTCATAGAAAGTACGCTCAGACGTACTTCGACGATATATTCGTTCATAGTCGCGCGGAAGGCGACTCGTCAGATGTTCAGGCGCACCTAATACACCTTCGAGCGGTGCTCGAACGTATGCGGGAGCATAAGTTATATGCAAACGCATCCAAATGTATCTTTAGTGCTGAGGAAATTCCTTTCCTCGGATGCTTCATCGGTAAGGATGGAGTGCGGGCGGATCCCGCGAAGGTGAAAGCCATTGTGGAGTGGCCTTCGCCTGTAAATCTTAGATATTTACGGAAGTGGCTTGGATTAGCCAACTATCTCCACAAATACAGCGAGAAATACGCTGAAATGGCGAAGCCATTAACTGACCTTCTTAAGAAGGACGTTGATTGGTGTTGGGAAACCAAAGACCAAACAGCCTTCGAAGCGGTTAAGGGGAGCTTGTTGAAAGCCCCCGTTCTTGCTCTCCCATATTCTGGGAAACCTTTTAGCGTCGTCTGTGACGCCTCCGATTTCGCAATCGTATGTGCTTTGTTACAAGCAGACGATGCAGGACGGGAACGCGTGATTGCGTTTGAGTCGAGGCAGCTTAAAGCTGCGGAACGGAATTATCCCGTTCATGATAAGGAGCTACTTGCTATGAAGTATGCCCTTGTCAAATTTAGGGTTCACCTACTCGGCTCAAAGCCGTTTGTGGTTTATACTGACCACGCGTCCTTACGGACAGCGACGAAGTCGCCTCATCTCTCCCAACGGATGGACCGTTGGCTCTCATTCTTTGCGGAGTATAACTTTAAGGTCAAGTATAAACCTGGCAAGCAGAACGTGCTTTTAGACGCGTTGTCGCGTCGTCCCGATTACGAGCTCGCTCACGCGACATTCATCACCTCGTCTGTGGTGGATCTCATACGTCAGGCGTATGGGAAAGACCCACAATGTACGGCGCTTATCAGTGCGTTGGGTGAAAATGGACTTGGCTCGTCTGAGTCTACCCTGTCAAGTCGAGCTAGAGCTCGGTTATACCGTTACAGTATACTGTGACGGTATGCTATATTATAGCACGAGCACGGAGGACACTCCGCGGGTGGTTATTTCTCATGATGAGGAACTGAAGTATAGAGTCCTCTTTGAGGCACATGAAGCCCCTTCCGGGGGTCATTTAGGTCGGGATAAGACCTACAGCGCTTTAAGCGCTTTGTTTTGGTGGACCAACATGTATAAGTAGGTCGGTAAGTATATTCGCACCTGTGAGACTTGTCAGAGGGTCAAACCCTCTGCAGATTCGGCTGCGCCTTTGGCGAGATTTTACGTTCCTACGGGGTGTTGGAAATCCATTAGTATGGATTTTATCTTCGGTTTTCCGAAAGATAAGGCCGGTAACACCGGAATTTTGGTCTTTGTAGACCTTTTGAGCAAGATGGCTCACCTGGCGGCGGTTCCAGAGTCCATTGATGGACAAGGAACAGCAAAAGTGTTCCTAGACCGTGTCTTTTGACATCATTGTAGCCGGTGCGTATACGCGAGCGCACAGAGGAAGACTTTCCTATAAGCGGCATTCGCCGCTACTTAGCCGATACGCCCTTATAAAGGGCATAGTAGGAGAGAGCTCTCCTAATCGGGGCCAAGATTCCCGGTTTGGTTTACTATTAGCTTTCGCTAACGCCTTGATACAAGGCTACCTTACTAAGGGTGTAGCTTAAGGGAGGGCTCCCTTTACACTACTGCACTCACTACCCGCGCGACCGGTCGAGGTCGTGCGTCTGTAGTCGGTTGAGTGAAATGTAAACTGAATGTATATTTAATATATAATTAGTCTAAATTAATTTAGACTAATGTAAACTATATGTAATACTAAGTAGAACATACCAAATTCGTACCTAGCTAAGATGTAGTGTACACCACCTGTGTACCGACACGTGGATGGCTGACACGCCACCCCCCAAGGGCTCCTGCCCTGATTGGTTAAAATAACCGATGGTTCAAAACCCTTCGAACCGGTCAATACTGACCCCAACCGTAGTGTACTCACGTAAACCACCAACTAAATGTGACTCGAATGTAACCCTGTTACACCTTTAATCCCAGTAGTTGGGAGTTCGCCGGAGGCAGATATAGAGCTAGCATTGCTCCCCGGCACCACATCGAGGGCACCTTCGCTAGCATAGCGCGTGCAATAAGGAGCAGGTAATTGCCTCATCGCTTTGGCTTTGGCAAACGCCAAGCGCAATGCCCTCTCCATCCGAACGTCACGTTTGGAAAAGCTGTTGTACAGCTTTATAAAGTCAGGGAGACGTTTCTCCCCTTCCGCCCAAGCGCGGAACTTCTACTCTGCCTCTTCGGCATTCTATCCTTTTAGGAGAGCGAAGGGAACCTCGCGGAGGTTCTTAGCAAAGGCACCCTGTGCGTCTTTCCCGAGGAGCTCTCGGTACGAGGTGGCAGTGAACTGCTTCCGCGTGAGCAGTTTTTCCCGGAGTTGTTCCCGGCCTGCGATTTGACGCGGCTGTACAGCCGCAGGGCCAAGGGTATGAAAGGATAGACCCCTTTTTACCTCGTTCTTAGACCACTTTTGGAGATCACGAGGACCTTCATGGCGATATTCCGCCCTGGAAGGGCGTTTGGTGGCGCATAATGCAGCCTCTAGTGCCTGTGCGGCAAGATGAGATTCCTGAGCCGCGTCCAATTCATTGGTGATGGTCGCCTTCGGCGACCCGGATTTGTCATCCGAGTTGGAAAGGGTGGCGAACGAGTTAGCGCATTTTCCCCACGTGTGGGGAAAGGATTAGGCTGCCGACATTGCCGTTCGGCGTTGTCGGAGCGGTAATCCTTAGGGGATCTATACCCAAGGGCCCCCTCCTCCGAGATACCGGAGTCGGAGGAGCTGGCATCCCCTTATCGGGGAAAATCATCGCCACCTGTATAGGTGCTCATTTGAGGCCAGAGTTCTGGCAGTTGGGGTCTCCAACTATAATTGATTATTGCGTGGAAATAGTCTTGATGGGGGAGGATGTAACGGGGTTACATTTAGTTACGTTGGTGTAAGTAAATACACAACGGTTAAGATCAAGTATTGACCAGTACGGAAGGTTCGGACCTATTGGTTGTTTTAGCCAATCAGGGCGGGAGCCCTTGGTGAAGGCGTGACAGCCTGTCACGTGTTAGTACACAGCTGGTGTACATTACATTTCGGCTAGGTACGGATTAAGTAAGTTCTACCTCGTATTACATATAGTTTACATTAGTTTATTAAGTTAGACTAATTACATATTAAATATAAATCAGTTCCATTTTACACTGTATCCAGCTAGACGTTCAACCGGGAAAGGTCGAGCGTGCGGTGAGTGAAGTAGCAGGGGAGTACCTCCCCTAGCTACTCCCTTTTAAGAGAAGCGTAAAGCTAAGCCGTTAGCGTACGCTAACAGTAAACTCAGGAAATATTGTCCCCGAGCGAGAGAGTAATCTCACGCTAAGCCCTTTCATTAGGGAGTATCGGCTAAGTAGCGTCGTATCTCCGCTTAAGGAAGTCTTCCTCTGTGCTCTAGACTTACCGTGCGTTTACGCACCGGCTACACATCGTCCGAATACGCTTTCGCGTACATCCCTGCCAGCAGGGTCTTCAGTTCTTGGACGTATGTCTCCAAGTCCCTAGTGCCCTGACGGCACCTCAAAAACGCAAGCTGATTCTGGAAAACCAGATCAGGCGTTGCGTACATGTCCATGAGATTCTGCTTAAGGACCTTCCATGTTGGAAACACTTCCGTGAACGAATTCGAACACGTAAACGCCCATGTACGGGCTCTGCCCGTAAGATGGGTTAGTGCAAGTCCCACTTGCAAGTTATCCTCGATCACATTCGCTGTGGCGAAAGCCGTTTCGACCTCTCGCAACCACACATAAAGGTTATAACTTTTTTCACCTGTGAATTCCTTTATCTTAATGGATACGGAGGGCGCAAGCCAGTAGACACAGGATAACTTCCGCGAAAACTCGCCTCATGGGCGATGAGGGCGTTCACCCTCTCACGCACGGTATTAATACCCTGCTCCACTAGGAGGCGCATGCCATCCTGACCCAATATGGGTACCAGACTCTTAAAGGCTTCTTGTTGGACGGGGGTTAGCTGACCCCAATCGTCCTGTTCCATCCTTTGCAGAGGATGCCGTCTGCCAACACAGGTGTTGGATTGACTACGGGTGCTACCAGATGTAGCCGGTGCGTAAAAGCACGGTGCGGCTAGCGCACAGAGGAAGACTTTCTTAAGCGGCGATAGGCCGCTACTTAGCCGATACGCACTTATATAAGGGCTTAGTGGGAGATTGCTCTCTCACTCGGGGCCAAGATTCCCTGAGTTTACGGTTAGTAAACACTAACGCCCTGTTAAAAGGCTTCCCTTATAAAGGGAAAAGCTAAGGGAGGTACTCCCTTTTGCTTTAACACTCACTACACGCGTGACCGTTCTGGTTCGTGCACCTAGCAGTCTTAAGTGTGTTTGTAAACTGTTTTATTTATTTAGGAAAGCGCTATTTGCCCCCCCCCCCATTTTGGCTATTTGCCCCCCCCAATTATTTCAGCCAATCAAATTTTACTCCGAGTACAGAGACGTAAAAGGACCAACCACCCCTCTCGCCCTGCCTGTATCGTCAGTGCGGGCCAAGCAGGACATCAAGTCAAGGATTTGAACCCACAGGGTATGTATGACATTGACGTGTCGTGGGTATCTGAGAATGCGGATAAGAAGTTGGCTTTCTTATGTCGCACCTAGGGATGACATTATGTGCACGTGGTGCACAAGAGACACACGCGGTGGTGATGCTTTCTTGTTTGCTCGTGTCGAATCGTTGGCGAAAAAGATCGTTGCCTAGGCGGTGGGTGATGCGTGTCTCGAGGATGGGCACGAACACTTTTGCGTTTTTTTGAAAAGGCTGGCCGCAGCGCTTTTGCATTCAGACATTCGGCACGGCAGCAGGAGATCGAGCAACCGAATTGAAAAGCGACCTGATGCTGGGCGCCGCGCGCCAAAAACAGCACGGTGGGCGGATTCCACCCGCCACGGCATTGGGCACGCCAGCACCAGGCAGAGGGGCAAGAGGAGGGCACATCACGCGCACGCAACTTAGATCGGGAGACTTTTCGATTGCTAATCAAACAAATCGTTCACGTGTGTTGAGATCGAGTCGTTTGTTACCTAAGGGTTCAATCTTTTACCAAGTGTAATAAATACACGGGCCCGAAAGTAGAAGGCCCGAGGACCCCCGCGATCCTGCGCCAAGAGAGCACAAGCATGAATGATCCCGACGGGCTCTCAAGCAACAACTTTGTGTCTGTCAGCCGGACATGTAGCAGGTTCTATTCCATTTCCTTCACAACGACTTTTTCTCGTATATTAGTGTGAGGAAATACCCCCTCCTTTGCGTGGGCACGGTGATTCGCCATCTTCTTTTGGTCGCGCGCACTATCCTCGCGCTTGGTTTGAAGGGCCTTTTTAATGGCTTTAGGGACGTGCCGGTGCCTGAAGTATAGCAGAATCATCACGGAACAAAAGAAAAAGCACACCAAGTCAACATCGTTATCAATGAGACCCAAGCTCAAAACGTGAAGTGATGGCGAAACGTACTTTGAGATACGGTTGATCTCACGAAGGTGCTGGTAGCGTTCCTTGGGCGACTCGTTGTACTCCATCCTACGGCGCTCGCACGGAGCGACCTACAAAAGACAAGATATGCGAAGCGAAACCAAGCAAACAAAACGTTAGATACACATTTTTTACCACGCGAACGTCCACAAGCATGAAGCGAGCGCACCTTCGAAAGTTTCTTGGAAGCTTCGGCTTTCCAAATGCGGATGTTGGTGTAGTCACTTCCAGACAGGACAAAGTTCGAGTCGGAATTCAACTTAACGGAAAAGATGCTACAGAACAAAGTCAACATGAGCGAGCAAGTCGTCCATACGATGGAGATCGAATGGACAAGGGTATCGAGATAGCAGCAGTCCCCTGGACTCCAGCGTCCACATTTTTAAACGGCAATGTGCCCGCTACGCGGATCATCGTAAGGCGGCGGGAGATGCAGTTGCAACTGACCCCTCACCAACGTTGCGGCGGACCAAAGCGTACGTACCGCTGCATGCGTTGGGTGTGGTAAACCTCGCGACTCTATGCCGAGCGCACGTTGAAGATGCGAATGATTCGATTGTTCGATCGAACCATTCGGCAAATTCCATAGAGTGAGTGGATCGAAGTAAATTTGATTGGCTTAAATAATTTGTGGGGGCAAATAGCCAAAATGGGGGGGCAAATAGCGCTTTCCTTTATTTAATATAAAATTAGCCTAACTTAATAAACTAAAATAAACTATATGCAATACTAGGTAGAACTGACTTAATTCGTACCTAGCCGAAATGTAGTGTACACCACCTTGTGTACTAACACGTGGCAGGCTGCCACGCCCTCACCAAGGGCTCCTGCCCTGATTGGAGAAAACAACCAATAAAAAAATAAGTCCGAACATTTCGTACCGGCCAATACTTGACCTTAACTGTTGTGTATTTACATTCACTAACGTAACTAAATGTAACCCCGTTACACAAGTAATCCAACCGCGTATGGTCGTACTTGGATATGAGATGAGGATCTGCCTCATCTCCGTCGCCGCATGGTAAATAACATTATTGAGCACTAAAGACTCGCAATTTGAACCAACAGCGTCAGCTATCGCGGTCAGATACAAGAAATGATCTGACCACGACCTTCCGACCCACTTCCGCGCCATAAAGAGCTTCTTCATGCCTTGGGCCGGTGTTATTTGGACATTAAAAACAGACAGCATCTTGTCCATTATATACCATAGGGCTGGTGTCTCACACCACCACCCTTCCACTTGACGGTTGTAGTAGGCCTCTACTGGGCCCGCCAAGTAATGGCCCAGAAGATCCACTTTTATATCCTCTGGCCACTGGTAGCTACATGCGGCTCCGGCAAGGCTCACTTGCCTTAGAAACTTTCGGCACCATGCCTGAAATCCCGAACCAAGACCTTTATAAATTTCCGCACCGTCAAACGGTAGAATCTGCAGACGCTTTTCCTTTGGTGAAGGTATCCATACTGCCCCAAACACCTGCGCTGCACCATTACCCTGCCCCGCGTGCATGTTGGGGGGGATTGCCGTTTCCATGATGATCGTATTGTACTCCAGCATCCGGCATTCTGCCTCTGAAAAACGCGTCCTTGCCATCGTGGAAAATGTCTTCAAAACTTTGTTTACCTTGTAAACCAGTCATATAACCCCTTATGTCGTCTTTGCTTCCACCCAACGACGCTATACTCATCTTGGTGTCCTCCCCGGGCGCGTGCACAACATTCTTCACCTGGGGCTGATCCCTCCTGCTGACTTCTATCTTCTCCAGTCTATCCGCTAGCGAAACAAGCATCTTCATCAGCACTGGGTCCGTTTCTTTTGCGCTTGCCTTTGGCTTCCCTTCCATATCGACCTGACTCTTCTTTGGTCTCATAACCTGTTGAGCTTTGCGCTCCATGTGTAACGGGGTTACATTCGAGCTACATGTAATGTTGGTGTACATGAGTACACTACGGTTGAGGTCAGTATTGACCGGTTTGAAAGGTTTCGAACCTTTGTTTATTTTAACCAATCAGGGCAGGGGCCCTTGATGTGGTGGTGTGTCAGCCATCCACGTGTCGGTACACAGGTGTTTACACTACATTTCAGCTAGGTACGATTTTGGAATATTCTACTTAGTATTACATATAGTTTATATTAGTTTAAATTAATTTAGGCTAATTACATATTAAATATATTCAGTTTACATTTCACTCTAAAGTGCAGTCGCGCGACCTCGACCGGTCGCGCGTGCAGGGAGTGTCGTAGGTAAGAGGGAGCCCTCCCTTTATTTACATCCCGTAAAGGGAACTCAGCCGTTAAGGCTAATTAGTAAAACAACCCGGGAATCTTGGCCCCGAGTAGGAGATCTCTCCTACTAAGCCCTTTATAAGGGCGTATCGGCTAACGGTAGCGGTTGGCACCGCTTTAAGGAAGAGTCTTCCTCTGTGCTCTAGCCGCACCGTGCGTATCCGCACCGGCTACATCTGGTAGCACTTGTAGTCAATCCAACACCTGTGTTGGTAGACTAAAGCATCCTCTTCAAAGGATGAATCAGGACGATTGGGATAGTTTGACCCTCGTCCAGCAGGAAGCCTTTAAAAGGCTGTTACCCTTAATGGGTGACGAAGGCATGAAGTTCCTAGTGGAGCAGGTCCTTGAGGCCGTAAAGGCAAGGGTAAATTCCCTCATAGCTCATGAGGCGACTTGTAGTGGAGGTCGTTCCACGGGGGTGTGCCCCCCAGTATCATTCAATATAAAAGCGTTCACCGGGGAGAAGGGTTACAACCTTTACGTGTGGTTGCGAGAGGTCGAAACGGCTTTCGCCAAAGGGAAAGTGATCGCTGATCACTTGCAAGTGGGACTTGCACTGACCCATCTTACGGTCAAAGCCCGTACATGGGCGTTTACGTGCTCGGAGTCAGTCACGGACGTGTTCCCAACCTGGGAGGTCCTTAAGCAGAAGCTTATGGACATTTACGCAACGCCTGATCTGGTTTTCCAGAATCAACTGTCGTTTCGGATGTGCCGTCAGGGCACTAGGGACCTGGAGACAAATATCCAGGAACTTAAGACCCTGTTAGCAGGGATGTACGCGAAAGCGTATTTGGACGTTGTGTTCATCCCGTCTTCATGGGTAGCCTGAGAGAAGGTCCAGCACGTTCGGAATTGTTCCGATGCCGACCCGAATCCCTGGGGGAGGAGTTCAAGATGGCGTTCAACGCCGAGAGGAACTTCCGTTCCTCTAAGGTGGGTCCCGAACCCATGGATCTTTGTAGCCGGTGCGTATACGCACGGTGCGGCTAGCGCACAGAGGAATACTTTCCTTAAAGCGGTGTTCGCCGCTACTCAGCCGATACGCCCTTATTAAGGGCTTAGTAGGAGAGAGCTCTCCTACTCGGGGCCAAGATTCCCGGGTTAGTTCACTGTAGCCTTTGCTAGTGCCTTAACGGCAAGGCTCCCTTACAAAGGGTGTAGCTAAGGGGAGGGATCCCCTTACGCTACGGCACTCACTACACGCACGACCGGTCGAGGTCGTGCGTCTGTACGAAAGAGTGAAAAGTAAACTGAATATATTTAATATGTAACTATTTAAACTAATATAAAATATATGTAACACTAAGTAGAATATTCCTAATTCGTACCTAGCTAAAATGTAGTGTACACACCTGTGTACTGACACGTGGATGGCTGACACACCACCACACCAAGGGCCCATGACCTGATTGGTTAAAATAACCAAAGGTTCGAAACCTTTCAACCCGGCCAATACTGACCTCAACCGTGGTGTACTCATGTACACCAACACTCAGTGTTACCCGAATGTTACCCCCTTACATCCTCCCCCATCAAGACTATTGCTTACGCAATAATCAAAATCTTGTTGGAGAAATCCAACGCCAGTACCTCTGGACTTCCATATGTACACTTCCAGTGGTACTATGGCGTCTCCTCTAGAAGAGGTAGACTACTCCGAGAAATCGGAGGTGGATGCCCTTGGGGATACCTCCCCAACGGTTAACCGCTCCGACAGCGCCGAACGGCGTTGTCGGCAGCCTAATCCCTTCCCCACACGTGAGGAAAATGCACTAACCAGTGCGGCACCCCTGCCTGTATCGGATGATACATCCGAATCGCCAAAGGCGATTGTCACTAATGAGATGGACGCAGCTCAAGACTCCCAACTTGTGGCACAGGCACTAAGGGCTGCGTTGCGCGCCCCCAAACGCCCGTCAAGGGCGGCTTATAATTTCGATGGTCCTCGTGACCTTCCAAAATGGGCCAGGCGTTTGGTAAGGACTAGTCTAGCGTCCTATACACCTGGACCCGCGCCTGAACAGCCGTACCAACGCGAACGCCATGAGAAACTCCGGCAACAACTGCTTTACACAAAAGCAGTTCACTAGCGTCTCATACCGAGAGCGCTTAAACAGGCAGGCACAGGGTTCCCCTGTTAAGAACCTCCGCGAGGTTCCTTTCGTTCTTTCTCCGGTAGGAAGTTCTGATGATGCAGAGAAGAAGTTCCGCGCTTGGGCGGAAGGGGAGAAACTTCTCCCCAGCTTAAATGAGCTGCACGACAGCTATTCCCGTCGAGGCATTTGGGTGGAGAGGGAGTTGCGCCTGGCATTTGCCAGAGCCAAAGCGATGGAGCTATTACTTGCTCCATATCGCACGCGCTACGCCAGCGTCCCTGTCTCCACCATGGTGCCAGAGGAAAGTGTGAGCGTCACGTCTGCCTCCGGCGAACTCCTGGGAGTGAAGGGGCTCCTCATGCCCCTCTGGTCGTTGACCTACAGCGGGATTCTCCCGCTCGAAAGCGTCAACGACGTCGCGGCAATCCTTCCGTAGGGGAGTCTCGAACTCCCACGAACTCTGTCAGTGTGGATACCCTTTCCACTTCACCAGATACTGGTTTTGACCCCGATGATGGCGTCGCGCCATCAGCCGCTCCACATGAAAGTGTGGAGTACTCTCCGCATCAAGCATTGGAGTAGGAGGTCGCGCAATTGCGACGTGAGATTCGCGAGCGCTGTGATCGACACAGCCATCGCATCCATGATCTCCACGAGGGGCTCCGCGATGAGCGGGATGCCACTGATAGCTTCGAGAGGCGGCTTGCCTCTCTCGAGACGACCGTTGTGGAGCTTCGTGGTCGTATTTTAGCCCTTTCGGTCTTCCTTCGCCCTACCGTGCCTTACGGCTCTTACGGGTATCCGCCTTTCCACTCCCCTCCAGGAGGGGGCCCGCCTCCGGGTCCTGGTATGGCTTAAGCATACCGACATAGAAGGTTGGATGCGTACACATCACCTTCGGGATGTCCAAGGTATACGATAAGCCCTTTCGGGCTAGTACCTTAAAGGGCCCCACAAACCTGGGGCGCAGTTTATTGCGCAACACATTGGAAAC
>CM047585.1:5509854-5525343 GCA_026184515.1 Peronosclerospora sorghi | reverse complement strand
CCGATCGCGGGTGCGTTGAGCCAATGGACTTAGACTTCCAGTCTACGCATGGCTCCTGGCGTTACAGCCACTTCATTCCCAGAATGAGGTCATACTTTGAGACCAAATCCAGGACTAGGCAACGTTCTAAGCTGTCGAAGTCTGCAAACTTCAGCTTAAGGTCAATTGAGACCTTGGGTACAGAACCTGTACTCCCGTCACAAAACGGACCGTGACAACGTCACGAGAACGTGCCTCTAGGGCCTCGGCATACAGCCGACTCTTCTCAACACAAGCTCATCTGACATAATTATCAGACGCTCCAGAGTCTATCAAGACTCTCCAAGGCTTATCAAAGCCTTTCACGTCCGCAAGGACGACCAGCAAACCTGGCTGGTACACCAACTCGGCGCTAGAAAGCACCGTTTCCCTCGGAGCTTTGTGCTGTCGGCCCCTACCCTGGGGTTTAACAGCACTGAGGTATCCCCCAGTAGGGCGCCCCGCACCTACTGGGAACCGTTGTTTCCCGACGGCTAGGGTGAGGGCTTTTTACCTACCCTCGGCCCCTTAAATCGAGTATCTCGCTGGGGGTTTCGCAGACATCTGTTCCGCAGATGATCCGCACTTCCACAGGAAGCATCTCAGTGGCCCCTGCCGCTGCAGGATTGCCTGTAGCTCCGCTTCAGAACCCAGTGAAGCAGAGGCAGCGTGACTCTTAGCGGAAGCTTTCTCTTCCGCTTCGACTGACTCAGGTCCATGGGTTCGGGACCAACCTTAGAGGAACGAAAGTTCCTCTCGGCGTTGAACGCCATTTTAAACGCCTCCCTCAGGGATTGGGGTCGGCTTCGGAATAGCTCTAAACGTTCTGGCCCTTCTCTCAGGCCTCCCATGGACACGGGAATGGACACATCGTCCGAGTACGCTTTCGCGTATGTCCCTGTCAGCAGGGTCTTCAGTTCTTGGATATATGTTTCCAAGTCACTAGTGCCCTGACGGCACCTCAGAAACGCCAGATGATTCTCGAAAACCAGATCAGGCGTTGCGTACATGTCCATAAGCTCCTGCTTAAGGACTTCCCAGGTCGGGAACACGTCCATGACCAAATCAGAGCTCGTAAACGTCATGCACGGTCTTTCCCGTAAGATGGGTCAATGCAAGTCCCACTTGCAAGTGATCTGCGATCACATTCGCTGTGGCGAAGGCCGTTTCGGCCTCTCGAAGCCACACATAAAGGTTATCACCATTCTCACCGGTGAAGTCCTTTATCTTAAAGGATAACGGAGGGCGCATCCTAGTAGACACAGGATAACTTCCGCGAAAACTCGCCTCATGGGCGATGAGGGCGTTCACCCTCTCATGCACGTTATTAAGACCCTGCTCCAATAGGAGGCGCATGCCATCCTGACCCAATATGGGTACCAGCCTCTTAAAGGCTTCTTGTTGGACGGGGGTTAGCTGACCCCAATCGTCCTGGTCCATCCTTTGCAGAGGATGCCGTCTGCCAACCCAGGTGTTGGATTGACTACGGGTGCTACCATATGTAGCCGGTGCGTAAAAGCACGGTGAGGCTAGCGCACAGAGGAAGACTTTCTTAAGCGGCGATACGCCGCTAATTAGCCGATACGACCTTATAAAAGGGCTTAGTGGTAGATTGCTCTCTCACTCGGGGCCAAGATTCCCTGAGTTTACGGTTAGTAAACACTAACGCCTTTTTGAAAGGCTTCCCTTATAAAGGGAAAATCTAAGGGAGGTACTCCCTTTGGATACAAACACTAACAGCACGCGCAACCGGTCGAGGTCGGCGTCTATCTGGATTAGTGTATTTTTTAAACTGATTTTTATTTATTATGTAATTAGCCTAAACTAATGTAAACTATATGCAATACTAAATAGAACTTACTCAATTCGTACCTAGCCGAAACGAAATGAAATGTACACCACCTTTGTACCAGCACGTGGCTAGATGCCACGCCCCCACCAAGGGCTCCTGCCCCGATTTGTTAAAATAACCAATAGGTCCAAACCTTTCGGACTGTTCAATACGTGACCTCAACCGTTGTGTACTTACGTACACCACGTAACCAAATGTAACCCTGTTACATCACCTATAGTGATCATAGTGAAGAAGGATGGGGTTGATATTCGATTATGTATCGACTATCGCGCGGTGAATCAACTCACACGTTTGATGGTGTACCCTAAGCTTCTGATCACTGATTTGCTCGAAGATTTGGATAAAGCGTTGTGGTTTTGGTTTTTGGATATGGCAAGTGGTTTTTGTGTCGTGTCTATGACCGATCGAGCACGTCAGATTTCAGGTTTTTTTACCCCGTTTAGATTGTTTGAATGGAATCGGATGCCGTTTGGCATAAAGAATGCTCCGCAGATCTACCAGCGGCTGATAGATAATGAACTGTATCGGTATCGCAAGGTTAAGGACGGTGCTGATGAGTCAGCTGATGTATTTACTGCGGGAGAGCCTGACCAAACGCAAGGCCCGTCAGTGCTGCAACGACGATCATATATCGATGATATCTTGATCCCTGCACCTACATGGACAACCTTGTGTGATAAAGTGCAGAATCTATTGGAAAAGTGTGATCCGTGGAACTTGTCGATCAGCTTGGCTAGATCGTACTGGGGGATAAGTGAAATCCCCTTATTTAGGACATCACGTCTCTAGCCGCGGTCTGGAAAAAAATCCGAAGAATTTTGATGATCTGATCGATTTGCCTTTTCCTGGTACTTTACGTGCTATGAAATCGTTTTTGGGAAGTCTGAATTATTACCGTCAATTTATTGAAGACTTCGCGATCTATGCCACTGTGCTCTACTAATTACGAGAGATAGATTATCAAGAGTTAAAGAGACGATCATCGATCAAGGAGAGTCCGGTTTGCGAAGACGATTGATTAACCAGGGCACGACTGGCATTCATTATGCTGAAAGCGAAGATTGCGTCAGCCCCCAACCCTGCGCCATTTCGATCAAGCCAAAGCGCCGGTGATCGTGGTTTATGCCAGCAAGTGGGCAGTGTCTGCCGCGTTGGTACAAGAACATTATCAAGTGTATTGCCCCGTCGCATTCGCGAGCCGGACACTGAAGAGCGGTTGGCTGAATTACAGCCCCGATAAAAAGGAAGTTATGGCTATTCTGCGAATTTTGTACGTCTATTTCACGATGCTGGTAGGAAAGGCTATCACTGTCCTGTCACGTCGATCCACGTTGAAGTGCCTATTAACATCCAACGGGCTAGACGGACGATTGGGCAGATGGGCTGCGATCTTGTCACAATGGGACTTGGAGATCAAGAAATGTGTGCATGGAGAAGAGGAGGTACTAAGGGCGTTAGCGGAAAGTATCACCCCTCGCACAGAAATTGATGAAGCCCTGATCGCGATCGCACCGAAAAAGCAACCTCATCAGAAGATTGATGTACCACCTCCTAAGGTTTATAAAAGCGAAGATCTGTACGTGATCAGTTTCTATGGATCTGCCAGTGTTAAGCAATGTGTTGGAGCGTTTGGTGCTATGATGTGGAAATTGCCAGAGTGGAATATCATGACCGCGGTTGCTGATCATGCACCTAACATCACGGTGAATGAAGCCGAGTACCATGGATTACTTCTAAGTTTGGATCTATTGTCGCGATACCCCAAAGGAAGGGTGATCGTGTGTGGAGACTAAAATTTGGTGATCAGGCAAATGCGTGGCGAAATATAGTGCAAGGCACCGCGATTGCAAGTACTGCAACAGCGTGCGTTAAAACTCTTTCGCGAATGGCTGATCAAGATCTGCTGCACGTCAAAAGGGAGTGGAATAAGAGTGCCGATCATATCACCACTACGGCCATGCGAGATGGAACACGATGTGAGATTGTTGACGAACACCAGCTGGAAGAACTGGTTGATCTCAACAGATTGTCTGAAGTGATTACTTGGAAGGAAGATCCCACTGTCCCGCAAGTGCTGGTGACGACTCGATCACGTAAACTTCGTCAAACGCGACCATCAACGTGGCCCGAAATATCAATAGAGGGGATAAGCGCGGAACGTGTCAAAAAGGCGAAAGACGAAGAAACGTGGATTTGTGATTTGTTGAATTACTTGCATGGCAACGTGTCACAATTGAGCGCAGACGAGGTGAAAGATTGTGCGAAAATTGCCGACAACTATGATGTTAATGATCAAGGGTTGTTGATTTACTGTGGAAATATGGCAAAAGGAAAAGCCAGCTGTGATCAAGATGATCGAGACGATCGACACTCTTTGATCAAGCTGGTCCTACCTGAGACCCTACATGCGGATGTCCTCCACCATTATCATACGAGTTTGTAAGGAGGACACCAGGTATAGGGAGTACATATCAGAGGATCAGACGAAATTTTCATTGGCGTGGTTTATTTCGCAGCGTGCAAAGATTTGTTGGGAAATTCGTAGATTGTGAGACGGGAAGGGCCAGCCTGCGATCAAGGGTATATCGCCTGTAATATTGAAGCTACTTCCAAGTGATAGCCATGGATCATATACCGTATTTTTTCCGATCAACTGATGGTCATACGGAACTGTTGATCTGGACTGGTCTGTTCACGGGTATGGTGATCGCGAAAGCTGGATTGTCTCGCACAGCTCAGAAAGTCGCCGAAAATTACGAAGAATTTGTATTTCGACGATTTGGAGCTAGCGAGGTGATCAGGCATGATCGAGAACCCGGTTTATGTCCGAAGTATTTCGTGCGTTCAACAAGATCGTGGGACAACGGCAGAGTGACAACTATGGCATATCGTCCACAGGCGAACGGCAAGGCAGAAAGAACGGTCCAAACAATCACTCGGGCGATCGAGATGTAAGTGTCAGACGTCGGTCAGAAGGATTGGAGCTCGTATGCATTGCGACTGGTATTCGCGCTAAATTCGACCCCTGATCGCATTCGTGGAGAAACACCATTTTATTTGGCGCATGGGTGGGATCCGTGGTCATCGTTGGAATCAAGGTTGCAACTTGGAGGAATTCGGTGTAAAGACCATGATGCTCGTCGGTGCAGATATAGATTGTAGAAATACTACCGCTAAGCCCGTGATCAAGTGAGCACTCGATTGCACCAGACAGTGGCTGATCGAGATGAAAAGCATAATGATCAAGTGACACCGCGCAAGATCGAAGCTGGATCGAGGGTGTGGTTATATCTCGATCGGGTGAAAGAAGGGTTCGCGAAGAAACTGGTGCATATGTGGCATGGACCCTTCATAGTCGAATAGTCGATGAGGTGATCGGTGATCATGCTGCAAGATTTATTACGGCTGGCATCGACTATCGCGTATTCCCTGTGGTGCACCTATCCAAGTTGAAATCAGTCAAGGAATTCCCAGATCGACACACTGCTGTGTTAGCAGTGGGGTAGAAGATCGTTTTGATTTTGATGAACCTCTACTACCCGAAGACAGCTGGGAAAGGAACCTAGAGCCGGACGAATTTAAGGCTGATCGCATTACTGATGTCCGATATGGTCGAAAGACTAGGTATGGCAGAACGTTACGCGAATATAAAGTCTACTGGTAGGGCTATGATGATCCGTCATGGGTAGACGAGGCAGATATGAACTGCGATGCTCTGATCAAGGACTTCGAACGGAAGATGATTAACAGACATCGGTTCGACGTGATGCAATTGGACAAAGAGTCCAACTAACGCATGATCGACGAACTGATTATGAAATTATGATTGAAGAACCTTTGATTGGAGAAGAGCGATTGATAAAACTCACGATTAGTGGAGAAATGAAGATTGACTGGAAGTGGTGAATTTACGACGGATATTGCGGGATATGGTTATGGAGCAACGGCAGATGAGCCGATGGACGACCGATTTATGTTATGCATGAAAAGTGACGAAGCAACAGTTAGAAATGGTATGATCAAGAGTGTTTATTGATTAAAGAGGAAGTGATCAGCCAGCTATCCTGACCCATAGAACTTACGGTAAAGACGAGGGATAAGATAGCTAGGATGAACCTCAACAGCAATACGATACTGGATTCGCCTGCGTTCATAAGCGACGGCTTCTCACAGCGCATCCTTCAGGGTCCGAGGTGGTGGATCTGATAGGTAACCCGGGTACCATGACCCGCCATCATCTGGAACATATTTCAGGGGGCGATTCCGGGCGCGGTGCGAGATCACCGGGTTCAATAAAATGTCGAGATCGCACACCCCGCTGGTCATGCCTTGCAAGACAAACTCCACGACCTTCTTCCACGATGCCCCGGCGCGACTTCTGCGATGACGTCTACCTTGATAATATTCTTGGAAGAAGGCGTCGCGCTATTTGAGGCCTTGATCTATGGGGAGATATTGAGTTGACCCCCCGATCGCCAGCGTATGATGGTCCAGGAACGCCTGATACTTCCCTTCTAAGTCATCAAACCAGCCGACTGAGTGGAAAGAGACGGGTGGCAGCATGTTTTTGAAGCACTCCCAGGGACGTCGCGAGTACAGCAGCTCTACCTTCGACTGGGTGATCTGGTGACTACTCTACTGATCAGCCGAAGGGGCGTGCGTGGCAACTAGAAACAACCGTCCCTCGGGTCGTGTCAAGTATTCGAAGACCACTTGTACCGAGACGTTTCCTAGATCATAGCCGCCAAGTTGACATGGAGTCCATGGTAAGATGTCTGCATCTGCTGCACCATCAGGCACCAAGATCAACGACTTGTAGGCACCCGTGCGAGGGAAGAGGATCCCGGCAGATCCTGGATCAAGCTAACCCTCACTCCCGAGCTCTCTGATTGTGTGACTGGATAAGACTTGTGTGCTGATCGAAGCAGAAGAACCGCCTTGATCGTCATCCGGTTGATAAGGACTAAATAAGAGATCATAATCCGACTTCTCCTCTGAAATGGGAAGAGCTTGGCGTTGCCGCTTGGACAGAGATGTGGATGGCGAACGCTGTGCACGTCTCTTAGGCGAAGAAGTGGGCCAAGTGATGGAATCTCTGGCGAGTCACCCTGAGGGTCAGCAGACGAGCTTGCGGCCTGATGAGAACTTGCACGAGAGACGCCGACACCCGGGGAAATTTGCATCTGTAGCGACACACCATCCAACACGGATTGGAAGCACAAGTGGAACGCATGCAATTGCGCATTTTCATCTTGATCCTGTCGCAACTTGTCGCGCAGTGTATCGCGATCTGCAGACACGTAATTGAAGCGGCGCCGTGCTGTCGAAAGTTCCGTCTTTAACTTGGAAATCTCGGAACGTAGACCCTCCAGCTAGTTCCGGATATCCGAAGCCCCATCAACGCGATCAACTAGCTCATCCATCAGGGGTATGATAGCGACATGTTCCTCCATTCTCAGAAAATTGGCTTTATTTTCCTCCTGGATTAGATCGCGTTGTTTCTTGCGCTTCTAGGCCTTCGAGTTGAGCCTGAGCGTCTTCTCGATCAGCCTCTTGTTTTTGTCGGCGGCTTGATCATACGCCTCTTTTAGCACGCCTAAGCGGTGCTGGAGTTGATTAATCATCACGTGATCGGATAGCGCCTCAAGGCGCGAGTTTTCTTGTGCGTGATCAGCAATTGTCTCCTTTTGAACCGATAATAGATAGCGATCAAGATCATGAACGCCCTCCAGATCCCGGATCTGAGCGCGTTGGTCGGCTATGGTTGCCTCAGCAGCCTTTAGCTTGGACTTGAGGTCGTTGACCGCCGCACGGACAAAATCGCGCAGGGGCATGAGCTGCACTTGTAATCGCTTGATCTCGTCCTCGCGATCATCGAATTTACGGTTATCGCTTTTGAGTTTCTCCCGAAGCATCGGAACGGTGTCCTCGAGTACCGAGAGCGAGTTGTTCAGCACGACGACTTCCTCCTCTCGCGTGCGGAGCGTTTCCTGCCGTGCATACGCTTGATTAATTACCACGATTATGGAGTCTTCTATAGGCCGATCGAGCGCTGAAGCGCTGTTAGTGATCGCTGAAGCGTTGTTCGGGATCGCTGAGGCACTGTTCGTGATCGCTAGCATCCTTGACGTGTCGGTGGAAATGTGGAAATGCCTGATCAAGAAGGCCTGATCGTTGATGCCACGGTTGATGACTGGTAACAGCCTGATCGATTGCTACTTGATCAGACTAGGCTCGGAGAACAGGTGGTGAAGACCTCCGCTACCTGATCAAGTACCCCTTCAATAATCACCACCAAGATCATCGATCTGTAACCTTCGACCTGCGATCATCGGCTCGCAATCGCACCAATTCGTGCGTAGTCAGCTAAATCGAGCAAGAACCAGCGATTATCGATTGTTGGCCCTGATCAACCCTGATCATCGATAACAGGCCCTGATTATTCCCCTGATCAACGATCAGCGGTCTTGATCATCGACTTTTGCCCCTGATCAAGCCTAATCAAGCCTGATAAAGCCTGATAGCACCTGATCAACACAACGGTTGACCCGCTACGAATTTACCTCAATATTTCAACGGACCCTCGCGGATCTACGTCCCGGTCATCTGAAGAGCGACCCACGCTCAAGACGTCGTGTACACAAGGTGAGCAAGACACAAGCCAGTCATAAGACAACCGGAGGACCCCCTTCGTTAGTTTTCAGTCCGGACGCTGCGGGAACGCCTGATCAAAACTCAAAAATTCTGATCAGCCGCTCCACCACAACCGCCTTGGACTGGTCCTTGGCTTTCGCAACTTGCTGTGGTTTGCTCTCGGCAACAGTAAGCTGCCGCCGCACCTTGACTTTGTGGATCCGTGCTGCCTCGCCGGCAGCTCGAGCAATCACCTTGGCCTTTCGCTGTGCCGCCTCGTGCGCTTTCGCCGCCTTTTCATTGAGAAATCGTTATTTCACCTCCTGTGCGAGCTTTTCGCGAAGCGATTTCAAGCGCTTGTCATCGAAGATATCGGCCACCAGTAGGTCTGGCGTCGCAATCTGCTCGACTGTCACATCATGGGTAAAAGACGCCGCAGAAGCCACCGGGTCCGTGGCCTTGCAGTCCTTACGGAAATGTTTTAAGCTCAAACACGCTCTGCACGGGATCCGGGCTACTTCGCGGGCTGTGTATCTCCACTTCCATCACTGTGCCAGCACTGGCGACGCGCTGCATGCGCGTCCGCAGCAGCTCAGCGGGGCGCTCGGTGGAGGAGAAACTGACTGCCTACTTGTACAGTCCGAACTTGTCCTCGGCTCCCGGTTCGATTGACTCGATTGAGATTATTGGCGTTGTTGTGGCTGCAGCCATTATCCTGCGTGCCAACGCTGGCTCGGAGTTGCTCATGCTGAGCACATGGACGCTGTAGATCAGAGAATGGGAGAGCGTGTCGTACCCAGTCGGTTGCAAATGTACTTCTTCTTCAGTCTCCTACTGAACATACATTTACCGTCTATATTCTCTCTTCTCTGCGTCTCAGGGCCAATTTGTTACTTACGAAGGCACGCCGCAGAAAGCTATATATCATTCAGAATATTAGAACCATTGATTCAACTAAAACAAACAAGACTTGCCATGGAGACTCTACAATCAGTGTTATTACAGCTCTGTCTCGCGAAGTACGAGCGTCCATTTTTCGATACGAAAAAAAACGCGTCCTTCCAAGCTGCTTGGTCTGTTGGATGGACGAACACAAACCGAACGACTTGGGAAAGCGACGAGCATTCAACTCGGTGCGCCGTAGAGAAGATTCCCTGGACGCGCGCGATGTCCTCGTCGGACTTCGCGGCCGCCAGGAGTGTCCGGCAGAAGTTCAGCTTGGAGCCTGCAGCCGGTGGCGTAAACCCGACAGGAATACACGCAGACAACCACGGGCAGAGCCTCTTGCGGAAGTACGCGATGAGCTCATCTTAGCAACGACATGTTTCTGTGTGAGAAACTTCGGCCGTTCCGAGAGGAAGATCCCCCTAAGCCATGCCGTGAGCGTACGTTCTTCAACCAGTCATCTCTCGTTGAGAGCCGGCCATGCGGTATCGGTAATTGTTCCGGGCGCATTCGTACGAGAGTCGGTGCTCGCTTTCGTGGGTCTCCGAGAAGTGCGGGGCCTACGACGCTGTATCCGTGGCTGCTGGCCCAACTCCCGCCGTTGCTTTCCGGAGCATGAGCTCCTTCAGCTTCGACACGCTGGATGGCGCCCATGCTCCGGCTTGCGCCGGTTTTGACGAAGAGTCAGCCGACGTCGCGCTTGACTTGTTTCGATCAGTTTTAACGTTCTCGTCACCATTCGGTGACGTAGGTGCCGGTGCCGGCGGCGAGTCAGTCGCCGCCTTCGTCGCAGGACCGCACTCGTCGGGTCCTCGTCCTTGCATGCTTGTGCTCTTCCCAAGCACGTGAATGTGCGTGGGGACAGCTGTTGTAAGGCAGTGGTACCCTTCCAGAAGTACCAGCCAATCCGATCGTCGCTTGAGCAGTTGGCCGCTTTTTTGGAAGTGCTCTTCAAAGGGAGAGGACTAGTTGACGAAGTATATCTTAAAAGCGACTAAGGTACTCGTTACAAAAGGTGTGTCTAACAACTTGGACGCGTTCTAGAATATGGTTTCACATGCGATCTTTTGTTCGTCGCGAAGAAATGGTGTAGGTGGAATATCATTCGACAACGTTTTTGATTGCTTGGTAAATTGCAAGACGAGCTGCTTGAGAAGAGCACATGTATTGTTGCAAGTGATCTTGTGGTTGATTACTCGGTCTAAATCCGAGGTTTATCGACGAAGGTTGTTCTTTTTCTTGCTCCTCCCAATGCTGAGGGACCGGCGGAGATTCTCAAGCAAAAATCTAATGGGTACAAATTTTGTCATTTGGTTCGTGCAAAGAATGTGGAACGGTGTGATGTCTACGTTTGAGAAGCGGAGAGAAAGAAACTGATTCTCTTCTTTGAAGAGAGTACGGGAAGAATAAGGTGGATATGAGTGCGATGGTCAAGATCATCGATCGACTGAATAAGTGGGAGTGCGAGGTTGCTTATATTTTATGTGGATCTGGCGAGTTTTCAAATGCCTTGACGCTATGACACCGTTAGATCAAGATTATCCTCAAGAATGGGGAAATGAAATGGATTTCCAACCTGAAAAAAGGATCAAAAACAACTCCTCATTGTGGTGGACCATCTAAATCTGGCGTAACAAAGATTTAATGCAAAGGTGGTTGCCGTTTGTTAAAAATAGTCTACTTATATTTTAATTATTGAAATTAGGTAGGACTATTTGTTTTAGTTAGCAATTTGCATTTCGTACTTTTTAGCAACTAAAAATACGGTACGCGGCTCTGAGTACACCTATTTTTGCACTGATAAGTAATGTAGGTAAAAAAAACAGCTGTTAGAAGTTTATTATAGCTTCAACACCTTATGTATATTCATGTTAGGCTAGCTAATCACTTCTCAATACACATTCCATTGAACAAGTCCCTGGTTCAGTCACTTTCATCTACACTCTACTATCTGTCTACCGGTGTCATTTTCCCATTCTATCTATAATTGACTGTGTGGATATTGACTTAAGACAATTTGGTTATATTAGAGTTACTATTGGACATCTACGACTCGGAGTTTTCAACTGTTCTGCGCAAGTATGGACGAAAACACCTTTCAACAGATTTAACGGCATGAACACGTCGTGCACTCGTCTCATTCATTGACTACTACTTTAGACAAGCTGTATCCCAAATGGGACAACCTTTTAAAGCGTATTTAATACGTATCTGCTCACTAGGAGTCTAAAACTAGTGGCTTCAAATCTCAAATGTTATCATCCCGTTATGATCTACGACTATTACGGTTTTCCAAAAGTGGACTACGACGTTGTCTATCCGATTAAAGAGTAAAACTTCAGCTCGATCAGAACAAGATCACGGTTGCGGCCACGGCGTCTTCGCTCCCATGCTATTAATCCGTCCTCCTGCTGACATTCCTATTGTTACAATGTCCATTAACTGGCGTTTGGGGAAAAGGGAAATTTTACTTGGCAAAGCTATTGCTCCTAACGCGATGAGAAAACGGTTATTTCTTTGGTCCAATCAAGGTGCGCATAATTTTCTTGCGATTCGCCAGTCTGAAGGTTCGATAATAGATTGGAATATGGCATTCCAAGATTAGCTGGACGAGATTATTCTAGCGATTATAAGTTGACCTACAGCGAGCGAAAACAACCGGTTTGAGCATATCCAACGCCATACCATTTCGTTTCTTTTGCCATCGTGGCTGGCCCGGGAATGGAGGAAAGCAAACCAAAATCGTGAGTGAAAATTTTGGAACATGTTGTTTGCCAATTATGCTTGGGGAGCTGAACACTTAATGTAAGTATGGTAAATGGGAATTTCTGTTAATTTGTTAGCCCGAACATAAGAAAGAAATGACATCTAAAATAGTAATAGCACTGATTAACAGAAAATTCCAATAATACTTGTAGGGAATACAACTCCATCGTATTGGCAAGGTGTCCAACCTGTGGAAGCACTTCCTTCTCTTCATTCTCTTTTCATGCAGACAAATTGTAGAGTCCAATGATGATATTTATAGAACGTACTGCTGCATCTATACTACTAATCGTTGCAGCAGATGAAAAAAGCAATTATTATCATAAAATCAAACAAGATCTCAGTTTATTCAAGTGCCAACCTCCATGCATCTGCGTATTTACTGCCCGGCTAATCTGAACACATACTATAAGAGATGGAATCCAGACTGATGGCTGGATACCAGATGAATCACAAGTTGAGACCTGTCTGTCAGTTAAGATGTGTTTGTCCTAGATAGATCTATAACTGTTATCTCACTGTTATAGGGGTGACCCCTAGTGTGGATAGGTTAAGACCAAAGGGGTTTTTGTGTAGCCGGTGCGTAAACGCACGGTGCGGATAACGCACAGAGGAATAATTTCCTTAAGCGGCTATACGCCGCTACTTGGCCGAAACGCCCTTATATAAGGGCTTAGTGGGAGATCGCTCTCTCACTCCGGGCCAAGATTCCCTGAGTTTACGGTTAGTAAGCACTAACGCCTTATTCCAAGGCTTCCCTTAGTAGGAAGTAGCTAGGGGAGTGCTCCCCTGCTACGACACTCAATGCACGCGCGAAAGTTCCGGGTCTTGCGCCTAGTAGGATTCAGTGTATTTGTAAACTAATTTATATTTAATATGTAATTTGTAACAGGGTTACATTGGTTGCATTTGGTTATGTTGTGTACTTAAGTACATTACAGTTGAGGTCAGTATTAACCGGTCCGAAAGGTTTGAACTTATTGGTTATTTTAACCAATCAGGGAAGGAGCCCTTGATGGAGGCTTGGCAGCCAGCCACGTGTTAGTACCTAGGTGGTGCACACTACATTTTGGCTAGGTACGAATTTAGTAAGTTCTACTTAGTATTACATATAGTTTACATTAGTTTAAATTTTTTAGGCTAATTACATATTAAATATACATTCAGTTTACATTTCACTCAAAATACTGATAGGCGCACGTCCTCGACCGGTCGCACGCGCAGTGAGTGTTGTAGTGTAAGGGAAGCCCTTCGCTTAGCTACCTCCTTATAAAGGGAGCCTTGTGTTAAGGTGTTAGCTAGTGCTAACCTCTAAACCAAAGAGAAATCTTGGCCCCGAGTAAGAGTATACTCTCTTACTAAGCCCTTTTATAAGGGCGTATCGGATACGTAGCGTCACATCGCCGCTTTAGGAAAGTCTTCCTCTGTGCGCTAGCCGCACCGTGCGTGTACGCACCGGCTACATCTGGTAGCACTTGTAGTCAATCCAACACATGTGTTGGCAGGCTACAGCATCCTCTGCAAAGGATGAATCAGGACGATTGGGAAAGGTTAACCCTCGTCCAGCAGGAAGCCTTTAACAGGCTGTTATCCTTACTAGGTGACGAAGGCATGCAGCTCCTAGTGGAGCAGGGACTCTTGAGGCCGTAAAGGAGAGGGTCAGTGCCCTCATCGCCCATGAGGCAAGTTGTCGTAGAAGTCATTCCACGTCCACGGGGGTTCGCCCTCCGTTGTCCTTTAAGATAAAGGAATTCACCGGTGAGAAGGGTGATAACTTTTATGTGTGGCTTCGAGAGGTCGAAACGGCCTTCGCCACAGCGAATGTGATCGAGGATCACTTGCAAGTGGGACTTGCACTGACCCATCTTAAGGGTAAAGACCGTGAATGGGCGTTCACGTTTTCGGAGTCAGTCACGGACGTGTTCCCAACCTGGGAAGTCCTTAAGCAGAAACTTATGGACATGTACGCCGCGCCTGATCTGGTTTTCCAGAATCAGATGGCGTTTCTTAGGTGCCGTCAGTACACTAGGGACTTGGAAACATATATCCAAGAACTGAAGACCCTGCTAACAGGGACATACGCGAAAGCGTACTCGGACGATGTTTCCATTCCCGTGTCCATGGGAGGCCTGAGAGAAGGGCCAGCACGTTAGAGCTATTCCGAAGCCGTCCCCAATCCCTGAGGGAGGCGTTTAAGTTGGCGTTCAACGCCGAGAGGAACTTTCGTTCCTCTAAGGTGGGTCCCGAACCCATGGAACTGAGTCAGGTCGAAGCGGAAAAGAAAACTTCCGCTAAGAGTCACGCTGAGTCTGCTTCACTGGGTTCTGAAGCGGAGCTCCAGGCAATCCTGCAGCGGCAAGGGACACTGACATGCTTCCTGTGTGGAAGTGTGGATTATCTGCGGAACAGATGTCTGCAAAACCCCCAGCGAGATACTCGATTTAAGGGGCCGAGGGTAGGTAAAAAGCCTTCACCCTAGCCGTCGGGAAACAACGGTTCCCAGTAGGTGCGGGGCGCCCTACTGGGGGATACCTCAGTGATGTTAAACCCCAGGGTAGGGGCCGACAGCACAAAGCCCCGAGGGAAACGGTGCTTTCTAGCACCGAGTTGGTGTACCAGCCAGGTTTGCTGGTCGTCTTTGCGGACATGAAAGGCTTTGATAAGATTTGGAGAGTCTTGATAGACTCTGGAGCGTCTGATAATTATGTCAGACGAGCTTCTGTTGAGAACAGTCGGCTGTATGCCGAGGCCCTAGAGGCACGTTCTCGTGACGTTGTCACGGTCCTCCTTGCGACAGGCGTACCGGTTTCTGTACCCAAGGTCTCAATTGACCTTAAGCTGAAGTTTGCAGACTCCGAAAGCTTAGAACGTTGCCTAGTCCTGGATTTGGACTCGAGGTATGACCTCATTCTGGGAATGAAGTGGCTGGAACGCCAGGAGCCATGGATAGACTGGAAGTCTAAGTCCATTGGCTCAACGCACCCGCGGTCGGGTGAAGAATTGGCGAGTCATGAACCCACCTTTGCTCGATCGCAAAAGCGATTCTGGCGTGAGATTCCAGAGATTGGGATGTCTGATATTATCAGTCCCAATGAGGTCAAGGAAGTGTTCCTTGAAGAGGAGGATTCGGCGGTTAATCCCCACGCCGATATACGAGATTGTTGAGTTGCCAGTGGTAGAGATGAATTCCTCTGAGGTTAAGCGCGAGGCTCTTCCTAGAGAAGAGACTCCTAGTTTGTATCTTCTGCAGGTCGGGGTTCCCGACCACGCCG
>CM047585.1:5486160-5496983 GCA_026184515.1 Peronosclerospora sorghi | reverse complement strand
CAAATGCGTGGCGAAATATAGTGCAAGGCACCGCGATTGCAAGTACTCCAACAGCGTGCGTTAAAACTCTTTCGCGAATGGCTGATCACGATCTGCTGCACGTCAAAAGGGAGTGGAATAAGAGTGCCGATCATATCACCACTACGGCCATGCGAGATGGAACACGATGTGAGATTGTTGACGAACACCAGCTGGAAGAACTGGTTGATCTCAACAGATTGTCTGAAGTGATTACTTGGAAGGAAGATCCCACTGTCCCGCAAGTGCTGGTGACGACGCGATCACGTAAACTTCGTCAAACGCGACCATCAACGTGGCCCGAAATATCAATAGAGGGGATAAGGGCGGAACGTGTTAAAAAGGCGAAAGACGAAGAAACGTGGATTTGTGATTTGTTGAATTACTTGCATGGCAACGTGTCACAATTGAGCGCAGACGAGGTGAAAGATTGTATGAAAATTGCCGACAACTATGATGTTAATGATCAAGGGTTGTTGATTTACTGTGGAAATATGGCAAAAGGAAAAGCCAGCTGTGATCAAGATGATCGAGACGATCGACACTCTTTGATCAAGCTGGTACTACCTGAGACCCTACATGCGGATGTCCTCCACCATTATCATACGAGTTTGTAAGGAGGACACCAGGTATAGGGAGTACATATCAGAGGATCAGACGAAATTTTCATTGGCGTGGTCTATTTCGCAGCGTGCAAAGATTTGTTGGGAAATTCGTAGATTGTGAGACGGGAAGAGCCAGCCTACGATCAAGGGTATGTCGCCTGTAAATATTGAAGCTACTTCCAAGTGATAGCCATGAATCATATACCGTATTTGTTCCGATCAACTGATGGTAATACGGAACTGTTGATCTGGACTGATCTGTTCACGGGTATGGTGATCGCGAAAGCTGGATCGTCTCGCACAGCTCAGAAAGTCACCGAAAATTACGAAAAATTTGTATTTCGACGATTTGGAGCTAGCGAGGTGATCAGGCATGATCGAGAACCCGGTTTATGTCCGAAGTATTTCGTGCGTTCAACAAGATCGTGGGACAACGGCAGAGTGCCAACTATGGCATATCGTCCACAGGCGAACGGCAAGGCAGAAAGAACGGTGCAAGCAATCACTCGGGCGATCAAGATGTAAGTGTCAGACGTCGGTCAGAAGGATTGGAGCTCGTATGCATTGCGACTGGTATTCGCGCTAAATTCGACCCCTGATCGCATTCGTGGAGAAACACCATTTTATTTGGCGCATGGGTGGGATCCGTGATCATCGTTGGAATCAAGGTTGCAACTTGGAGGAATTCGGTGTAAAGACCATGATGCTCGTCGGTGCAGATATAGATTGTAGAAATACTACCGCTAAGCCCGTGATCAAGTGAGCACTCGATTGCACCAGACAGTGGCTGATCGAGATGAAAAGCATAATGATCAAGTGACACCGCGCAAGATCGAAGCTGGATCGAGGGTGTGGTTATATCTCGATCGGGTGAAAGAAGGGTTCGCGAAGAAACTGGTGCATATGTGGCATGGACCCTTCATAGTCGAATAGTCGATGAGGTGATCGGTGATCATGCTGCAAGATTGATTACGGCTGGCATCGACTATCGCGTATTCCCTGTGGTGCACCTATCCAAGTTGAAATCAGTCAAGGAATTCCCAGATCGACACACTGCTGTGTTAGCAGTGGGGTAGAAGATCGTTTTGATTTTGATGAACCTCTACTACCCGAAGACAGCTGGGAAAGGACCCTAGAGCCGGACGAATTTGAAGTTGATCGCATTACTGATGTCCGATATGGTCGAAAGACTAGGTATGGCAGAACGTTACGCGAATATCAAGTCTACTGGTAGGGCTATGATGATCCGTCATGGGTAGACGAGGCAGATCTGAACTGCGATGCTCTGATCAAGGACTTCGAACGGAAGATGATTAACAGACATCGGTTCGACGTGATGCAAGTGGACGAAGAGTCCAACTAACGCATGATCGACGAACTGATTATGAAATTATGATTGAAGAACCTTTGATTGGAGAATAGCGATTGATAAAACTCACGATTAATGGAGAAATGAAGATTGACTGGAAGTGGTGAATTTACGACGGATATTGCGGGATATGGTTATGTAGCAACGGCAGATGAGCCGATGGACGACCGATTTATGTTATGCATGAAAAGTGACGAAGCAACAGTTAGAAATGGTATGATCAAGAGTGTTTATTGATTAAAGAGGAAGTGATCAGCCAGCTATCCTGACCCATAGAACTTACGGCAAAGACGAGGGATAAGATATCTATGATGATCCTCAACAGCAATACGATAATGGATTCGCCTGCGTTCATAAGAGACGGCTTCGCACAGCGCATCCTTCAGGGTCCGAGGTGGTGGATCTGATAGGTAACCCGGGTACCATGACCCGCCATCATCTGGAACATATTTCAGGGGGCGATTCCGGGCGCAGTGCGAGATCACCGGGTTCAATAAAATGTCGAGATCGCACACCCCGCTGATCATGCCCTGCAAGACAAACTCCACGACCTTCTTCCACGATGCCCCGGCGCGACTTCTGCGATGACGTCTACCTTGATAATATTCTTGGAAGAAGGCGTCGCGCTATTTGAGGCCTTGATCTATGGGGAGATATTGAGTTGGATCCCCCGATCGCCAGCGTATGATGGTCCAGGAACGCCTGATACTTCCCTTCTAAGTCATCAAACCAGCCGACTGAGTGGAAAGAGACGGGTGGCAGCATGTTTTTGAAGCACTACCAGGGACGTCGCGAGTACAGCAGCTCTCCCTTCGACTGGGTGATCTGGTGACTACTCCACTGATCAGCCGAAGGGGCGTGCGTGGCAACTAGAAACAACCGTCCCTCGGGTCGTGTCAAGTAGTCGAAGACCACTTGTACCGAGACGTTTCCTAGATCATAGCCGCCAAGTTGACATGGAGTCCACGGTAAGATGTCTGCATCTGCTGCACCATCAGGCACCAAGATCAACGACTTGTAGGCACCCGTGCGAGGGAAGAGGATCCCGGCAGATCCTGGATCAAGCTAACCCTCACTCCCGAGCTCTCTGATTGTGGGACTGGATAAGACTTGTGTGCTGATCGAAGCAGAAGAACCGCCTTGATCGTCATCCGGTTGATCAGGACTAAATAAGGGATCATCATCCGACTTCTCCTCTGAAATGGGAAGAGCTTGGCGTTGCCGCTTGGACCGAGATGTGGATGGCGAACGCTGTGCACGTCTCTTAGGCGAAGAAGTGGGCCAAGTGATGGAATCTCTGGCGAGTCACCCTGAGGGTCAGCAGACGAGCTTGCGGCCTGATGAGAACTTGCACTAGAGACGCCGACACCCGGGGAAATTTGCATCTGTAGCGACACACCATCCAAAACGGATTGGAAGCACAAGTGGAACGCATGCAATTGCGCATTTTCATCTTGATCCTGTCGCAACTTGTCGCGCAGTGTATCGCGATCTGCAGACACGTAATTGAAGCGGCGCCGCGCTGTCGAAAGTTCCGTCTTTAACTTGGAAATCTCGGAACGTAGAACCTCCAGCTAGTTCCGGATATCCGAAGCCCCATCAACGCGATCAACTAGCTCATCCATCAGGGGTATGATAGCGACATGTTCCTCCATTCTCAGAAAATTGGCTTTATTTTCCTCCTGGATTAGATCGCGTTGTTTCTTGCGCTTCTAGGCCTTCGAGTTGAGCCTGAGCGTCTTCTCGATCAGCCTCTTGTTTTTGTCAGCGGCTTGATCATACGCCTCTTTTAGCACGCCTAAGCGGTGCTGGAGTTGATTAATCATCACGTGATCGGATAGCGCCTCAAGGCGCGAGTTTTCTTGTGCGTGATCAGCAATTGTCTCCTTTTGAACCGATAATAGATAGCGATCAAGATCATGAACGCCCTCCAGATCCCGGATCTGAGCGCGTTGGTCGGCTATGGTTGCCTCAGCAGCCTTTAGCTTGGACTTGAGGTCGTTGACCGCCGCACGGACAAAATCGCGCAGGGGCATCAGCTGCACTTGTAATCGCTTGATCTCGTCCTCGCGATCATCGAATTTACGGTTATCGCTTTTGAGTTTCTCCCGAAGCATCGGAACGGTGTCCTCGAGTACCGAGAGCGAGTTGTTCAGCACGACGACTTCCTCCTCTCGCGTGCGGAGCGTTTCCTGCCGTGCATACGCTTGATTAATTACCACGATTATGGAGTCTTCTATAGGCCGATCGAGCGCTGAAGCGCTGTTAGTGATCGCTGAAGCGTTGTTCGTGATCGCTGAGGCACTGTTCGTGATCGCTAGCATCCTTGACGTGTCGGTGGAAATGTGGAAATGCCTGATCAAGAAGGCCTGATCGTTGATGCCACGGTTGATGACTGGTAACAGCCTGATCGATTGCTACTTGATCAGACTAGGCTCGGAGAACAGGTGGTGAAGACCTCCGCTACCTGATCAAGTACCCCTTCAATAATCACCACCAAGATCATCGATCTGTAACCTTCGACCTGCGATCATCGACTCGCAATCGCACCAATTCGTGCGTAGTCAGCTAAATCGATCAAGAACCAGCGATTATCGATTGTTGGCCCTGATCAACCCTGATCATCGATAACAGGCCCTGATTATTCCCCTGATCAACGATCAGCGGTCTTGATCATCGACTTTTGCCCCTGATCAAGCCTAATCAAGCCTGATAAAGCCTAATAGCACCTGATCAACACAACGGTTGACCCGCTACGAATTTACCTCAATATTTCAACGGACCCTCGCGGATCTACGTCCCGGTCATCTGAAGAGCGACCCACGCTCAAGACGTCGTGTACACAAGGTGAGCAAGACACAAGCCAGTCATAAGACAACCGGAGGACCCCCTTCGTTAGTTTTCAGTCCGGACGCTGCGGGAACGCCTGATCAAAACTCAAAAATTCTGATCAGCCGCTCCACCACAACCGCCTTGGACTGGTTCTTGGCCTTCGCAACTTGCTGTGGTTTGCTCTCGGCAACAGTAAGCTGCCGCCGCACCTTGACTTTGTGGATCCGTGCTGCCTCGCCGGCAGCTCGAGCAATCACCTTGACCTTGCGCTGTGTCGCCTCGTGCGCTTTCGCCGCCTTTTCATTGAGAAATCGTTATTTCACCTCCTGTGCGAGCTTCTCTCGAAGCGATTTCAAGCGCTTGTCATCGAAGATATCGGCCACCAGTAGGTCTGGCGTCGCAATCTGCTCGACTGTCACATCATGGGTAAAAGACGCCGCAGAAGCCACCGGGTCCGTGGCCTTGCAGTCCTTACGGAAATGTTTTAAGCTCAAACACGCTCTGCACGGGATCCGGGCTACTTCGCGGGCTGTGTACCTCCACTTCCATCACTGTGCCAGCACTGGCGACGCGCTTCATGCGCGTCCGCAGCAGCTCAGCGGGGCGCTCGGTGGAGGAGAAACTGACTGCCTACTTGTACAGTCCGAACTTGTCCTCGGCTCCCTGTTCGATTGACTCGATTGAGATTATTGGCGTTGTTGTGGCTGCAGCCATCATCCTGAGTGCCAACGCTGGCTCGGAGTTGCTCATGCTGAGCACATGGACGCTGTAGATCAGAGCATGGGAGAGCGTGTCGTACCCAGTCGGTTGCAAATGTACTTCTTCTTCAGTCTCCTACTGAACATACATCTACCGTCTATATTCTCTCTTCTCTGCGTCTCAGGGCCAATTTGTTACTTACGAAGGCACGCCGCAGAAAGCTATATATCATTCAGAATATTAGCACCATTGATTCAACTAAAACAAACAAGACTTGCCATGGAGACTCTACAATCATTGTTATTACAGCTCTGTCTCGAGAAGTACGAGCGTCCATTTTTCGATACGAAAAAAACGCGTCCTTCCAAGCTGCTTGGGCTGTTGGCTGGACGAACACAAACTGAACGACTTGGGAAAGCGACGAGAATTCAACTCGGTGCGCCGTAGAGAAGATTCCCTGGACGCGCGCGATGTCCTCGTCGGACTTCGCGGCCGCCATGAGTGTCCGGCAGAGGTTCAGCTTGGAGCCTGCAGCCGGTAGCGTAAACCCGACAGGAATACACGCAGACAACCGCGGGCAGAGCCTCTTGCGGAAGTACGAGATGAGCTCATCTTAGCAACGACATGTTTCTGTGTGAGAAACTTCGGCCGCTCCGAGAGGAAGATCCCCCCAAGCCATGCCGTGAGCGTACGTTCTTCAACCATTCATCTCTCGTTGAGAGCCGGTCATGTGGTATCGGTAATTGCTCCGGGCGCATTCGTACGAGAGTCGGTGCTCGCTTTCGTGGGTCTCCGAGAAGTGCGGGACCTACGACGCTGTATCCGTGGCTGCTGGCCCAACTCCCGCCGTTGCTTTCCGGAGCATGAGCTCCTTCAGCTTCGACACGCTGGATGGCGCCCATGCTCCGGCTTGCGCCGGTTTTGACGAAGAGTCAGCCGACGTCGCGCTTGACTTGTTTCGATCACTTTTAACGTCCTCGTCACCATTCGGTGACGTAGGTGCCGGTGCCGGCGGCGAGTCAGTCGCCGCCTTCGTCGCAGGACCGCACTCGTCGGGTCCTCGTCCTTGCATGCTTGTGCTCTTCCCGAGCACGTGAATGTGCGTGGGGACAGTGTTGTAAGGCAGTGGTACCCTTCCAGAAGTACCAGCCAATCCGATCGTCGCTCGAGCAGTTGGCCGTTTTTTTGGAAGTGCTCTTCAAAGGGAGAGGACTAGTTGACGAAGTATATCTTAAAAGCAACTAAGGTACTCGTTACAAAAGGTGTGTCTAACAACTTGGACGCGTTCTAGAATATGGTTTCACATGCGATCTTTTGTTCGTCGCGAAGAAATGGTGTAGGTGGAATATCATTCGACAACGTTTTTGATTGCTTGATTGGTAAATTGCAAGACGAGCTGCTTGAGAAGAGCACATGTATTGTTGCAAGTGATCTTGTGGTTGATTACTCGGTCGAAATCCGAGGTTTATCGACGAAGGTTGGTCTTTTTCTTGCTCCTCCAAATGCTGAGGGACCGGCGGAGATTCTCAAGCAAAAATCTAATGGGTACAAATTTTGTCATTTGGTTCGTGCGAAGAATGTGGACCGGTGTGATGTCTACGTTTGAGACGCGGAGAGGATGAAACTGATTCTCTTCTTTGAAGCGAGTACGGGAAGAATAAGGTGGATATGAGTGCGATGGTCAAGATCATCGATCGACTGAATAAGTGGGAGTGCGAGGTTGCTTATATTTTATGTGGATCTGGCGAGTTTTCAAATGCCTTGACGCTATGACACCGTTAGATCAAGATTATCCTCAAGAATGGGGAAATGAAATGGATTTCCAACCTGAAAAAAAGGATCGAAAACAACTCCTTATTGTGGTGGACCATCTAAATCTGGCGTAAGAAAGATTTAATGCAAAGGTGGTTGCCGTTTGTTAAAAATAGTCTACTTATATTTTAATTATTGAAATTAGGTAGGACTATTTGTTTTAGTTAGCAATTTGCATTTCGTACTTTTTAGCAACTAAAAATACGGTACGCGGTTCTGAGTACACCTATTTTTGCACTGATAAGTAATGTAGGTAAAAAAACAGCTGTTAGAAGTTTATTATAGCTTCAACACCTTATGTATATTCATGTTAGGCTAGCTAATCACTTCTCAATACACATTCCATGGAACAAGTCCCTGGTTCAGTCACTTTCATCTACACTATACTATCTGTCTACCGGTATCATTTTCCCATTCTATCTATAATTGACTGTGTGGATATTGACTTAAGACAATTTGGTTATATTAGAGTTACTATTGGACATATACGACTCGTAGTTTTCAACTGTTCTGCGCAAGTATGGACGAAAACACCTTTCAACAGATTTAACGGCATGAACACGTCGTGCACTCGTCTCATTCATTGACTACTACTTTAGACAAGCTGTATCCCAAATGGGACAACCTTTTAAAGCGTATTTAATACGTATCTGCTCACTAGGAGTCTAAAACTAGTGGCTTTAAATCTCAAATGTTATCATCCCGTTATGATCTACGACTATTACGGTTTCCCAAAAGTGGACTACGACGTTGTCTATCCGATTAAAGAGTAAAACTTCAGCTCGATCAGAACAAGATCACGGTTGCGGCCACGGCGTCTTCGCTCCCATGCTATTAATCCGTCCTCCTGCTGACATTCCTATTGTTACAATGTCCATTAACTGGAGTTTGGGGAAAGGGAAATTTTACTTGGCAAAGCTATTGCTCCTAACGCGATGAGAAAACGGTTATTTCTTTGGTCCGATCAAGGTGCGCATAATTTTCTTGCGATTCGCCAGTCTGAAGGTTCGATAATAGATTGGAATGTGGCATTCCAAGATTAGCTGGACGAGATTATTCTAGCGATTATAAGTTGACCTACAGCGAACGAAAACAACTGGTTTGAGCATATCCAACGCCATACCATTTCGTTTCTTTTGCCATCGTGGCTGGCCCGGGAATGGAGGAAAGCAAACCAAAATCGTGAGTGAAAATTTTGGAACATGTTGTTTGCCAATTATGCTTGGGGAGCTGAACACTTAATGTAAGTATGGTAAATGGGAATTTATTTTAATTTGTTAGCCCGAACATAAGAAAGAAATGACATCTAAAAAAGTAATAGCACTGATTAACAGAAAATTCCAATAATACTTGTAGGGAATACAACTCCATCGTATTGGCAAGGTGTCCAACATGTGGAAGCACTTCCTTCTCTTCATTCTCTTTTCATGCAGTTAAAATGTAGAGTCCAATGATGATATTTATAGAACGTACTGCTGCATCTATACTACTAATCGTTGCAGCAGATGAAAAAAGCAATTATTATCATAAATTCAAACAAGATCTCAGTTTATTCAAGTGCCAACCTCCATGCATCTGCGTATTTACTGCCCGGCTAATCTGAACATATACTATAAGAGCTGGAATCCAGACTGCTGGCTGGATACCAGATGAATCACAAGTTGAGACCTGTCTGTCAGTTAAGATGTGTTTGTCCTAGATATATCTATAACTGTTATCTCACTGTTATAGGGGTGACCCCTAGTGTGGATAGGTTAAGACCAAAGGGGGTTTTGTGTAGCCGGTGCGTAAACGCACGGTGCGGATAGCGCACAGAGGAATAATTTCTTTAAGCGGCTATACGCCGCTACTTGGCCGAAACGCCCTTATATAAGGGTTAGTGGGAGATCGCTCTCTCACTCCGGGCCAAGATTCCCTGAGTTTACGGTTAGTAAGCACTAACGCCTTATTCCAAGGCTTCCCTTAGTAGGAAGTAGGTAGGGCAGTGCTCCCCTGCTACGACACTCACTGCACGCGCGAAAGTTCCGGGTCTTGCGCCTAGCAGGATTCAGTGTATTTGTAAACTAATTTATATTTAATATGTAATTTGTAACAGGGTTACATTTGGTTACATTTGGTTATGTTGTGTACTTAAGTACATTACAGTTGAGGTCAGTATTGACCGGTCCGAAAGGTTTGGACCTATTGGTTATTTTAACCAATCAGGGAAGGAGCCCTTGATGGAGGCTTGGCAGCCAGCCACGTGTTAGTACCTAGGTGGTGTACACTACATTTTGGTTAGGTACGAATTTAGTAATTTCTACTTAGTATTACATATAGTTTACATTAGTTTAAATTTTTTAGGCTAATTACATATTAAATATACATTCAGTTTACATTTCACTCAAAATACTGATAGGCGCACGACCTCGACCGGTCGCACGCGCAGTGAGTGTTGTAGTGTAAGGGAAGCCCTTCCCTTAGCTACCTCCTTATTAAGGGAGCCTTGTGTTAAGGTGTTAGCTGGTGCTAACTTGTAAACCAAAG
Source organism: Peronosclerospora sorghi (assembly GCA_026184515.1). Taxonomy (NCBI): domain Eukaryota; phylum Oomycota; class Peronosporomycetes; order Peronosporales; family Peronosporaceae; genus Peronosclerospora; species Peronosclerospora sorghi. The sequence continues at coordinate 5,487,122 of CM047585.1, read as the reverse complement.
AGAAATCTTGGCCCCGAGTAAGAGTATACTCTCTTACTAAGCCCTTTTATAAGGGCGTATCGGATACGTAGCGGCACATCGCCGCTTTAGGAAAGTCTTCCTCTGTGCGCTAGCCGCACCGTGCGTGTACGCACCGGCTACATCTGGTAGCACTTGTAGTCAATCCAACACATGTGTTGGAAGGCTACAGCATCCTCTGCAAAGGATGAATCAGGACGATTGGGAAAGGTTAACCCTCGTCCAGCAGGAAGCCTTTAACAGGCTATTATCCTTACTGGGTGACAAAGGCATGCAGCTCCTAGTGGAGCAGGGACTTGAGGCCGTAAAGGAGAGGGTCAATGCCCTCATCGCCCATGGGGCAAGTTGTCGTAGAAGTCATTCCACGTCCACGGGGGTTCGCCCTCCGTTGTCCTTTAAGATAAAGGAATTCACCGGTGAAAAGGGTGATAACCTTTATGTGTGGCTTCGAGAGGTCCAAACGGCCTTCGCCACAGCGAATGTGATCGAGGATCACTTGCAAGTGGGACTTGCACTGACCCATCTTAAGGTTAAAGACCGTGCATGGGCGTTCACGTGTTCGGAGTCAGTCACGGACGTGTTCCCAACCTGGGAAGTCCTTAAGCAGAAGCTTATGGACATGTACGCCACGACTGATCTGGTTTTCCAGAATCAGATGGCGTTTCTGAGGTGCCGTCAGTACACTAGGGACTTGGAAACATATATCCAAGAACTGAAGAACCTGCTAACAGGGACATACGCGAAAGCGTACTCGGACGATGTGTCCATTCCTGTGTCCATGGGAGGCCTGAGAGAAGGTCCAGCACGTTAGAGCTATTCCGAAGCCGACCCCAATCCCTGAGGGAGGCGTTTAAGTTGGCGTTCAACGCCGAGAGGAACTTTCGTTCCTCTAAGGTGGGTCCCGAACCCATGGACCTGAGTCAGTCGAAGCGGAAGAGAAAGCT
>CM047585.1:5457804-5474674 GCA_026184515.1 Peronosclerospora sorghi | reverse complement strand
AAAACCCTAAATCCACTGATAAAACCCTAAATCCACTGATAAAACCCAAAATCCACTGATAAAACCCTAAATCCACTGATAAAACCCAAAATCCACTGACAAAACGCTAAATCCACTGATCTCGTGATCATGATCACGTGATCATCAATTTGTGTATGCGATTGGATCAAATTCGAGTATTCAAGTCGGTGATCTCCATATTAGGAAACGAGCTGTGATGGATGTTCCGAGTGAAGATGTTGAGGTCACGGGCACGGAGAGACTTCTTCTACCTCGTAAGCATTCACTCTTTACTCGCGTCCTCCTATGCTATATGCTACACGTCGGCATCTAACGTTAACTTGTATCGCGTTCTTATTTTTTAGAACGAAGCTCGAGCACTGAGTGTCCTAAACATAAGAGCGTTAACATCAGTCGTCAACGCGGCAAGTCACGAAAAATATGGTGCGCTATCATCGCGTTGACTTTAGGTATCCTCGGACTTATTGCTACATTAGCCATTTTGCGTGCCGTGGAGGACTACATACACGTCCGTGAAGGCCCCGTGGATGAGGATGTGTTTTCCTCGCTGCCGGCGTAGATGGATTGCACCGAAATATTTGGAAATGACGGGAGTCCGCCCCTCTCTCCCAAAGCAAGATGTACTAAAGTTGTTTTGCCTGTTTCTTGTATACCTGTCTAACATGTACACTGCTTGTTGTGGTGGATAGATTCATATGCTCATGCCACAAGGACTAGCAACAAAAAATGCCGTTTTGGATAGCTTTCCCGCGAAGCATCGAGAGGTGTACAAGGACGACACAGAGGTTGATCATCGTCGTGCAACATTCATCACAATATTTTCTTTATCAACACAGAGAACGGCAAGGTAGGACCTTTTTAAAACAAAACAATTAGCTATGATTGACTGACCTTAATAATTGCAAACCTGCTATAGGGGCTACCGTATCATCTGAAAGTAAACCAGTTTGCTGACCTGACTCTTGAAGAGCGACAGAAGCTTCATCGACCGTCGCGGATCAAGCGCGCGAAGAACAATAGTGCTATGAGTGTTGGGAAAGAACCGGTTATGTATTTAATTATTAAGATACGAATAGACAAGTGCTTGAACACATCATCAGCACTTGCCAACATGGCTTCATCGTGCACATTAAAAAGTGCGTGGCCATAAGCCTTCTCAAAAAGAGAACCGGCATCGTAAGAATAAAGAGATGTCGCTTTGGTTCTGGGCAGTCTTTACGACTAATGATTCCAAATCGGTTAAGAATGATCACGTGATCATGATCACATGATCAGTGGATTTAGGGTTTTATCAGTGGATTTAGGGTTTTATCAGTGAATTTTGGGCTGACCCTGTTGCTTGGCATACACACCAGGGGTGTGCGGTATCGATTTTAAGGTTCGGTATGGTATTTCTAGGTGAATACCGAAAATAGATGGAGGGGGTATGGTATTAGATATATGATACCGATTTTCAAATCGACGGTATCGGTATTAGGGTACTGCTACCGACTTTTGCCTCAAGGGTACCCCAGTACTGGTACCATTACCGAGTTTAGGCCACACGGTATGATACAACCGGTATGATACCGAGACAACGGGAGAGTGGTACCTAATACCGGTAAACAACATCGACTTTTGGCAGCAGCGGTATTTAATACCGATATCAATACCGACTTTGGGCAAAAGAGGTATCTAATACCGGTACCAACACCGAGTTTAGAATACAGCTATTAGAGTACGTGAGAGGTAGTTATTATAGAGATCTGTGAGAGGGGTACAGTACAGTAGCACTTGTGGCAACATCAGGCAAACTGCCGCAGCAGCATGCAGAAGGAGAGCAGTGGCAGCAAAAAGCCGTGGTATAATGCTTGCAGCATCGGTATTGGAAGAAGGTGCTAAAGCTTGAGCCTCTATTAACAGAGTAGATATATAACGTGGTACTCGTGATAGGTGAGGATGGGCACTGGACACCAACAACATTGGAAGAGTAGTTAGAAGGACTACTGTAGCATTACTCTGCGTCCTTATAATTGTATACTATCAACGACTACTTGAGCAGGTGGCACGTCTCTAGAAGGTCCAGATTAATGTGCAAATGGTACGGCACTTGGCGACGACGCTCCAAGCGTTCCTGCTCCAGGTCACGCTCGCCGGATCTGAATGATTGCAAACCTTGAGCCAGCAGCTCCTTCGTGCGTGAGCCTGTGCAGATCTCAGACAAACAAGCGTGGGATTACCAAATGAGGCCGCAACGGAAAGCACATAGACCAAGCTGCGTCATCATGGGGTTGAAGAGAATCTGAGTAGGGATGTCGGCATCGGTAATATTGTCCTGAATGTGCGACATCAAAAGGAGGTCACGAGCTTCATGGAAGCGGTCGTGCAACGCGTGGTGGTAAATACGACAGAGCATTGCCCGAGTCTTGGATCGATTGTCGCCATATTGAAACACAACGCGACATACTTCGCGCAGCAGCTTCTCAGCATCCACAGCGACAACATCCACCGTAGGCTGTACCATGGCAGACGCAGGGTGCGTCTTTGTGACATCGAATTTTTTCTCCTTTCTGGCACTGGTGCTTGTGCACGCAGGATGAAGAAACTTGGGGTCACCAAAGTTGGCACGCTTTGCCTGAGCTTCCTAGAGAGCTGCAGCGACGGAGTAGTTGTAACGGGGTTACATTCTAGTTACATTTAGTGTTGGTGTACATGAGTACACTACGGTTGAGGTCAGTATTGACCGGTTTGAAAGGTTTCGAACCTTTGGTTATTTTAACCAATCCGTGCAGGGGCCTTTGGTGTGGAGGTGTGTCAGCCATCCACGTGTCGGTACACAGGTGTGTACACTACATTTTAGCTAGGTACGAAATTGGAATATTCTACTTAGTATTACATATAATTTATATTAGTTTAAATTAATTTAGGCTAATTGCATATTAAATATATTCAGTTTACATTTCACTCTAAAGTGCAGTCGCGCGACCTCGACCGTTCGCGCGTGCAGTGAGTGTCGTATGTAAGAGGGATCCCTCCCTTTACTTACATCACGTAAAGGGAACACAGCCGTTACGGCTAATTAGTAAACCAACCCGGGAATCTTGGCCCCGAGTAGGAGAGCTCTCTCCTACTAAGCCCTTTATAAGGGCGTATCGGCTATGTAGCGGTAGACACCGCTTTAAGGAAGAGTCTTCCTCTGTGCGCTAGCCGCACCATGCGTATACGCACCGGCTACATCTGGTAGCACTTGTAGTCAATCCAACACCTGTGTTGGTAGGCTAAGGCATCCTCTGCAAAGGATGAATCAGGACGATTGGGATAGTTTGACCCTCGTCCAGCAGGAAGCCTTTAAAAGGCTATTACCCTTAATGGGTGACGATGACATGAAGCTCCTAGTGGAGCAGGGCCTTGAGACCGTAAAGGCAAGGTTAAATGCCCTCATCGCTCATGAGGCGAGTTGTAGTGGAGGTCGTTCCACGGGGGTGCGCCCCCCATTATCATTCAAAATAAAAGAGTTCACCAGGGAGAAGGGTGACAACCTTTACGTGTGGTTGCGAGAGGTCGAAACGGCCTTCGCCACAGCGAATGTGATCGCTGATCACTTGCAAGTGGGACTTTCACTGACCCATCTTACGGGCAAAGCCCGTACATGGGCGTTTACGTGCTCGGAGTCATTCACGGACGTGTTCCCAACCTGGGAGGTCCTTAAGAAGAAGATTATGGACATTTACGCAACGCCTGATCTGGTTTTCCAGAATCAACAGGCGTTTCTGAGGTGCCGTCAGCGCACTAGGGACCTGGAGACATATATCCAGGAACTTAAGACCCTGTTAGCAGGGATGTACGCGAAAGCGTATTCGGACGATGTGTCCATCCCTCGTCTTCATGGGTGGCCAGAGAGAAGGGCCAGCCCGTTCGGAATTGTTCCGATGCCGACCCCAATCCCTGGAGGAGGCGTTTAAGATGGCGTTTAATGCCGAGAGGAACTTCCGTTCCTCTAAGGTGGGTCCCGAACCCATGGACCTGAGTCAGGTCGAAGCGGAGGAGAAACCTCCCGCTAAGAGTCACACTGACTCTTTTCTGCAGAGCTTCAAGGCGGAGCTCCTTGCAATGTTGCAGCGGCATGGACCGCTGAGATGCTTCCAGTGTGGGAGCACGGATCATCTGCGGAACAAATGTCCGCGGAACCCTCAGCGAGATACTCGCTTAAATGGGCCAAGGGTTGGGAAGAAACCATGGCCCAAGCCGTCGGGAAACGACGGCTCCCAGTAGGTGCGGGGAGCCCTCAGTGCTGTTAAACCCCAGGGTAGGGGACGACAGCACAAAGTCTCGAGGGAAACGGTGCTTTCTAGCACCGAATTGGTGTACCAGCCAGGTTTGCTGGTAGTCCTTGCGGACGTGAAAGGCTTTAATAAGCCTTGCAGAGTCTTGATAGATTCTGGAGCGTCTGACAATTATGTCAGACGAGCTTCTGTGGAGAAGCGTCGGATGTATGCCGAGGCCCTAGAGGCACGTTCTCGTGACGTTGTCACGGTCCGTCTTGCGACGGGCGTACAGGTTTCTGTACCCAAGGTCTCTATTGAGCTTAAGCTGAAGTTGGCAGACTTCGACAGCTTAGAACGTTGCCTAGTCCTGGATTTGGACTCGAGGTATGACCTCATTCTGGGCATGAAGTGGCTGGAACGCCACGAGCCATGGATAGACTGGAAGTATAAGTCTATTGGCTCGACGCACCCGCGGTCGGGTGAAGCATTGGCGAGTCATGAACCCACCTTTGCTCGATCGCAAAAGCGATTCTGGCTTGAGCTGCCAGAGATTGGGATGTCTGAAATGATCATTCCCAATGGCGTTAAGGAAAAGTTCCTTAACGAAGAGAATTCGGCGGTTAATCCCCGCGCCGTTAACAACGAGACTGGTGAGTTGCCAGTGGCAGAGGTGGATTCCTCTGAGGTAACTCCAGTGGTAGGGGTAGAGACCCCTGTGGTTAAGCGCGAGGCTCTTCCAAACAAAGATACCCGTAGTTCGTCTCTTCTTCACGTCGGAAATGATTCCGACTACGCCGTTATAGGCGAGACCGGCGAGTCGCCATTGAAAGAGGTGGATTCCTCTGAGACGACTCCAGTGGTAGGGGTAGATACCCCTGTGGTTAAGCGCGAGGCGATTCCAAGCGAAGAGACCCGAAGTTCGTCTCTTTCGCACGTCGGAAATGATTCCGACTATGCCGTTGTAGGTGAGACCGGCGAGTGACCGGTGGTAGAGGTAGAGACCTCTGAGGATAGGCGCGTGGCGCTTCCAATAGATGGGGCAATTGACTCCCCCCATCTGGGTGTCGGGATGAGTCCCGAGGCCAGTAGTCAGCAGTCCTACAGGATGCTGAATAGTGTGACAGGTGTTGTCACAGAAGGCGTAAGCCTGGAACGGTTGACTGGGGTAGGCGAACTGTTGTCGTTGGAGGAGATGTCCTTCAACGAATTTGAAACTGCTTTGAAAGCAGATGAAATCGACGAGGTTGTCGTATTACGTCCGGAAGAGAAGTAGAACTCCTCATCCACGATGGACGAGTCAGTTTTGGTGCAAACCAAACAGGCATTGAGTGCCCGAAGCGGCCTCAAGATCCTCGCGGATCCTGAGGATCCTTACCATTCCTTATTAAAGGAATTTGGAGATGTCATTAGTGACAACCCACCGATGGGGTTACCACCGGATCGGGGAGTCCGACATGAAATGGATTTGGTTCCTGGAACCAAATACTGCGTCACTAGGCAGTGGCCTCTCCCCAAGGAACAATGCGACGTCATCGACTCATTCTTCAAGGGGAAAGAAGAGGTAGGGATGGTACGGGAGAGCAAGTCTCCCCACTCATCTCCCACTTTTTGTGTTCGTAAACCGAACGGAAAGTGGAGCATTGTGCATGCGTACAACAAGCTGAATGCAGCTACTGTGCCCATGCAGACTCCGATTCCTCGGAAGAATGTCCTCCAGAACAAAAAATATGGCGGGCTGTACTGTATAAAGTGCCTTAGATCTGGTGGACGGGTATTATCAGGTGCTCATGCGAGCGTCCGATATTCCGCTTACAGCGTTCAGCACGCCTAGCGGCATGCTGTGGGAGTGGCTTGTTATGCCACAAGGGCTTTCAAATGCACCAGAGACTTTCAATCGCTTGGTGACTCAACTCTTCCGCCCTCATAGGAAGTACGCTCAGACGTACTTCGACGATATATTCGTTCATAGTCGTGCGGAAGACGACTCGTCTGATGATCAGACGCATCTTATACACCTTCGAGCAGTGCTCGAATGTATGCGAGAGCATAAGTTATATGCAAACGCATCCAAATGTATATTTGGTGCTGAGCAAATTCCTTTCCTCGGATGCTTCATCAGTAAGGATGGAGTGCGGGCGGATCCCGCGAAGGTGAAAGCCATTGTGGAGTGCCTTCACCTGTAAATCTTAGAGATTTACGGAAGTGGATTGGATTAGCCAACTATCTCCTCAAGTACAGCGAGAACTACGCTGAGATGGCGAAGCCATTAACCGACCTCCTTAAGAAGGATGTTGATTGGTGTTGGGAAACCAAACACCAAAAAGCTTTTAAAGCGGTAAAGGGGAGCTTGTTAAAAGCTCCCGTTCTGGCTCTACCAGATTCTGGGAAACCATTTAGTGTCGTCTGCGACGCCTCCGATTTCGCAATCGGATGTGCTTTGTTACAAGCAGACGATGCAGAAAGGGAACGCGTAATTGCGTTTGAGTCGAGGCAGCTTAAAGCTGCGGAACGGAACTATACCGTTCATGACAAGGAGCTACTTGCAATGAAGTATGCTCTTGTCAAATTCAGGGTTCACCTACTCGGCTCTAAGCCGTTCGTGGTTTATACTGACCACGCGTCCTTACGGACAGCGACAAAGTCGCCTCATCTCTCGCAACGGATGGCCCGTTGGCTCTCCTTCTTTGCGGAGTACAACTTTGAGGTTAAGTATAAACCTGGCAAGCAGAACGTGCTTGCAGACGCGTTATCGAGTCGTTCCGATTACGAGCTCGCTCACGCGACATTCATCACCTCGTCTGTGGTGGATATCATACGCCAGGCGTATGAGAAAGACCCACAGTGTACGGCGCTAATCAGCGCGTTGGGTGGAAAGGGACTTGGCTCATCTGGGCCTACCCTGTCAAGTCGAGCTAGAGCTTGGTTACACCGTTACAGGTACTGTGACGGTTTGCTATATTATAGCACGAGCGCGGAGGACACTACGCGGGTGGTAGTTCCTCATGATGAGGAACTGAAATATATAGTCCTCTTTGAGGCACATGACGCCCCTACCGGGGGTCATTTAGGTCGGGATAAGACCTACAGCGCTTTAAGCGCTTTGTATTGGTGGCCCAATTTGTACAAGTGGGTCGGTGCGTATATACGCACCTGTGAAACGTGTCAGAGGCTCAAACCCTCTGGAGAGTCGGCTGCGCCTTTAGAGAGCTTATAGGTTCCAACGGAGTGTTGGAAATCCATTAGAATGGATTTTATCTTCGGTTTTCCGAAGGATAAGGCCGGGAACACCGGCATATTGGTTTTTGTAGACCGATTGAGCAAGATGGCTCACCTGGCGGCTGTGACAGAGTCCATAGATGGACAAGGAACAGCGAAAGTGTTCCTAGACCGTGTCTTTCGACAGCATGGTCTACCCGATTCCGTTGTGTCGGATCGGGATCCCCGTTTTACGGGACAATTCTGGGGAGCGTTGTTTAAGGTGCTAGGCACCAAGCTCCTCATGTCCACTGCGGATCATCCGCAGACGGACGGTCAGACGGAACGCGTTAATCGCGTTGTGGAGGATATTCTCCGGAGTTTATGTCCGGATTCTCCAAAGAGTTGGAGTGAGGTGCTTCCGATGGTTGAATTTGCTATCAACAATTCGGTACATGCATCTACGGGGATTATCCCGTTTTACGTGAACGGATTAGTGAATCCGAGGGTCCCGTTGACGCCACGTGTGTGTGGCCCAGGGCTTGAGGGGGGAGGATTCCCCGATGTCAGCCCTGTATCTGTGCGAAAGCACATCGGTAAGTTTTTATCGACGCGACTTAGTGTCTTACGACACGTCTCCGATGCAATGGCGGAAAGCCAAGACAAGCAGAAGGAGCAAGCTGGCCGCAAGGGGCGGCGTAACGAAAAAATATATAAAGTAGGAGAAAGTGTTTTATTAAACGCTACAAATCTTCCTACACATGCAGTTTCAAATGTGTTGCGCAATAAACTGCGCCCCAGGTTTGTGGGGCCCTTTAAGGTATTAGCCCGAAAGGGCTTGTCGTATACCTTAGACATCCCGAAGGCAATGTGTACGCATCCAACCTTCTATGTGGGTACGCTTAAGCCATACCGGAACCCTGAGGCGGGTCCCCTCTCGGAGGAGGGTGAGAAGACGGATAGCCGAAAGGCGCGACAGGTCGGAACATCTCCGACAGGGTTGAAATACGACCCTGAAGCTCCGCAACGAGAGACTCGAGGGAGGCAAGCCGCCCCTCGATGCGTTCATTCGCACTCCCTTCCTACGTTGCGGAGTCCCTCCTGAGCATATTGTATGCGACGGCTGTGCCGATCACAGCGCTCGTGGAAGTCACGTCGCAATAGCGCGACCCCCTCCTCCAGTGCTCGATATGGAGGGCACTCCACATTACCATGTGGAACGCCTGATGGCACGACGCCATCACCGGGGTGAGACCCAGTACCTGGTGAAGTGGAAAGGGTATCCACATTCCCAGAGCTCGTGGGAATACGAGACTCCCCTGCGGCAGGATTTCCGTGACGTCGTTGACGCTTTCGAGCGGGATAATTCCACTGAGAGTCAACGACCAAAGGGGCTGAAGAAGCCCCTTCACTCCCAGTAGTTGGGAGTTCGCCGGAGGCAGATGCTGTTCTTGCCTTGCCCTCCGGCACCACATCGAGAGCAGAGCGCGTATAATAGGAGGCAGGTAGTTGCCCTTGCGCTTTGGCCTGAGCATAGGCCAAGCGTAGCGCCCTCTCTACCCGAACGTCGTGTTCGGAAAAGCTGTTGTACAGCGTATCGAAACTGGGGAGGCGTTTCTCTCCTTCCGCCCAGGCGCGGAATGCCTGTTCTGCGTCTTCGACGCTTTCGTCCCTCAAGAGAACAAAGGGAATCTCGCGGATGATATCCACGAGGACACCGCGTGCCTGCTTCCCGAGGCGCGTTCGGTAGGACTTAACGGTATAATGTTTGGGCGTTAGTAGTCGGACCCGGAGTTGGTTCCGACGCGCAATTTCACGCGGCAGTATAGCCGCTGGACCAGGGTTATAGGAGGCTAGACCCCTCTTGACCGCCTGCTTAGCCCTCTTTTGAGGGTCGCGAGGTCCCTTCCGTGCCCGTACGGCACGTCGGGCCTCTTGAACCAAGGACGGTTCATTGGGGGTGGTCGCCTGTGGCAACCGGGAGGTATCACCCATAGCGGGTAACGGTGGCGCACGAGTTAGTGAGTTTTCCCCACGTGTGGGGAATGGGTTGGAAGACCGACAGCGCCGTTCGGCGCTGTCAGTGTGGTCAGCCGTTGGGGAGATCTCCCCAAGGGCATCCACTTCCGAGTTGTCGGAATAGCTTTCGTCCATAGCACCACTGAAGGTGTACAATGGACAGCCAGAGGTACTGGCGTTGGACTTCTCCAACAAGATTTTGATTATTGCGTAAACAATAGTCTTGATGGGGGAGGATGTAACGGGGTTACATTCGAGTTACATTTAGTGTTGGTGTACATGAGTACACTACGGTTGAGGTCAGTATTGACCGGTTTGAAAGGTTTCGAACCTTTGGTTATTTTAACCAATCAGGGCAGGGGCCCTTGGTGTGGAGGTGTGTCAGTCATCCACGTGTCGGTACACAGGTGTGTACACTACATTTTAGCTAGGTACGAAATTGGAATATTCTACTTAGTATTACATATAGTTTATATTAGTTTAAATTAATTTAGGCTAATTACATATTAAATATATTCAGTTTACATTTCACTCTAAAGTGCAGTCGCGCGACCTCGACCGGTCGCGCGTGCAGTGAGTGTCGTAGGTAAGAGGGATCCCTCCCTTTACTTACATCCCGTAAAGGGAACACAGCCGTTAAGGCTAATTGGTAAACCAACCCGGGAATCTTGGCCCCGAGTAGGAGATCTCTCCTAATTAAGCCCTTTATAAAGTCGTATCGGCTAAGTAGCGGTAGACACCGCTTTAAGGAAGAGTCTTCCTCTGTGCGCTAGCCGCACCGTGCGTATACGCACCGATACATTCGTGCTTGTAATAGATAAGCTCAGCACGCACCAGCGCCATGGCCGCCGCGCGCTGAAAGTCTTTCTTCCGCGTGTAGAACATCTGGGCACGCTCGGCAACTTCGAGAAGTAAGCCCACATCATATAGACGTGTCACGTACTCGATAGCATGTGGATTTTTTTGCTGCATACTCTTTGTATACTCTTCAGAGAGGCGATCTACATAGGCAGCGAGATCGCCAGACACCTTAATCGTGCCTTTCTTGCCAGCTTGCGGCAATGTATCGACGAAATTCATGTCTTCTTCAGCATCTTCAGCCGCAGTAGCAGCGATTTGAGCAGCTGTCACCTTTTCGCGACCAGCACGCACAATATCCGCCTGATCTTCTGACGAGAGTGGAGCGAGCGAGAAATCTGGATTCTTTTCTAATAGAGTGAGAATCGTAGAGATGTGGGTCTGTACTTGTTTCCAGTGATGCGCTGACATGACACGATCAATCTTGGATGAAGTGTCGAACTCTGACGTTCCCACTAGGTACATGGTAGCTAGAATCTGTCGAGCAAGGCCCAGACGACGAGCGTAGTTGGCCAATTTGCGCAGTATATTCAGCTTCTCGGAAATGTCGACGCCTCATTTTCCACGCATAGCAACCAGCTCTTTCACACGGCGATCAAACTGGCTAGGAGTAAGTTTTAATTCTTCCTCGACCACAGACTTTTTCGTACTATCCTCAGAGTCACGACGAGTCTCACGCTGCTTGACAATCTTGGGCCTTTCACTTGGGTGGTAGGGTATATCAACAAATGATACCGACTTTGTGTAGCGCGGTATGGTATACCGACAATTGATACCGACTTTGGGTAGCGCGGTATGGTATACCGACAATTGATATCAAGTTTGTCTTGAGTGGTACGGTAGCCACACAAATGATACCGACTTTGTGGAGAGCGGTAGGGTATACCTGCAGTTGATACCGACTTTGTGTGGCAGGGTAGGGTATACCGACATTTCATACCGATTTTACATGGGACGGTATGGTATACCCTGGCTCAGTACCAACTTTAGTAAGGCCGTATCGGTATCGGTATGGGAAAACACCGGTATTTAATACCGGTATGTACCGGTATTGTGTAATACCTGTATCAATACCGCACACCCCTGATACACACCCATAATAAAGCGCCCTTAATATATTGGTTCCTTAAAGGGAATTTATACGTGTACCCAACCTTTTTGTTACGTGTCTCTCACTTTGTTACATGTACCTCCCTTGGAAGGACGCAGCAAGTGTGCGTGCAATCAAAGAAGCGAACACTGCGTCGAGTATTTCTTGGAAAGAAATGGCAACAAATCTCTGCTCCTTTCATGCCGTCGATATCCCTAACGCTGATAGCTTCGAGCTGCACCGCGTTCCCAGCACGACCATGCGAGCGACGGATGTGTCTCGCTTTCGCCTAAGCGCACATGGGTAAAAAAAGCCTTTTCCGTCTGTACCCATTTTCAGTCTGTACAAGTTACATCCCCCGTGTTCCCCACGATGGATTTTATCCGTTTGTTACATGGTTCAGTTCATTTCGTCTATAACCACTCCTCGAAACGAGCTGTACGCACCCGGCCGTGTCCAGTACATGCAGTCGTTCAAAGACATCCACATAGTAACTTTCGAGCGAGGTAGGTCCACAGTGTACTCTCCCAATTCCCCGAGCTACCGGGACTGTCACTTGGTGGGGCGAGATAACGCCCTCGTCGCCCATAGTCACGATCCACGGCTCGCTTTCCTGCTTTTCCACCACGCTTGCCTCGCCCACACGACACGAGTCGCTGCGTGGACCGTGTGGGTTGGTGATATCGCGGCTCGAGCCCACACGTCGCAGGCGACAAGTCGGTGCCATATGACGTTGCATCCGAGTGGGCGCCCGTATCGTCCTCCTCGTCCTCGTCGTCGTCGTCGCTTTCGCATCTGGAATCGGCTCGTTCCGTCCACTCGGCCGTCGCCGTCTCGCCAAACGCTTCACTTACGGTCACGGACGTCGAGAACGTATTGCGTTCTTCGGTAATGCGATTCGTGGATTTCTTAATCGCGGCGCCGAAGGGCATGTCATAGCCCGGCGCGGCCGTGCCGCCCGGTTTGTACTGCTCATTGATACTCCGGAGGCCCAACCAGCGACACACTTCGTTGCACCGATGGCTCTCGAGAAACTTTTCCATGCCAAACGTCCCAAGGTTCCCGACCCCAAAGCCGCGGCCGTCGGCCGAGTGGATCTGGGGATCCGTGTACCTATCCGCCACGCCTTGAATGTCCACTATCATTAACCGGAAATCCGACGCCACGAACGAAAAGTGCGAAAACGCCTGCGGCGTATTCCGCTCCCGCTCTTCCGTCGTACTCGTTTCACGACCGACGTAGCCACTATTGTTGCTATATTTGACATACGCGCCGGGTAAAAAGTCCTCGACGGAACACACGAGCGTGCCACGCTCGCGTTCACGTAATTTCAGGAGCCACGAGCTCGCATAGCACACTTTAAGGGGGGGTTCATGTTCATTATAGAGGGCCGCATAGTGGGCACACACCGCTTGCATCTCGACGTCACTTAAGTACGTGCTCGGGTCCGCTGGTCGTACACTCACTTTAGCCACTAGGAGCCTAGACGACGTGCCCTCTGCACTTAATTCCTATGAATACCACACACCATCAATACACCGGTAAATTCACCTTGTACGGTCGCTAAAACACGACGGTTTACCTGTAAATAGTAGGCATTTCGAAGCTGCCCCGTGGCAAAGGGGACGAGATCCACTTTTACGCGCACGGGCGTCGAGTGCCACTCGAGCGTATCGACATCAAACGAAAATTTATCCGCTCGTTCGGGCTGAATCCGCGAGAAATCCGGAGGGCTGTGGGGCACCACCGTCTTGAGCAGTGGCTGCAGCGGCGGCGGTGGCGGCGGAACGGTACACGACGCACTTCGCCTCGACGTGGGCGACCTCTCGGTCGACGTCCCAGTCATGTCATTGATAATTTGCGTCTTGCGTTCGTGGTATTCCTCGGCCGTCAAGTGGCCACACTCGAGGAGAAGTTTCAGCGTATTGAGTTTCTCAAAGGGGCTTGGATGGGAGGACGACGACGGAGACGGGGACGGATAGGCCACCGCGACGGCCAGTGGCGCATCCCTCGGATTCGGATATGGAGCGTCCATGGCCTCGAGCTTGGAGGTGTGTCCAGGAGGCCCAACGCCCGTGACGTGCATGTACTACTTTCGGGCGGCCCAATGCCACAAGATTAGCGTCCCCGAAGCGTGGTTTTAAGCCCAAAGTCGCGAAGGATTGCAAACTGGTGTACCCCTTCTTGTTCGTATGCGGCACTGCGGACAGGAGGGTGGGGGAGGGGTGAAATCGCCTCAAGCCCGCATACAGACGATTCAGGTCTTGAATATCATCCGACCGATCGACCAGTTGAGAGTGCAATAGATAGGTCGCTTTGCCCTAATTTTTCTTTAGTCCGTTTCTAAGGCAAAAAATTCTATTCCTACTGTACGATCACGTCCGTTCTTCGTCCTCCTCGGTCCGTTCCCGGATCGCGCCGATCTCGACAAGCTTACGGGCAAGCTACACACACAAAACAAGCTGAATATGAACGTACTGTATGCAAGAGAGCGAGCAAGAAGAAGCTTACGGCCGCGGTGGAGAAGTGGTCGCTCGACCTGGTCGTACAATTTCGAGCGTCCGTCGCTTCGTTCAATTCCGTGAGGCCCTCAAACCCAATCACGCGCGTGGAGAAGGCGACACCGTCTTTAAATGCCACCAGCGTGGGCAAGACGCGAACCGCGAGCTTGTGCACAAAGAACGGCGCCTTCTCGGCATTCAGTTTGAGAAACTTGCACTCCATGTGACTGCGTGCGAGTTGGGTCAAGTGCATGTCCATGAGCTTGCATCGTTCAAAATCCCCATGAAAAAAATGCACGACCACGAAACGACTGCTCGTGACCTCCTGGAGAAACGCATCCTGTGTGATCTCGTGATACTCACCATGGCCTTGCGAGAGGAACCGCTTCCTTTCTTCATATTCCTGCTTGAGTTGCTCTAGCCTTGCCATCCGAATCCTACAAGCACACAGCAGCGTTTGTTTTTCTTTCAGAGGAGGCACGTTGCAGATAAATAAGTGAAAGACCAACCGCTCGAGTTCTGGATCGTTGTCACGAAGCAGGTCCTCGTCATCGGATACGAGCTCGTCGTCATTGCTCTTCTCGTGTCCGACAAACGAACGATCGTCGTTTGCCTGCGCGGCGTTGGCTTCCAGCGTCGCTTTCAGTCGTACGGCGCGGTCGTTCTCCTCTCTCTCTTGCTCCTCCAATTCGCGCTGACGGATTCTTTCTCGTTGCTTGTGCTGCATCTTTAACTCGTCCATTGCGCCATGCATTCGATCCGAAGCTTCCACATGAGCCGCCGCGTCAAATAACCCCGACGAGTTGGCCATGGAAAACTTGGCAGCCATTTTTCAAACTGCTTCACGTCACGTCGATTGTGATTGGTAGAAATATATAGTTGGGCGACCACAAAAGCGAAGCGAATGATTAGGAAGAGAAAGCAGACAAGCTACCCCTCTTTTTTCGCGGATTTGCTAATATTACGGCAGCTACCCAGACTTGGAACCAGTGGGTAATTAATTACCCATACCCGGACTCACTGGAAGTGTTGAAAAGGCGCGCAACTCGTACAGCGCCCGGCGTCGCTGATGGCCTTGTTGATAAGTGATTTTTCGGATAAAACCTAGCAAATTGCATATATGCATATTATTAGTTTAAGTACATAAGTTAACACTAATAAAATCACTTTGGATTTTGACCGGCTTTACGAAGGACGATTTAAGTGGTAGCCAGTGCGGCACATTTCGCTGGAAGTTTCTTACTTTACTGAATTACCTGGAATCGTTGTGGATAGTGGAGCTAGTTGCGGCGTCTCGTTACGTGATTCGTGGTGTCTATTGGAATAAAGTGTAGATTACATTTATTATTGACATCGCGTTAATTTCTCTGTCGCTGTCGTTTTGCACTTGGAACCGTACACACTAGTACCTGTCAATACATTGGAACGTGTCCACGCAAGTACGCATGGAATTACGAGCGACTCAGAACAGGTTATGAGCCCAAATGAGGGCCGTAACAAATCAGATGAAGAAGTCAAGGCTGCAGACGTGATGCAGATGTTTGGCGCGCTAGTGACGCGTCTGGAGAAGCTGGAGGTTGCGGACAGCGCGTGTAACAGGACTGATCCTGTTACGGGCTTACACTGTGTTGTGCGAGGAAGCGCGCAATACAATAAGGGCAGGATTAGTTGGTAACAACTAATCCTATATTAAAAGTAAATATAACTATTTACTTGTCTTTTAGAACGCAAAATTAAGAGTGTTTATTTAATGGGTGGTTAGCGGCTAATAGTATAGTAATTACCTAACTTGTAATGGGGTGCCATTACATAATTGATATTCAAGTTAGAATATCACAGTTTAATTTCAGACGCGTTGTCTGAAATTTAAATAAGAGATTATAAGTTACTATAATCTACGAAGACAAAGTCGATTCGGTATAAATACCGAATCTTGCAGGTTAACTAGTAGTACAGTTAGTTGAATACTTGGTATTATTATATAAATTAGGTAGTTACTATACTATTAGCCTCTAAACCACCCATTAAATAAACACTCTTAATTTTGCGTTCTTAGACCTAAGTAAATATTTATATTTACTTCTAGTACAGGATTAGTTGTTATCAACTAATCCTGCCCTAATTGTATTGCGCGCTTCCTCGCAATTACAGTGTAAGCCTGTGACAAAATCAGTCCTGTTACACCTGGTAGCACTTTGCGGTCCGTCTTAACGACCACAGTTCCGTTCCGCTAGTCAACTAGCGGAGCGAAGATTAAGAGCCGCTTGGCATCATGTCGCGAGACATGACGCCTGCCGAGCGAGAGAAAACGCTGGAAGTGGTGAATGAACACTTCCCTCACTTCTCGTCGCGTAGTAAAGACGCGACGGTCGAAATGGTTCGGTCTATGGGGACCGACATCATTACCTTCCCCCAGAGTAAGTCCCCGGAGGAAGTGATACAGGTGGTGAATCGCTTTAGGCGAAACCACCTAGAAAAGCCTGAACGGCCCGCGCCAGAGGCAGCGCGGACCGCAACTGCACCTGAAACGCATAGCGTTGAAGTGGTAAAGGCGCGAGTACCGCCCTTTACCGGCGAAGGGGGTGAGCCCCTTCGTAGATGGTTCGCAGAGGTGGAAGATGCCATCTCTGCGCAAAATATTGTTGACGAACGTCAACAGGCGTACTTCGCCACAACATGTCTGGGCGGCAGAGCCAGGGAATGGGCGATGAGTCGCAGAGCCACTGATGACTCTGCGTTCCTTACTTATAAGGAATTAAAAGCTGAGCTAAAGCTCAACTTTGAAGCTCCAGAAATGGAGCTAAGTAGTCGGCAGGAGTTCATGGAACTCCGGCAAGGTAAGCTTGACCTTCAAGATTACGCTCAGAAGACGCAATATTTGCTGTCAAATATTGTGTATGAGCCGGTGCCCCCTGATATGCAGGTCACTGGTTTCATGAAGG
>CM047585.1:5434605-5444797 GCA_026184515.1 Peronosclerospora sorghi | reverse complement strand
CGTGACCGTCTCATTCTATGCGAGCAAGCCGACATTCTCAGGACGTTTAAGGGACCAGGAAACCTGGAGCCCATTCAGCCGGATGCCCGCCTATAGTCGTAGATCCATATGCTGTAAATTATACTTTGTTGCTCCCGTATTGTGTGGCTACAAAGTAGGTATTTGTACGCACGCTTTTATAACATGTACATAAAAAAAACTCCTCACCACACCCGATGCTCACTTTATACATTGTCTATTCCGCAAGCTGGTACCTGGTACATTTCTTTCTAAAGTTAGGCCGTGATGTGTTCAGGGGTAACAGACGTGAAGTATCGACGCCTTCCAAACTGCTCGTGCGCTCGCCAGTTTAGTTTAAGCAGCGGCTGCTACGTCGTCGAGGGCCGTTAGACAGGGCGCGTAGGCCCATTTCCAGACTACCAAATGGTCCACCAATTGCTACAATTTTTGTGGGAAGAACGGCCATAAGTCCAGAAATTGTGGGATCGTCTGCCGTTTATTGATATGGGGGCACGCGCGCGCGTAACTAGCGAAAACAACTGCACCAAGGATCGACTATGTGAGACGGACACTCGTATCTCGGTCCTTTGCAATTACTTTTGCCCAGCCCCTCGGTGGTTGCTCCGTATGCGGGGGCAGCTGTGCGGGTCCAAGCGGCGCATGTAGTATCAACAGTTTCAATGGCTGGATCATTGACTTGATTTGCAGTCAATGATCCAGCAAAGGTGGGGGCGTCCGTATGAGTGTCAGAGACATTCAGTGGGTGTAGGTTCCGTCGCGTTAAAGACTCTAAAGTTTAGTTTGCGACATTGTGTGGTGTTTCGAATCCTTAAATTAGATTAAATCCTAAAACTTAATCAAGTAAATAATTACATGCATTTGAGTATTACCCAATTACATTTTGAGTATACCCAATTTCCGTGTCCTGAAGAGCCGCGTGTCCCAAAATGTCAGACGTCCATTACGCTCCTTCTCGCGTCCGATATTTCTGCGCGTTAAATTGGACCGAAATTCGGCCGCGCTATGCGTCGCGCGTATACGGGCAGTTGCGATTTTCAGTGAAAAAGTGTTGGGTACATACTTTATTTTATGGGTCTTACTCAAACATGCATATACATTTTATTAGATTAGGTTTTTACTTAATTCTAATATACATGCTTCAGAATTCTCCAACTGTAGCATCTTACTACCCAAGTGCGCCAACTGCCATAGTACGTTAGCGCCGTTAAGGCGCATACTGGAACGGGGAGCAAGCAGGAACGTGGAAGTGACCTCTTAGTACGAGTATTACCTGACACCTAATTACTTTCGATTATATCTCATTTGGAATATTTCCCGTGGATTAAAGTGGTTAATTATTACGTGGAATTAGTACAAGTTTATAGCATATATTTTCATACGGTTTGGATCCACATTAGCGGCTAAAGGCAAGTGCAGACAGTATGACGCAGTAAATATGAGTGATAGTGAAGACATGGAGCGCAAAGTTCAACAGGTTATGAGCCCAAAGAAGGGTCAGGCCGATATGGAAGGGAAGCCGGAGGCAAGCGCGAAAGAAACGGACCCAGTGCTGATCAAGATGCTTGTTTCGCTAGCGGATCGACTGGAGAAGATAGAGGTCAGCAGGAGGGATCAGCCCCAGGTGAAGAATGTTGTGCACGCGCCCAGGGAGGACACCAAGATGAGTATAGCGTCGTTGGGTGGAAGCGAAGACGGCAGAAGGGGTTACATGACTGGTTTACAAGGTAAACAAAGTTTTGAAGACATTTGCCACGCTGTCAAGGACGCGTTTTCGAGAGGCAGAATGCCGGATGCTGGAGTACAATACGATCATCATGGAAACGGCAATTCCCCCCCAACATGCACGAGGGGCAGGGTAATGGTGCAGCGAAGGTGTTTGTGGCAGTATGGATCCTGTAACGGGGTTACATTCGGGTTACATTGAGTGTTGGTGTACATGAGTACACCACGGTTGAGGTCAGTATTGGACGGGTTGAAAGGTTTCGAACCTTCGGTTATTTTAACCATCAGGGCGTGGGCCCTTGGTGTGGTGGTGTGTCAGCCATCCACGTGTCAGTACACAGGTGTGTACACTACATTTTATCTTGGTACGAATTAGGAATATTCTACTTAGTATTACATATAGTTTATATTAGTTTAAATTAATTTAGGCTAATTACATATTAAATATATTCAGTTTACATTTCACTCTATTTAGCGGACGCGCGACCTCGACCGGTCGCGCGCGCAGTGAGTGTCGTAGGTAAGAGGGAGTCCTCCCTTTACTTACATCCCGTAAAGGGAATACAGCCGTTAAGGCTAAGTCGTAAACTAACCCGGGAATCTTGGCCCCGAGTAGGAGAACTCTCCTACTAAGCCCTTTACAAGGGCGTATCGGCTAAGTAGTGGTAGCTACCGCTTTAAGGAAGAGTCTTCCTCTGTGCGCTAGCCGCACCGTGCGTATACGCACCGGCTACAGATCCCTTCACCAAAGGAAAAGCGCTTGCAGATTCGACCGTTTGACGGTGCGGAAATTTATAAAGGTATTGGTTCGGGATTTCAGGCATGGGGACGAAAGTTTTTAAGGCAAGTGAGCCTTGCCGAAGCCGCATGTGGATACCAGTGACCAGAGGATATAAAAGTGGATCTGCTGGGCCATTACTTGGCGGGCCCAGCAGAGGCCTACTACAACCGTCAAGTGGAAGGGTGATGGTGTGAGACACCCGCCCTATGGTATATAATGGACAATATGCTGTCCGTTTTTAATGTCCAAATAACACCGGCCCAAGGCGTGAAGAAGCTCTTTATGGCGCGGAAGTTTGTCGGAAGGTCATGGTCAGATCATTTCTTGTATCTGACCGCGATAGCTGACGCTGTTGGATCAAATTGCGAGTCCTCAGTTTCAATAATGTTATTTACCATGCGGCGCCGGAGATGAGGCAGATCCTCATCTCCAAGTACGACCATACGCGGCCGGATTACTTGTTTAACGGGGTTACATTTAGTTTCGTTAGTGTATGTAAATACACAACGGTTAAGGTCAAGTAATGGCCGGTACGAAAGGTTCGGACTTATTGTTTGTTTTAACCAATCAGGGCAGGATCCCTTGGTGAGGGCGTGGCAGCCTGCCACGTGTTAGCACACAAGTTGGTGTACACTACATTTCGGCTAGGTACGAATTAAGTAAGTTCTACCTAGTATTGCGTATAGTTTATTTTAGTTTATTAAGTTAGGCTAATTTTATCTACTATATAATAACAGAATTCATGTCGTCGATGCATGCGCGCTCCCGCACCTAAGCGAATATGTTGAGCAAAGTATACTCTCCTCTTAGGTACGCGATCCCGTACCTAGCCGATATTCAACTGTACGCACGTCATGACACTATGACATGTCATTATAAAAAAACATAAAAGACAATTTTGGCTTCAAAAATCGCACTAATCCGTGGTAGTACAATTGACATGAAGATCAGTATTAAATCGTAAATAGTTGTTTAGAAATGGCGCTTTTTACATATATTTAAAAGTTTTACTCCCTGGGACGTTCCCGGTCACGTAGTTGCTTCTATGACTTTACCTTATATACCCTCCTCCCCGTCGGTACGACGGGGTAAAGTGGTCGCACGCCGTTACTTCTTGCAGTAACGTCGTGCGACCCAAGTATTGTGACCACATTAGTATAATGTATAGTATATGTTTTTGCTACCCTAACCCTGGAAATACATGGGGGAAAGTTTTGTAGACGGACGTACGGTTTTCTATGCCCTGCCCCGTCGAAACGACGGGTGCCATCCCCTAGGGGATGGGACCCGTAACACATGTTCTACCTCATTATATTCGTCTTAGTGGCCTTAGTGCTACTGTACTTCACTATTCGGTTTCGTTAGCCAGAATAACGTGGCACGTTTTAAGCATAATGACATTTTAAGTGGAGTTAAGTTAATGTGTTTAAGGCAATCGCCACGTTGGTACAACCGGGTACTATGCTAATATTAAATAAATAAATCAGTTTAAAAACACACTTAAGAATGCTAGGCGCACGACCCAGAACGGTCGCGCGCGTAGTGAGTGTTAAAGAAAAAGGGAGTACCTCCCTTAGCTTTTCCCTTTATAAGGGAAGCCTTTTAAAAAGGCGTTAGTGTTTACTAACCGTAAAGTCAGGGAATCTTGGCCCCGAGTGAGAGAGCAATCTCCCACTAAGCCCTTATATAAGGGCGTATCGGCTAAGTAGCGGCGTATTTTCGCTTAAGGAAAGTGTTCCTCTGTGCGCTAGCCGCACCGTGCTTTTACGCACCGGCTACACCTGGTAGCACCCGTAGTCAATCCAACACCTGTGTTGGCAGACGGCATCCTCTGCAAAGATGGACCAGGACGATTGGGGTCAGCTAACCCCCGTCCAACAAGAAGCCTTTAATAGGCTGGTAACCATATTGGGTCAGGATGACATGCGCCTCCTAGTGGAGCAGGGTCATAATACTGTGCGTGAGAGGTTGGACGCCCTCATCGACCATGAGGCGAGTTTTCGCGGAAGTTATCCTGTGTCTACTGGGGTGCGCCCTCCGATATCCTTTAAGATGAAGGGATTCACCGGTGAAAAAGGTGATAACCTTTATTTATGGCTTCGCGAGGTCGAAACGGCTTTCGCCACAGCCAATGTGATAGAGGATCACTTGCAAGTGGGACTTGCACTAACCCATCTTACGGGCAGAGCCCATACATGGGCGTTTACGTGATCGGATTCGTTCACGGAAGTGTTCCCAAACTGGGAAGTCGTTAAGCGAAAGCTTATGGACATGTACGCTACGCCTGATCCGGTTTTCCAGAATCAGCTTGCGTTTTTGAGGTGCCGTCAGGGCACTAGGGACTTGGAGACATACGTCCAAGAACTGAAGACCCTGTTGGCATGGATGTACGCGAAAGCGTATTCGGACGATGTTTGCCGGTGCGTAAATGCACGGTGCGGATAGAGCACATAGGAAGACTTTCCTTAAGCGGCGATACGCCGCTACTTAGCCGATACGCCCTAATGAAAGGGCTTAGCGTAAGATTACTCTCTCGCTCGGGGCCAAGATTTCCTGAGTTTACTCTTAGCGTACGCTAACGGTTTAGCTTTACGCTTCTCTTAAAAGGGAGTAGATAGGGGAGGTACTCCCCTGCTACTACACTCACCGCACGCTCGACCTTTTCCGGTCGAACGTCTAGCTGGATACAGTGTAAAATGGGAACTGATTTATATTTAATATGTAATTAGTCTAACTTAATAAACTAATGTAAACTATATGTAATACTAGGTAGAACTTACTTAATCCGTACCTAGCCGAAATGTAATGTACACCAGCTGTGTACCAACACGTGACTGGCTGCCACGCCTTCACCAAGGGATCCCGCCCTGACTGGCTGAAACAACCAATAGGTCCGAACCTTTCGGAATGGTCAATACTTGACCTTAACCGTTGTGTATTTACGTACACCAACGTAGCTGAATGTAACCCCGTTACATCCTCCCCCATCAATACTATTGCCACGCAATAATCAATTATAGTTGGAGACCCCAACTGCCAGAACTCTGGCCTCAAATGAGCACCTATACAGGTGGCGATGATTCTCCCCGAGAAGGGGATGCCAGCTACTCCGACTCCGGTATCTCGGAGGAGGGGGCCCTTGGGGATAGCTCCCCTAAGGATGACCGCTCCGACACCGCCGAACGGCGATGTCGGCAGCCTAATCCTTTCCCCACACGTGGGGAAAATGCGCTAACTCGTTCGCCACCCTTGCCAACTTCGGATGACAAATCCGGGTCGCCGAAGGCGGCCATCACCAATGAATTGGACGCGGCTCAGGAATCTCATCTTGCCGCACAGGCACTAGAGGCTGCATTATGCGCCCCCAAACGCCCTTCCCGGGCGGAATATCGCCATGAAGGTCCTCGTAATCTCCAAAAGTGGGCTAAGAACGAGGTAAAAAGGGGTCTAGCCTTTCATACCCTTGGCCCTGCGGTTGTACAGCCGCGTCAATCTCACGCCAGGAACAACGCCGGGAAAAACTGCTCACGCAGAAGCAGTTCACTGCCACCTCGTACCGAGAGTGCCTTTGCTAAGAACCTCCGCGAGGTTTCCTTCGTTCTTCTACAAGGAGAGAATGCCGAAGAGGCAGAGCAGAAGTTCCGCGCTTGGGAGGAAGGAGATAAATGTCTCCCTGACTTTTTAAAGTTGTACAATAGCTATTCCGAACGTGACGTTCGGATGGAGAGGGCATTGCACTTGGCGTTTGACAAAGCCAAAGCTATGGGTCAATTACCTGATCCTTATTGCACGCGCTATGCTAGCGCCTGTGTCCTCAATGTGGTGCCGGATATCAATGAAGCTCTGCATCTGCCTCCGGCGAACTCCCAACTACTGGGAGTGAAGGGGACTCTCCCGCCCTTTTGTCGTCGGCTCGCAGCGGGATTCTCCCGCTCGAAAGAGTCAACGACGTCTCGGCAATCCTGCCGCAGTGGAGTCTCGGACTCCCACGAACTCTGTGAATGTGGATAACCCTTCCACTTCAGTAGATACTGGCTTTCACCCCGGTGATGGCGTCGCGCAATCAGACGCTCCACATGAAATGTGGAATCCCCTCCGAACGAGAACTGGAGGGGGAGGTCTCGAGATTGCGACGTGAGGTTCACGCGCGCTGTGATCGACACAGCCGTCGCATCCTGGAAGTCCAGGATGGACTCCACGATGAGGCGGGTGCGATTTACCGCATCGAGAAGCGGCTTGACTCTCTCGAGTCTGACCTTGAAGGATTTCGCCGTTTTGAGGGAAGAGTTGAAGCTTCCATTGCGGAGCTTCGTGGTCGCATTTGACCCTGACGGAGATCTTACCCCGCCCTGTCGTGTCCTACGGCTATCTGCCTTCACAACCTCCTCCAAGAGGGAAACCGCCTCCGTGTTCTGGTATGGCTTAAGCATACCCACATAGAAGGTTGGATGCGTACGCATCGCCTTCGGAATATCCAAGGTGTACGCCAGGCCCTTTCGGGCTAGCAACTTGAAAGTCCCCACAAACCTGGGGCGCAGTTTGTTTCTTAAGACATTAGAAACTTCATGTGTAAGAAGATTGTTAGCGTTTAATAAAACACTTTTCCTACTTTGTACGCCCTTTTGTTACGCCGGCCCTTGCGGCTGGTTCCATTTGCTTGTCTTGGCTTTCCGACATGGCATCGCAAACGTGTCGTAAGACACTAAGGCGCGTCGATAAAAACTTATCGATGTGATTTCGCACAGATACAGTGCTGACATCAGGGAATCCTCCCCCCTCAAGCCCTGGGCCACACACACGTGGCGTCAACGGAACCCTCGGATTCACTAATCCATTCACGTAAAACGGGGTAAGCCCCGTAGATGCATGAACCGAATTGTTTATGGCAAATTCGGCCATAGGAAGCATCTCACTCCAACTCTTTGGAGAATCCAGACATAAACTCCGGTGAATGTCCTCTACAACGCGATTAACGCGTTCTGTTTGCCCGTCCGTCTGCGGATGATCCGCACTGGACATGAAGAGCTTGGTGCCCAGATCTTAAACAGCGTCCCCCAAAACTGTCCAGTAAAACGGGGATTCCTATCCAATATAAGGGACTAAGGTAGACCATGATGTCGAAAGATACGGTCTAGGAACACTTTCGCTGTTCCTTGTCCATCAATGGACTCTGGCACCGCCGCCGGATGAGCCATCTTGCTCAAACGGTCTACAAAGACCAAAATGCCAGTGTTACCGGTCTTATCTTTCGGAAAACCGAAGATAAAATCCATACTAATGGATTTCCAACACACCGTAGGAACGGATAAGCTCGACAAAGGCGCAGCCGAATCTTCAGAGGGTTTGACCCTCTGACACGTCTCACAGGTGCGAATATACGCACCGACCCACTTATACATGTTGGGCCACCAATACAAAGCGCTTAAAGCGCTGTAGGTCTTATCCCGACCTAAATGACCCCTGGTAGGGGCTTCATGTGCCTCAAAGAGGACTCTGTACTTCAGTTCCTCATCATGAGGAATAACCACCCGCGGAGTGTCCTCCGCGCTCGTGCTATAATATATCAAACCGTCACAGTACCTGTAACGGTGTAACCGAGCTCTAGCTCGACTTGACAGGGTAGGCTCAGACGAGCCAAGTCCCTTGTCACCCAACGCGCTGATAAGCGCCGTACATTGTGGGTATTTCCCATACTCTTGAAGTATGAGAACCACCACAGAAGAGGTGATGAATGTCGCGTGAGTGAGCTCGTAATCGGGACGACGCGACAACGAGTCTGCAAACACGTTCTGCTTGCCAAGTTTATACTTAATATCAAAGCTATACTCCGCAAAGAAGTAGAGTCAACGGGCCATCCGTTGGGAGAGATGAGGCGACTTTGTCGCTGTCCGTAAGGACGCGTGGTCAGTATAAACCACGAACGACTTTGAGCCGAGTAGGTGAACCCTAAATTTGACAAGGGCATACTTCATAGCAAAGAGCTCCGTATCATGAATGGGATGATTCCGCTCAGTAGCTTTAAGCTGCCTCGACTCAAACGCAATCACGCGTTCCCGTCCTGCATCGTGTGCTTGTAACAAAGCACATCCGATTGCAAAATCGGAGGCGTCACATACGACGCTAAAAGGTTTCCCAGAATCTGGGAGAGCAAGAACGGGGGCTTTCAACAAGCTCCCCTTAACCGCTTCAAAATCGTTTTGGTGTTTGGTTTCCCAACACCAATCCACGTCCTTCTTAAGAAGGTCAGTTAATGGCTTCGCCATCTCAGCGTAGTTCTCGCTGTACTTGTGGAGATAATTGGCTAATCCAAGCCACTTCCGTAAATCTTTAATATTTACAGGCGAATGCCACTCCACAATGGCTTTAACCTTCGCGAGATCCGACCGTACTCCATCCTTACCGATGAAGCATCCGAGGAAAGGAATTTCCTCAGCACCAAAAATACATTAGGATGCGTTTGCATACAACTTATGCTCCCGCATACATTCGAGCACCGCTAGAAGGTGTATTAGGTGCGTCTGAACATCAGACAACTCTCCTTCGCGCGACAATGAACGAATATATCGTCGAAGTACGTCTGAGCGTACTTTCTATGAGGGCGGAAGATTTGTGTCACCAAGCGATTAAAAGTCGCTGGTGCATTCGAAAGCCCCTATGGTATAACAAGCCACTCTCAGAGCATGCCAATAGGCGTGCTGAACGCTGTAAGCGGAATATCGGATACTCGCATGAGCACCTGATAATACCCGTCCACCAGATCTAAGGCGCTGTAAACAGTACAGCCTGATATATTGTTCTGTAGGACATGTGGTGAAGCGGACTCAAGCATTTTGGTCGATTTTTTTTTGTCATCAGCACACCGATCGGCTTATCGTAGATCGGATCGGTGGAAATCAAGGAGGCTTTTAAGCCTATCATGTGCGAGAGGTGTCAAGAACTCGGATATTGGTAAGTCACATGAGATTGCGTGTACTTACATATTTACATGTTTGTACATATTGGGAACCGTAGGGAGATAGTTTTGGTTTTACCGTTTTGGCCTTAAACTCAACAAGAAGTTGCTAGCATCTTCTCTTTGTACATCAGTCACCTCTGCACGCCGCAGATTGTTTGGGAGCGGAGGGTCGAGTAATCCCCTCTAGCTCATTATACCCGGACGGGACGCGTTACAGACGCACTTGGCCAGCCGGAAGTACCTCAACGGGAGTACACATTGGTCGGCTTCTCAAGCTCAAGTTACGCACGTTTGGAACGTGTTATCAAGTTTTGGATTGTTACGTGGAGATATCGTTCTTGGAATTTATCACGTTCTCATTTGGATCTCTATATTGGAGTATTGGACTTTTATTCTCATATTGGTTGGGCTCTACGATCGGTTGAGCGATCTGCCCTTTGGAGTATACTTACTCCGAGTATAACTGGTCTGCCCGTACCCAGGGTGAAGCGTTCCGCCCAGGGTACACCACCCAGCACGTTCTCACGTTTTTATACCTCAAGTCGATTCCAGCACCGATCCACCGAGTGTGAAACTAGCCCATTCCATCGGGTACACAATGTGAGATGACGAAAGAATCGGACCAGGCGTCCTATGCTAAGGATCGGTCGTCTGCTAGCAGCGGACGATCCGAACGGATCGTAGGCGAAGGTTCGCGGGGTACCCCCCCCCCC
>CM047585.1:5417289-5429711 GCA_026184515.1 Peronosclerospora sorghi | reverse complement strand
GCCATTAACTGCCTTCTTAAGAAGGACGTGGATTGGTGTTGGGAAACCAAACACCAAACAGCCTTCGAAGCGGTTAAGGGAAGCTTGTTAAAAGCTCCTGTTCTTGTTCACCAATATTCTGGGAAACCATTTAGTGTCGTCTGCGACCCCTTCGATTTCGCAATCGGATGTGCTTTGTTTGAAGCAGATGATGCAGGAAGGGAACGCGTGATCGCGTTTGAGTCGAGGTAGCTTAAAGCTGCGGAACGGAATTATCCCGTTCATAATAAGGAGCTGCTTGCTATGAAGTATGCCCTTGTCAAATTTAGGGTTCACCTACTCGGCTCAAAGCCGTTCGTGGTTTATACAGACCACGCGTCCTTGCGGACAGCGCAAAGTCGCCTCATCTCTCGCAACGGATGGCGCGTTGGCTATCCTTCTTTGATGAGTACAACTTTGAGGTTAAGTATAAACCTGGCAAGCAGAACGTGCTTGCAGACGCATTGTCGCGTCGTCCCGATTACTAGCTCGCTCATGCGACATTCGTCACCTCGTCTGTGGTGGATCTCATACGCCAGGCGTATGAGAAAGACCCACAGTGTACGGCGATTATCAGCGCGTTGGGTGGAGAGGGACTTGGCTCGTCTGAGCCTACCCTGTCAAGTCGATCTAAATCTCGGTTACACCGTTACAGGTACTGTGACAATTTACTATATTATAGCACGAGCGCGGAGGACACTCCGCGGGTGGTTGTTCCTCATGATGAGGAACTGAAGTACAAAGTTCTCTTTGAGGCACATGACGCCCCTACCGGGGGTCATTTATGTCGGGATAAGACCTACAGCGCTTTAAGCGCTTTGTATTGGTGGCCCAAGATGTATAAGTGGGTCGGTGCGTATATACGCACCTGTGAGACGTGTCAGAGGGTTAAACCCTCTGCGAGTTCAGCTGCGCCTTTGGCAAGCTTGTCGGTTCCAACGGAGTGTTGGAAATCCATTAGTATGGATTTTATCTTCGGTTTCCTGAAGGAGAAGGCCGGTAACACCGGCATATTGGTCTTTGTAGACCGTTTGAGCAAGATGGCTCACCTGGTGGCGGTGCCAGAGTCCATTGATGGAAAAGGAACATCGAAAGTGCTCCTAGACCGTGTCTTTCGACAGCATGGTCTACCCGATTCCGTTGTGTCGTATCGGGACCCCCGTTTTACGGGACAAGTATGGGGAGCGTTGTTTAGGGTGCTGGGCACCAATCTCCTCATGTCCTCTGCGAATCATCCGAAGACGGACGGACAAACGGAACGCGTTAATCGCGAAGTGGAAGATATTCTCCGGAGCTTATGTCGGGGTTCTCCAAAGGATTGGAGTGAGATGCTTCCGATGGCCGAATTTGCTATAAACAATTCGGTCCATGCATCTGCGGGGTTTACCCCGTTTTACGTGAACGGATTAATGAATCCGAGGGTCCCGTTGACGCCACGTGTGTGTGGCCCAGGGTTTGAGGGGGGATGATTCCCTGATTTCAGCCCTGTATCTGTGCGAAAGCACATCGGTAAGTTTTTATCGATGCGCCTTAGTGTATTGAGACACGTCTGCGATGCCATGGCGGAAATCCAAGACAAGCAGAAGGAGCAAGCTGACCGCAAGTGGCGGCGTAACGAAAAGGTATACAAAGTAGGAGAAAGTGTTTTATTTAACTCTAAAAATCTTCCTACACATGCAGTTTCCAATGTGTTGCGGAATAAACTGTGCCCCAGGTTTGTGGGGCCTTTTAAGCTACTATCCCGAAAGGGCTTATCGTATACCTTGGACATCCCGAAGGTGATGCGTACGCATCCAACCTTCAAGGTGGGTATTCTTAAGCCATACCAGGACTCGAAGGCGGGCCTCCTTCTTGATGGGGTTTGAAAGGCGGATATCCGTAAGAGCCGTAAGACACGGCAGGGCGTAGGTAGCCCTACAGGGCTAAAATGCTACCACGAAGCTCCGCAACGGTCGTCTCGAGAGAGGAAAGCAGCCTCTCGAAGCGTTCAGTGGCATCCCACTCATCGCGGAGTCCCTCGTGGACATCATGGATGCGATGGCTGTGTCGATCACAGCGCTCGTGAATCTCACGTCCCAATTGCGCGACCTCCTCCTCCCATGCTCACTATCATGTGGAGCGTCTGATGGAGCAACTCCCTCTCCACCCAAATGTCACGACGGGAATAGCTGTTGTGCAGCTTATTGAAGCTGGGGAGAAGCTTCTCCCCTTCCGCCCACGCGCGGAACTTCTTCTCCGCATCATCAGCACTCTCTCCCGGAGAAAGAACGATAGGAACCTCGCGGAGGTTCTCAACAGAGACACCCTGTGCCTTCCTGTCTAGGCGCTCTCGGTATGAGACGCTAGTGAACAGCTTTTGCGTAAGCAGTTGTTGCTGGAGTTTCTCCCGCTCGCATTGATACGGCTGTTCAGCCGCGGGGGCAGGGGTATAGGATGCTAAACCATTCCTTACCACACGCCTAGCCCACTTTGGAAGGTCACGAGGACCGTCAAAATTATATACCGCCCTTGGCAGGCGTTTGGGAGCGCGTAACGCAGCCCTTAGTTTTGTGCGGAAAGTTGGCTTTCATGAGCTGCGTCCAGCTCATTGGTGATGATCGCATTCGGCGATCCGGATGCATCATCCGACATTGGCAGGGAAGGCGCACGAGTTAGTGCATTTTCCCCACGTGTGGGGAACGGATTAGGCTGCCGACAACGCCGTTCGGCGCTGTCGGAGCGGTCAGCCGTTGGGGAGATATCCCCAAGGGCATCCACCTCCGAGTTCTTGAAATAGTCTACCTCCTCTATAGGAGACTCCATAGCACCACTAATGGTACTCATGGATAGCCAGAGGTACTGGCAGTTGGAGTTCTCCAACAAAATTTTGTTTATTGCGTAAGCAATAGTCTTGATGGGGGAGGATGTAACAGGGTTACATTTGAGTCACATTTAGTAGGTGATGTACGTGAGTACACTACGGTTGGGGTCAGTATTGACCGGTTCGAAAGATTTTGAACCATTGTTTATTTTAACAAATCAGGTCAGGAGCCCTTGGGGGTGGCGTGGCAGCCAGTCACGTATTGGTGCACAGGTGGTGTACACTACATTTTAGCTAGGTACGAATTTGGTAAGTTCTACTTAGTATTACACATAGTTTACATTAGTTTAAATTAATTTAGGCTAATTACATATTAAATATACATTCAGTTTACATTTCACTCAAAAGACTACAGACGCACGACCTCGACCGGTCGCGCGAGTAGTGAGTGCAGTAGCGTAAGGGGAGCCCTCCCCTTAGCTACACCCTTAGTAAGATAGACTTACGTTAAGGCATTAGCGAAAGCTAAGTGTAAATCAAAATGGTAATATTGTCCCCGAGTAGTAACGCTCTCTCCTACTAAGCCCTTTTATAAGGGCGTATCGGCTAAGTAGCGGCGAACGCCGCTTAAAGGAAAGTCTTACTCTGTGCGCTAGCCGCACCGTGCGAATACGCACCGGCTACAAATTAGAACAAGCCAGAGGTATTGTTGATCGGCGGCGCTTGCAAGGGAGGTGGATCATCCAAGGAGTTGAGGGTATCAGCAAGCGCCGACCGTACTCAAGCAAACAGGAGTCCGTCGTCACCCATGTCCGGCTGGTAACTTGATCTTCGGAACCGTGAAACCGCTCGTCGAAATTGTGTCCTGGCTCGTGATTTGTGTACTTCCTGTGTCAGAGATGCGTCTTCCAAGCGGCGGAGACGCTCAACCCAGATGGAATGTAGTGTCGTGGAAACGAGAAAACGCCAGAGCTCATGTGTTGCGGGAAAGACCACATCCTTCGCTCGAGACACATCCACACCGAGTCCTATAGCTTCTTTGATGGCATCCCACGCATAACTCGAAGTAGCGGGAAGGTCCATGCCAAACACCCAAACGTGAAGATCTGCTTCCCTCAAGTCGCCAAGCCTTTGCCACCGTTCAAGTAGATAATCCCAATGGCTCCGAGAACTTGGGCAATCCCAGAATACATGATCATCCATGACCTGAATGGAAGTCGGACACGCTGGGTCGGGGCAAGATAGATCCTGGCTATCCCAATTCCAGAGCGGAAAGCTGTTACTCTTCAGCTGATAAATCGTCTGTGCGTTCGTCGGGAAGGAAGCTCGTATCCTTCGGATGTCTCTCCATTCGATCAGAGATGTCCCTGCTGCAATCACTTGGAAGTCCGGCTTTGCTATTCGTTCTTCGCGAACTCGTTTGCCTTCCTCACCGCGTCTGCGAGCGATTAACCGTTTCAGTTTTCTTCGTTGCGGCCTCCATCGTCGACGGCCAGCCCATAGGTGTATTACGCGCGTGAGAATTGGATGCGCGCCAAAGTGGACAGTAGTTCTACTGTACAGACACGCGGCGGCATCGCAAGCAGACATCGATGATACCGGAGCCACTTTGCCTGCCATATCCGTGTCGAAATACGATATCAATGTACCTTCATGGCCAAGGAGCTATTCATGATGCTGGTGGACCTTTGTCGAGTAAGCTATCAGCGCTCCTGACTCAACTGACCGGTAGGCGAGTGCTGGAAAATTGTAAATAAGAGCAAGGCAGAAGGTACCAAAGTGCCGACGCTTCGCCATAGAGTGAGTAGCCATGTTGCGCTTGGGTAAAAACCGAATGATACCACTCTGAGTAGGCTCCCAGCTCAGTATATCTCCAAGATACTTGGACCCCTGCGCAAAATCTTCCCCGTTTAAGGTGTACACCTTGCCTCTGCGGTACCTCAGCCACGACATGTCGGTCATCGTCGCGTGTAACATCCACCTCTGCTCAAATCGACCTGATGTCGCTACTTCCGCTCGCATCCCGGCCCTTAGCCTTTCGTCAAGCAAACGGCGAACACCAATTGTAACACTTCCGTCTTCATTGTATTCTATCACGGCTCTCGATGTAAAAAGATACGGCCCTCCTGCAGACCCCCGTGACCTCTCCTTGGCGTGCATGGCAAGCAGCTGAAAGCCCGACAATTTTAAATCCGGTTATCCAAAGCGTCGCTTGGAGTCGAGGCTTCTGGTCTTGGGCCCAACATGGCGTGATGTAAGGCGGGCCCGAGTCGGTAGAGCCCCATAAGAATTCACCGATCAGCAAATCTCTCGACGAAGATTTAGCTGCCCACTGTCCAACAGCGGTCGCCGCCATAGTCATAAGTTCCGTTCGAATACACGATACCGATAATACACCTTTCTCTATCGGTAAGGAGGGGACCCACGGTCGAGACCTCCTTCCATCACGGACACCCCAGACAAAGTCCATAATCAATCCCTGCAACCGATTTACAATGGCGGGAGGTGGCCAGCAGTGCCGTGCTAAGTAGGTAATTTTTGGCACCGCGATGGCGCTACCAAGTCGAGCTCTTTGTTCCACCGTGTGAGTCTTTTCTCGGGCTATTACAAGTCGACTCCATAGGGAACGTATGCATTTAGACCAATTGGCACTTATCGCATCCTGTTGACCCACCATTACACCAAGATGTCTGCAGGATTCGGTTGAAGACATTAAGTTGAGACCACATGTGTCCAAAGGCAGAGATGATCCGCCTGGGTCCAGCTCAATGATCATAGACTTTGATAGATTCGTCAACAGCCCTGAAACAGCCGCAAAATCATCGAGAATCATAACAACAGGCAGAACCGCAGACCGATCGCGCAGGTATACCGCCGTGTCATCAGCGTAGCCCGAAACTTTGAAGTCAGTGGTTCTCCCTTCATATGTAAGAGGTACCCCGCGAATGTCATCCCTATCTTGAATCACACGATAGACACTATCCAAGGCGAGTATAAAAAGAAGGGGACAAGAGGGCACCCTTGTCGTACGCCACAGTGAACTTCACGTCGACTTGAACGGTACCCATTCACAATAAATTGACAAGTCGTATCGCGGTGTAATGCCGCTACAATCGATACAAATTTGAGCGAGAATCCAAGCCAGGTCAGCACCTAAAGTAGAAACGGACGTTGCAACGTATCGTATGCCTTAGCAAAATCCAGAAGAAGAACAATGGCTCCGTGTAGAGCGCGGTCAGCACTTGCCGCTTTGCGTACCGCCAGAAAAATGTCAAGGGCTGTATGAATCGACCGCCGCGAGACAAAACCAACTTGAGCTGGCAGAACGATACGCGACAGCATCGGCCGCACCCGGAACGAAATGATTTTTGTAACAACTTGTAGTCGCTGTTGAGCAGTGCGATCGGGCGATGATCAAGCGGCAAGGCGGAAGCCGCCGTTTTCTTCAGACACTTAATGTTTGCTTCACCAAATGACGCCGGCAAAACGCTGTATTCCAGCCATCTAGTGTATATTGTTGAGAGAATTGGTGCGAGAGCGTCTGCGTAATCGCGGTAGAATGTGTTGCTAATTCCATCCGGTCCCTCAGATTCCCCACGTTTCATCCTCTTCAAAGCCGCACAAACATCATCTGGAGATATGGCTGACGTCACAGTAGCGTCATCAATCCGTTCCGGACGGAAGGCTCGGTCAAGAAATGCCGCTGTGGCATCTGGAAGATAAAACCAATGAGTCATAAGATGTCCCCAGACATCTGCCATTTCCTCAGCCAACTCCTGCGACCTATTTGGCCCGTATGTAGCTTGGCCACCCAACGAAACGATAGTGTTGTCCTGAAATTTTGTAGCCACCCGCGAGTATAAACGACGAGAAGTCTTGCCTGGAGAGTACGTGTGCTGGACAAGAAATTGCTCTTCCTTGATCCTTTGCCATAATCGTCGACACTCCGCAACGTGTCGCTGAATTGCCGCAGGAGTATCGGCGGGGCTCGGTTGGTCACACACCGCCTGCGTACACGCCATTGAGGTAACCTCTGAGAGCGCCTCCAACAGCGCCGTATTCAGACGGACATAGAGGCGCTTCACTCGCTGTCTGTAGCTGAGTGTCAAACATTGGCGGGCTGTCTTGGTAGTTGCCAAAAGAACTTTGCGTAACCTGATCTTCCATCCATCCCACCAATCGTCCAATCGTCTGGCTGTACGAGCGTCTGACGTCGGAACAGAACTGGACTTGTCAACTTCAACCTGTGCCCCTTCAATGGCCGCAAGAATAGCGCTTGGTGCGGTCGTTTGTGCACAGTTCGGGACTGGATATACCCTCCGTGGCTTATGTGGTGGAGTCAAGTTCGAAATCGAATACATTTGTATCGACAACCTGACCACCACCATCGTGCCCAGCCTTCCAACTTACGGGGGGGTACCCCGCGGACCTCCATTCGAAATCTGGTCCGATCGTCCGCTGCTGGAAGAAGACCGGTCATCATCCAGAGACACTTGGTCCGATTCACTTAAGTTTATCTCACCTTGTGTACCCGATGGAACGGGCTAGTTACACATTCGGTGGATCGGGATCGCAGATCGATCTGATTCCGTCTTGAATATCGGAGACCGTGCTGGCTAGGTGTACATAGGGCGGAACTCTTCACCCCAGGTACGTACAGACCAGAAACACTTCCAAAAGATAGATTCCAATAGGTCGATCGTCCAAACGATCTAGACCTGACCAATACGAAATAATAGAGGGTAGACCAATCAACCGGTATAGTCCCTGACCAATATGAGAGAGGACCAAAACCGGTCTAAACTCCAACCAATGTTACAATGAGCCAATATGTCCACGTGAAGACCCAATATGCCCGTGAAACTCCACAAACGATATCTCCACGTAAAGACCAATCCAGTGAATAGCACGTTCCAAACGTACTTGAATTAAAGTGTCGAGATCGCCAAATCGTACTCCCGTCGAGGGACTTCCGGTGGCCAAAGTGCGCGTGCGGCGTGTCCAGACGGGTATAATAGGCGAGAGGGGATAATTCAACCCTCTGCCCCCAAACACTCCGCGGTGGGCGGAGGCGACTAATGTACGTAAAAAGAAAACGTCGACCCCTTCCTGCGGTGTAGACTTGGAAAAACCGCAACCAAAAGACTCTTACTTGGAAAAATCGCAACTAACCAATAATACTACCTCCCTATGGTCCCTAATGTACCCACACAAAATTATGTAAAATACCCAATGTCAGGTGACTCACCCAAGACCAGCGTTCTTGATACTCCTTGAATTTGATAGGCTAAAAAGCACCCTTGTTTGGACCAATCGGAAACTCGACCAACTGCCTTAACCAAAAGTGACCAAATCTGTGGTACACTTCACCACAGCCGCCCCTGAGTCCGACCGTGTCGCTCAACGATAACAGTCTGACCTCACCCATCACTTGACCAACTGGACCTTGGTCACTCACACTTCTTCACCATGGACCAAACATCTTCGACACCTGCGCCACGTACTTACTTTACTGCACTCGATCCTCTCATGCTTCCTCTTGACGCTTGTTCTTGTAGAAACTCTATACGCCGAGTCGCTCCACCTTGCTTCGCCTGTCCGGTCGTCTCGGTCTGACAGCCCACGTAACTCTCATGCACTTCAAACATCGGAAGGGTGTCAGACTGAAGCCGACACGCGGATGCAGGATATGCTCGCAGAAAACATGCGTCTCAGGACCCAGGTGGCCCACCAGGAAACACGAGGTGCGCATCTTTGGTCTTCGTCTTGTACTTGTCTTGACACTCGTTTGCCTTCAGCTCTCATCCCTCCCAGCGTCGTCAAGGCAATAGGTGCCTTAGTTGATGCCGATAGGCAGTCCGACGATCATGTTGACCAGCTTCGACCAATTCTGGAGGAGCTGATAAGCGCGCGCCATGAGCTTTCCCGTCTGGAGGCTCATCATTCCCATCTCCGGGATCAACTTGCACTTGTTCGTCGGCAGCAGCTGGATGGACAGATTGACGCGACTTCACTGTGCATGCGAGGCGACGACCTCGCGCGACGCATTGCCGAGTTGCAAATTGCGATTCAAGACCAGACCGGGAAGGTCCAGCCTGTCAAGACGGGTCCGACACTTGGACGCAAGAGTCGGGTCGTCGTCAGGTGGCACTAGACCAGTGCCGCCAGCGCTTGATGAACTTGCTACCTCGTGTTCGACTGCTTCCTCCAGC
The DNA here is from genome assembly GCA_026184515.1 of Peronosclerospora sorghi. Lineage (NCBI taxonomy): Eukaryota > Oomycota > Peronosporomycetes > Peronosporales > Peronosporaceae > Peronosclerospora > Peronosclerospora sorghi. Next base: position 5,420,681 of record CM047585.1, on the reverse strand, counting down.
GTAGATTGGTCCGCATCGGCAACTTTAGTCGCCTCGGGGAAAGACCAAGACCGCTTGAAGCAGGACCAAGACCGCTTGAAGCAGAACCAAGACCGGCCTCGTTCATTGGCTGATATTCAGCAGTCTGAAATTACACCAAAGTCAAAGAAGCGCGCGGACGCGCCGAGTAGCTCGAGGGCGCGGGGCACTGCGCGCGGACCTGGAATCGGGGGGAAGCGTGCAGTGTCCCATAAGCGAGCCAAGACACAGGCGCTTCTCATGGACTCGGACTCGGACATGGACGACATCTACAGCCCCTCGGAAAGTCTAGCGCCCTCGCGCCGTACTGCAAGTCGCATCCAGAACACAGGGGTCCCGTCTGAGGAGGACTCCAGCGAAGGGTCCTGCGATTCCGAGTTCATGATCCCCATACAGTCCAAATCACAAACGAATTTGCGTGACAGTTTCGTCCAAGTGGCGTCGACAGTGGGGTCCGAGCAGAAGACCGGTCTGCCAAGTGACGCTGCACCAGTATCAACATCCGCGATGCCGGCGCCTTCGGTTCTCCCCGGGACATCCGGACTTCACAAGTACGCCCTATTAAAGAACATGGCGGTTGACACCAGCTCCCTTCCGCCGCGGACGTTTGAAGTCACTTGGCCGTGGTCGTCGGGGCAAATCGGCTGTTTGCGCCGGTCTACTCTGACCAAGCAGCTTCTGGCCCGGTCTTTCTCTCGTACGGACTCCTGGCTTTTTCCACCGGCCAAGAAAACCCCTGCCGCGTCTGCATGGAGGGAGGACCTGATTACGTCGGCGCAGATCTCCCGCCTGTACGGCGATGAACCATGGAAAATCTTCGAACACTCCAGGATAGGACTTTTGTTCCACTTGACTCCGTGGATCGGCACTTTGCTAGGCCGGGTGAAGAATTTCAACAGGATCCACGGCCAAGCAATTTGGGAAGCGTCCCACTACTTGGTGCTTCCTCCCGACCGGGTGCGACAAGATCCGGGACTGGCGACGTTCCCGAGCAAGCGCAAGCGACGTCGAATTCGAGCGGGCGAGGCTTGGCAATCCCTGTGCCAGTACATTTCGGACGGGTTGCGAGCTCGCGAGTGTGACGTCGACGTGTTCTTGTACCCGGTGTTCCTCCACATGCCAAGGCGTCGCGTTGAGAAGACCAGACTGCTGGCCGACGACGGCACATGGTACCCCGGTCTTGATTGCGCTGAGCCGGTCGCGGACCTCAAGGATGCTTTGGTCCAGATTGACCGGAAGGACCCCTGGCGTAACCAGTTTCAGGATCAAGTGGAACATCATCCGTCAACGGTCATCGGCCTTCTGTGGGGCGATAGCAAGTGAAGTCGTAGGTAGTCGACCAGATAACTCGTAATACATGTCATCATTTCTTTTCATATGTCTGATCATCAAATCACTTGAACTAATTTCACCACTTTTTCAGAGTTGCACCAAACACGTTATCGTAAACAGTTCCACTCTCACACGAAAAATATCCATCACATTCGTCATTCCGCTACTCCAATTCGTCACAGTTCATCCCAATTTCACATCAACTCCGGACCTTCCACATCTTCACACCGGTCTAGACCGACCGATGCTACTGCGTGTCTTGGTCTTGGTCTTCATGGGTCTGCATCACTGCGAAGCGATTACGACTGACTCGTTCTCGTTCGAACTATCGTAGAAGAGCCCCACAATTCAAGTCGAGCTCGTCGACCCAAGTTGATTCATCATGGTCCTTCCATCGGACCAGGTACTCTCGGTGAGTCCGACCGAACCTGGTCTTCTTGGTCGACCGAACATCCAAGACCTTCTCCACTTCGAACTCGTCTTCCTCTAATGGTCGTTCCCAACTCTCCTCCGGCATTAACGCTTCATCGAAATCAAATCTTTTTTCTTCGTCTACCAGACAGGGCGTTTTGGGTCGATCAGGAAAGTCTCGGACCAGCTTCAACTTGGACACATGCACAATCGGGAAGACCTTGTAATCTGTACCAGTTGTTACTAGACGGGTAGAGTGCTCACCTATCAGCTCGGCAACACGGAAAGGGCCATGCCACATGTGAGCCAGCTTCTTCGCATAGCCCTCTTTCACTCGGTCTAGGTATAGCCATACCCTCGCCCCTGGTTCTATACCGTGGGGTCGGACCTGGTCATTGGTCCGGTCTGCCCGGTCTTGTGTGTCCTGACGCAGCTTTTCGTTGACGACTTCTTTTGCATGCTGGTAGTGTTTCTGGACCTGCATGCGCCAGCGTCTAGCATCGCGATCGCGGGTCCGGGTGCAACCGATAGGTATCGCAGCTTCCAGTGTCTACCGAGGGTCCCATCCATATGTCAGATAAAAGGCGTTTCTCCTCGGACCCTATCGGTCGACGAGTTGAGTGCAAACACCAACTTTTCTGCATACTCGTCCCAATCTCGCTGTTCTGGGCCAGCAACGGACATCTTGATCGCCCTCGTTATGGTCTGCACCATGCGTTCCGCCGATCCATTTGCTTGCGGACGATATGCCATCGTCGCACTCTGTTTCTGGACCAGCATGTTATTGAACGACCGGAACACCTCGGCCATAAAACCGGGTTCCCGATCGTGCCTGATGACCTCGCTGGCGCCGAATCTTTGGAGCACACATTCTTCGTAGCTCTGGGGGATCTGCTCCGCAGACCGAGATGCACTTGCCTTCGCGATAACTAGACCAGTGAACAGGTCTACCCAGATCAGCAGCTCAGTGTTGCCGCGCGTCGATCTAGGCAGTGACGGTATGTGTTCCATCGCTATGACCTGGAAAGGGTAGGTAGCTTCGATATTTCCGGGCGATCGCCCCTTGATTACCGGTCTACCCTTTCCGGTCTCGCAATCCGTGCAACAGCCCACATATTTCTGCACACTGCGGAAAAGACCTCTCCAGTGGAAGTGGGACCTGATCTTGTGATAGGTCCTGCCTATGTCCTGATGTCCCCCTTCTAGACTCACGTGATAGTGATGAAGCACATCCGGCTGCAGCAACTCGGGGATCACTAATTTCGCCAGTCGGTCCCGGTCTGCACTGTCTTGGTCGGCATCGCGGCAGTAATACAATAATCCATTATCATCCACTTCGTAGCTATCTACGATCTTGATGCACTCTTTCGCTTGATCGTTCGTCAACTTGGACAGTTCACCACGCAGGTAGGTCTTCAGGTTCATAATCCATTCTTCTTCGTCCTGCGCCTTGAGGATCCGTTCCATCCTTAACTGTTGCACTGCATATTCGTTCAAACTTTCCTTTGGGAACGGTCGGCTAGACTTCTGAGCTTTCGATCTAGTCGCGACCATCACATGCACCTGGACTGGGTCGTTCTTGGGTCCGATCACCTCTGGGAGCCTGTTTATATTCATCAATTCATCCAGAA
>CM047585.1:5403423-5417189 GCA_026184515.1 Peronosclerospora sorghi | reverse complement strand
ATGGCCCTCTTGGCAACACGCCATTCGGAAGTTTCCATCATGCGAGAAGTTGCATTAGCAACATCTCCCTGTTTCTTGTCTGATGCCGCCTTAGCAGCATCTGTGGTCGAAGACGGTACGTCTTCCGACCTTTGCGTAGTTGGAGCTGCTAATGCAGCGTCACTGTTGTCACTCAACACCTCAGCACCTAGTGCTGAGGCGGAGGAAGAAGCTCCTTCGATGTTTTCAGCAGCTCTCTTTAGAGCGCCGCCGCCGTGTGTCTTGACCATCGAGTCGAAGGTCAATCAGTTGGTGAATGAGAAATTCTGACCAACAAGTGCCACCCATGATTGGCCAAAATAAGAGTTATAATTGGCCAACCACCTTAAGTGGGGGGTGATGTAATGGGGTGTCATTACATAATTGATATTCAAGTTAGAATATCACAGTTTAATTTCAGACGCGTTGTCTGAAATTTAAATAAGAGATTATAAGTTATTATAATCTAAGAAGGAAAAGTCGATTCGGTATAAATACCGAATCTTGTAGGTTAAGTAATATTACAGTTAGTTAAAGACTTGATATTATCATATTAATTAGTTAGTTACTATACTATTAGCCTCTAAACCACCCATTAAATAAACACTCTTAATTTTGCGTTCTTAGGCATAAGTGAATATTTATATATTTACTTTTATTATAGGATTAGTTGGTAACAACTAATCCTGCCCTATATTGTATTGCGCGCTTCCTCGCAAAATACAGTGTAAGCCTGTAACAGGATCAGTCCTGTTACAAAGATCAATCCCGATCGTGGTTCAGCCGAACAAGGTCTGCCTTCCTCCGTGATCAGACACCGAAAAAAGAACAGTGCCTGATCTTCCGAGATTTGATGAATGGACCGGCTGCGAACTGAATTCAACAATTAAGTCGGGATGTCCGGTCTGATTGGGACCTATCCTATTATGTGTGGAATTTGAAGGGCAGTATTGCCACTTTGGCTTTTCTACCGCCAGAAAATAACATCACATGAAGAAAAGAGGCGATGAAATGCCTATTGAATACCTTCATCGACTCAACGTGGCCGCGATGCGCCGATCAAGGAGACAGTTAGCCGACCGGCACCGACCAGGAACATGTTGGTCACTTTATAAGCACACTTGACGATCAAGAGCTGGCCGATCAACTTACCTTTCTACGTCTTAAGGATGCAGGAGATATGGAGCAAACAATGCGTATGTTGCGCCACACCCGCAGTATGAGAACGAAGGCCGCTGTTGGATCACGCCGATTTCGATCGAGTACTGAAGCTTATCCAGTGAAGAGGCCTACGGCCAGGTCGGCCTGAGCGATTAAAGCGATCGTGCACGATGGTAGCACCAGATCGAAAGAGGAGAGTAGTGTTTGATCCATCCTGGAGTCAGACAAGTAGTAGTACCGACACATTTTTCGTTGCACAGTCTGCGCCGAGAAACCAATCGATGTCGAGCCATGCCGAACGGAAGGGAAGAAGCGGCAACAAGTCGGACCCAGATCGCCCGTGCAAGGAGTGTACACACTGCGGATCGACTAAACATGATGATTGAGGCTGCTGGAAAAGGATTACCTGCAAGAAGTGTGAAAGACGCGGCTTCCGTACCGATCACTGTTTGTTTGTATGAAAGGCGTGTGGAGAAATTCACGAAGATGGACTGTGCAAGAGGGAAGAATTTTTTAACCAGACGCACAAGTGGTATGTGCCGGATAATCATTCAGGAATGTTGCCACCGATCGTTGGTATGTGGATGGCCGAAAGAAAAGTTCCATGGATGAAGGGGTTAATTTCAATCGGATCGAGAAGATATGTTGAGAGGAAAAACTTGGCATATGAAGCTACCACCGATCTGGTCGGCGATGATGAACCGGTAGAAGAAGACCCCTCACCTTTAGTAGAAAGACCAGATTACGTAATACCCAAGATGTGCCGAATGTCGTCAACTCAGTTACCTGATAATGTGGTGTAGCGGCTGATAAAAGTTTTTGAAGCTTGATCAGGCGTGAACACGGCTCCCGGACTGCCGACTAACGAAGGGGGTCCTCCGGTTGTCCTGTGACTGATTGTGTTACTGCTCACCTTGTGTACCCGACGGCTTGGGCGTGGGTCGCTCTCCAGGTGGCGGGGATGGCACGCTGCAATTCCTTGTTGCAATATTGAGTTGACTTGTGATGAAGCGAGTTTTGTCGATCAGACCATATAGCGTATGAAACAGTTGAAAAATTGGCTAGAGACCATAGTGCTTACGGACAAGAAAAAGCCAAACTGCCTGAGCTATGCTGCAGGCAAAGCGACGCAAAAAAAGCAGCTGAAACAAGATCCGAGCAGAAATGCACCGCTTGACCGCATTGGAGGAGTGATTTGCAGTGACCTCAAAGGTCCAATCACATCCCGAGATCGACGCGGGACCCGTTTTCTTGGACTATTCTCAAATTGTGTGAGATTTTGCCGCTCGTACGAAAGATAGAGCGGGAAAAATGTTTGAAAATTTTATCTCGTGGCTTGGAAACGAGTTCAATTGTCGTGTTCACTTATTAAGAACTGATAGTGGTGGAGAATACCCAAAAGTGGATTTATTCAGCAAGCCGACCGGATAAGACGTCAGATTACCGAGGATGGAAATCCAACCTCAACGGAAATTTGAAGGGACAAATCGATCCATTTTTAACATGGTTTGGTGCATGATTTTTGGGTCTTAAGTTCTGCTTATGTATTGGTCGGAGACGGCTCAATATTATGCATACGTACTCAACCGTATTCCAACGAGATCTACCAAGGGGGATTGTCTCCAATCGAAGTAATGACTGGAAAAAGGCCAGTTCTAACTGATATTGTCGTTTTCGGATCTTCGTTTATTGGTATGGAGAGATCCCAAGGAGATGACTCTCACAAACCATACGAACATGCTTTTTGATCCTTGGAAAGGCGCCAAAACCAAGAAATACAAGGTTTAGTTGATTAAGGACAGAGTTGTTACGGTCAGTAGGCATGTGACGGACATTGAAACCCTTGACAAGACCGCGAGCGGCAAGATTACGAAAGTTTGGAAAATTTCGCTGACGTAGAGCTCAACCTCCGAGCGGAAAGTCATGTGGTTATGAAAGAGAGGAATTTTCGGAACATAAGTACGAAAATGTTGCTTTAAACGGCGAAAATGAACTGCAAAAGGGCAAGAAAGAAATGAATTTTCCCCGCTAGGAAATCAACAGGAAAAAGAAGCCACATAAGGCTAAACAGCTTGAGGAAATGTGTCTGAAAAAGAAAAAAAGTGGAAATATTTCGAATGTATTTGAAAGTGGAACCGACACAACGGTCGCAAGTTATAACGGTTTTCGGTAGATGGAAATGCAAATATGTGTACGCAGTCTCGGAAATCTTAAATACTGGAAAAATTTAAGAGCTGCAGTGCCTGCCCGAAGCGTTACAGGCAGGAACATGAAAATTCTAACGCGGGTATCTAGACAGCCGCCGAACAAGCTGAACTAAAATCGCTTGAAAAACTGGAGACATGTGCGCAGGCGGGCAAAGTAGCTCTCTAGACCAAGTGGGTTTAGAAAAACAATCTTAAGTCAGATGGAACGGTCTGGAAGTACAAGGCGCGTCTGGTAGCGAGGGGCGACAACCAGGTCTAATGTGAAGATTTTTTTTTACGTTTTCTACGGTGATGGAAATAAATAACGTCAATTTTATTCTGGTGTTGGTGCAAAATTTGGGGTGTTGCTGCACGACATGGTGACGTACCTAGTGCATACCCCAAGGCCAAATGTAACGGGGTTACATTTAGTTACGTTGGTGTACGTAAATACACAACGGTTAAGGTCAAGTATTGACCGGTCCGAAAGGTTCGGACCTATTGATTTGTTTTAACCAACAGGGCGAGTGCCCTTAGTGAAGGCGTGGCAGCCTGCCACGTGTTGGTACACAGGTGGTGTACATTACATTTCGGCTAGGTACGAATTAAGTAAGTTCTACCTATTATTACATATAGTTTATCTTAGTTTATTAAGTTAAGCCAATTTTATATTAAATAAAAAAAATCAGTTTACAAACACACTTAAGACTGCTAGGCGCACAACCCAGAACGGTCGCGCGGTGAGTGTTAAAGCAAAAGGGAGTACCTTCCTTAGCTTTTCCCTTTCTAAGGAAGCCTTGTAACAAGGCGTTAGTGTTTACTAACCGTAAACGCAGGGAATCTTAGCCCCGAGTAAGAGAGTACTATCTTACTAAGCCCTTATATAAGGGCGTATCGGCTAAGTAGCGGCGTATCGCCGCTTAAGGAAAGTCTTCATCTGTGCTCTAGCCGCACCGTGCGTGTACGCACCTGCTACAGATGTGGTAAGGGTGGACCGTTACTAACGTGGAAAAAGGTTTACAGAGTCAGATGGGACAATCGGGTAATCTGGAAATGAAGTTGATTATTGATGAATTATAAACGATTACCCGATCGGTTCCTACGACGTCAAAGTTCGCGGTCTCCCATAGACGACTGACATTCATGGCTGGATGATCTGCAATCTTGTGACGAAACTGGTTACGCCAAGGTTGCTCTTGGTCAAGTTGAGTCAGGGCGTCCTAAAAGTTGTCGATCACCTTGTCGCAGTGATAGACAGGATACCAAGCGCCGTCTACAGTCAAATCCCCGGCTTTCTCCACGCAATGCTTGGCCATTTGGAGAAAGATCTGGTACAGGAAAATGTCGATGTCGCAATAACGTGTCTGCATCCCTTCCAGTACGAACTGGCATATGCATAGCGAGGCTTCACCCATCCTTCTCCGACGTTGCTTGCGCTTTTTCTGGAAGGTAGACAGTTCTTGATCCCGTTTTACTCGACCGGTGAGGAGCACGAGGTAATGTGAAGACTCCCAGATCACTTGACCATGGGAATCGTAAAATTTTCCAAGACGATTCAAAAACAATCTGATCCAGGGAGTCGACGCAAACATGGTGCCCAAATCGGAACGAAGTAGAACTTTCCATGGCTTGGCCTCGTAAAGACGGTCGATCGGTGACCTCGTGACAAGATTGGGCAGACACTCAAAGTAATCGAGATGACTCACTGCTGGAGGGAAAAGTCAGAAGTCTGGGCGTGACAAAGTCCGGGCCAGCAGCTGTTTGGTCGAACTGACCGGCTCAAGAGATTGATATGCCCCGGCGACCCAGGGGCGGCGACATCCATAGTTTGAGCAGGGAGAGGCACACCAACCTTCAACCCTCCCAATGACGCACGACGGTGTAAAAGAAGTGCCAGGCTGGAGAGAGGGTCCAGACGCCTTACCGGCCAGTACTGATGCCCCCTCAACACGGTTGCCTTTTTTGTGTGCCACTGGATCGGCTTCTGACGCTGAATTATCGATATCTGCAGTGGAACGACGCTATACCCCTCACCCTCGCGCCTCTCGCCGCTTCCTTACGCTTCCGATTTTGCTTATGAATTTTGTGGGAGGAATTGAAGCCGATAAATTGCGTGATGACCCTCCCGGGCTTGATTTAGAGGCGTAGCCGGTGAAATCCGATCGAAGACCCGCGAGGGCGCCCGAGGACTATCCGCCGGGATTGAAGTTAGCGATTAACGGATTGGACAATAGGCCAGTCAACTCATGAAGGCACTGATGGATGGTGGCCCAGCGACGATTCGACTCCTGAGTCCAAACGTCCAACCGATCTAGGATGGTATCGACTCTTTCAGTGTAGTATGTTCCCTAGAGTTGCAAGTCGGTGATTTAGCGTTCCAAGTCGCGCTGATGCGAGTGCAAGAATGAACGGTCGGACTGATTTTCGGACCTCTGTCGGGTGATCAGCTTGCGTTGTTCTTGGAGATGTGACTTGCAGACCTCAAAGCGATCCAGATCGTGACGAGCGCTGATCAGCCCCTCCAATATCGGTAGGATCTGATCAAAATGGTTATGAATTGGGCGATCGGCTGTGAGCAGCGCGTTCACTGCTTGGGTGATACCGATCGGCAATGGATCTGCACATGGAAGAAAATGAGAACAGATTCAATGTGGAGTTAAAGGATGATCAACATACCTCGTTTGACTTGTTGCGAAACCAAAGTTTTGAGACGTTCATTCTCGGATGTCAAGAGCATAAGATCGGCTTTCGCTTCATCAACCTGATTGGACAACCCTTTTACGTCTTAACACAACCGCGGATATGTGGCGTCTACCGTTTTCCGCTTTTGACGTTCAACCTCTACTTCTGTTGGAGCATTTCATTCGCATTCCGAAGCCGATCGACCTCGACTCGATACTCGTCTTGTTCACCGACAATTTGAGTATCGCAGGAGTCGTCAGATCGGTCCGATCGGATAGGGAAGGGAATATGCAGAGAGTGCGAAAACCGATCGCCTACGAGACAAATGTTAACGAAGGAAATGGGGCGATCGGAGATAGAGTGGGATAACCTGGCGGAGTGGACCCAGATTGATGCATGGAAATTGGATACTCATGGTGAGATCGGGCCGCTACCGTTGCGCGACTGCGACCAGACTCAGGGGAGGCTGTGGTGAAGTGAAGATGAAATTTTGTGACCAGTTTATACCGGTATAAGGCTGATCGGTTTGGAGCGATCGGGTTGTTTGAAAGGGGAGAGGATTTTGGGCCAATCGTGTGTCAGAGTGTCAAGTACGCAGTTTTAGGTGAGTCACACGATTTTTCATGTAGTTTACATGTTAGTTTTCTAATTGGATATTATATATAGTGTTCGTTTTTCTTTGGTTCACGCGAAAGTCGCCCCATCCTACTACGGAGTCTTTGGAAGAAGAGGGTTAACAAGGTCCCCTTTAGCTCAAATTACCCGGCCGGGACGCGTACAGACGCACTTCGGCCTGCCGGAAGTCCCACGACAGGAACGCGCAGCTCTAACGATACTCACCCTCAAGTCGCACACGTTTGGAACGTGTTATCGTTCTATTGGTTGGGTCTACACATCGCTATACGCGATCTTCCCCAAATTTATTGGTTGGGTCTACACATCTCTACACGCGGTCTGCCCCAAAATTATTTGTTGTACCTACTCATCGCTATACGCAATCTACCCCAAAAATATACTTTAATTAAGTATATTGATTATTAACGTATTTGGAGTGATTAATTCCGCTCTATTTACACCCCGAAATTATATTGGATTATCTATATCGTTGGACATTGATGTGTTTAGGGTGAAATTCCGCCATAGACACAATCTTCCCCAGAAGTGGTACATTTCATATTGATCCCCTTCAAGTTGTATTGCGTGACGGTCCACCGAGTGTAAACCAATGGGTACACAAGGTGAGAAGTATCAAGATAGATCGGGCCAGGCGTCCTGCAATACAGATCGATCATCCGATAGGGATGCAGTCGAAGGTTTGTGTGGTGGAGTTCAGTTCAAAATCGAACACCGAAGTGTCCGGAACTGAACCACCATCGTGACCAGCCGACCAACTAACGGAGGGGGTACTCCGCGAACCTTCCCCTGGGTGCCGATTGGGTGACGGATAGGCATTACAGGACGCCGAGTCCGATTCGTCTCGTGTATCACCTTGTGTACCCATTGGTATGGGTGGCTACACACTCGGTGGAGCGTTGCTTGGTAGAGACTTAGTGGGTGTCGATACGGATGTACCACTTCTGGGGTACTTGTAGCCGGTGCGTATACACACGGTGCGGCTAGCGCACAGAGGAAGACTCTTCCTTAAAGCGGTATCTACCGCTACTTAGCCGATACGCCCTTATAAAGGGCTTAGTAGGAGAGCTCTCCTACTCGGGGCCAAGATTCCCGGGTTGGTTTACTACTTAGCCTTAACGGCTGTGTCCCCTTTACGGGGTGTAAGTAAAGGGAGGGCTCCCTCTTACCTACGACACTCACTGCACGCGCAACCGGTAGAGGTCGCGCGTCTGCACTTTAGAGTGAAATGTAAACTGAATATATTTAATATGTAATTAGCATAAATTAATTTAAACTAATATAAACTATATGTAATACTAAGTATAATATTCCAAATTCGTACCTAGCTAAAATGTAGTGTACACACCTGTGTACCCACAAGTCGATGGCTGACACACCACCACACCAAGGGCCCCTGCCCTGATTGGTTAAAATAACCAATGGTTCAAAACCTTTCAAACCGGTCAATACTGACCTCAACCGTAGTGTACTAATGTACACGAACACTAAATGTAACTCAAATGTAACCCCGTTACAGTACTGATCCAAAATTCCAACGAAAAGATAATCCAATATAGCCGATCGGCATTCGAAGCGGAAATCTTCACTCCGAATGCAATTAAATCTGGCATTTGACCGCACGAAGAAGTGAGTAATCCAGCCAATGATAACTTCTGGTACGTGACTGCAAAGCAGTGAGTAATCCAGCCAATGATAGTTTCTGGCACTTGATCGCAGATCGCGATGAGTAACCCAGACAAAATAACACGTCTCCTTAACGTGGCCAAACTTGAGGTGTTAAGTGAACGTAGTGGGCGCCTCCCGCCGTGGGAATTCCGGTGGAGTTCTGTCCTAACCGGGCTTAATGAGCGAGAGGGGATCCTGTTAGCCCTCTGCTCCCAATGACTCCGATCGGAGCGTCGACTTTAGCAACCCAATGTAATACGAACACTGTATTTAATAAACCAATTAAAATCCAATATGTAAACTACATGCAAACCGTGTGGCTTACCTCAAATCTGAGTACAAAACACTCAATGTACACGATTGGCCCAAAACACTCCGTCCTTTTATCCAAACCGATCGATCTGCCTTGAAAACTGGTACACTGGTACAAACTGGCCGATAATTTTCGCTTGCACTTCACCGCATTGGCGGGGTACCCCCCCGTAAGTTGGTCGGCTGGGAACGATGGTGGTCGGGTTCAGGACACTTCGGTGTTCGATTTTGATCTCGACTCCACCACATATACTTCAGCGCAAGACTTTTGATCTGCTTCTCTGACGGCTCTGCATTTTCCTGTTGGCACAGCGGGTGTACGCAGACGTCTGACAGGTCCGTTGCGAACTCGATCCACAACTGTAGTGTCTCTGCGGGTGGCCCATGGATGAGAATAGTGACGAACAAAGATCGTAGTTGTGCCCCGCTCTGCATTGTGGAGGTTTCGCAAAGGCATTGCCAACACTCTTCGTAATTCTCGTATAATCCTAGGGCCACTCAAGCCACCTTAAACGTTTCGCGCACCACGCCATCATGCTTCCGCAATTCGGCAAATGATGCCACCCCTTTTACGATTGTCAGCAAAGTGCGAAGAAAATATTTTTCTCCAGCGTTGGAGCTAACAAAGTGGAGCTAACAAAGTGTAGCTAACAAAGTGGCGTCGATCGATGCACACGCCTCGTTTCCGTACCGTCCATTTCCTGAGGCTGTTATTCCACACACAAAACGATGGTAAGTCCAGATAGGTTGTGTTGCGAGCAACCTCACTCGCGCGATTGGCGTTGAACCATTCCGTGAAAGTTTGTTTTCCGTGCCCGGTCATGATTTACCACATCGGCCAGGTTCTCATCGGTGTTGAACACGATTTGCTGCTGATCCAGCAGGTGGATCTGCAAACGATGCACCTTCTGCCAGTGACGTGCATCTTGAAGCCCATAAGTCCCAAGTAGCCTTCTGGGGCAGAGACGTAGCGAGCGTCAATGTACTGCTTAATATCGTTCCCGTTTTCAAGCACCGCATTTGTGTGGCCGTGCCCTACTTGAACAAATAATTGATAGTGGTGGTGGAGGAACACACCTGCAGTACTCGACGGTTCTTTGTCAGCCAGTATTAAATGCCATATTTGCGTCAGACTCACCTGGCCATTGATGTGCGCATCGTACTTGAAAGCTAGGAACACATTATGCGGAACGATCCAGCAGTTGTCCAAATGGCGACCTTTCTCATTAACAAACGAACGTCCGTCGTCCTGCCGTCGGTACATCGGGTAACTTTCTGCCTCGGCAGATGTCTGGATGTCGAATGCCCTCGAATAGGGCTTGGTGCATTTTCGATCCTCCATGCAGGGCGCGTTTAGATTTTCCACACCGCAAGGTCCGTGCGTCAAGCAGCGGGTCACGGACTCATAAGCATCTGCATGTGTCGCTGGATCAGGATCTCCGCGGACACTGCCAAGTCAATGTCTTTAGGGGTGCGGATCTTGAAACCCTTGTCACGATGAGAAGGATGTGTCCATTTGGGAGCCCACGATTTTGGATTTCGATAGCCCAAACTTTACCGATCACAGTTCCAAAATCTTCCGGTCTGTGAGGTCAGGCATGACCTCCTGGAATTTGATGCTAAATACCCGCGCAACCAAATCTGGTCGACCCTGCGCGGTCTGAACGGTTCAAGTTCAGCCGTGAATCACTTTGGATTGCACGGGACGGTTTGGGCGCCCACGCTAGCGCATAATTGTCATGGCATACTGATAGATCTGACACATCTGTCGGTCGCTTCCAGCAAATGTGGACGACAAAATCATGTTGCGACCAACTTGCGCTGCGTCATGGTCACCATCGTTGATCTCATCCATGATTCCGGAGAACAACACACACCGCAGATCGACTTCGTGGTCGGAAATGTACTGCAGGCGATTCTGCTCCACGCATACCCACACGTCCACGATATATTGCTGAAACAGGGGTCCAGACAGAAAGACGTGCTCGCCAGGTGCGCGAGGCTACGTCATGTAGGAATAGTACTGCATCTGCGAGACATGTTTTGCTCCTCCTATCCCATGGATAGCATCCTCTTGTCATTGAACGCTTGTCATTAAACTCTCCGTCCCATCAGCGGTATCGTGGGAGTCCACCCCTGTCGACCGTTAGGGAAAAGAAGCACGTATTGAAGCGGGTATACCTGCCGAGTGCAATGCTGAAATCCACTGGAGGCTTTCGTCGTTACACTTCAAAATAATGTCGCGATCGGAGATACTGCCGTCGTAACCATCCCCCACCATGATGGAGCCGACATCATTAGCAGTCGGGTTGTTGTAGCTCATTCGGTCGTTCTATTGCTGGCAAAGCAGACGGAGTTACATATACACCACCTGATCTCTTTTCAACCGCTGCCGCACCTGCTTATACAACTATACGTTCGGGTTGTGCTGTTTGAACATGGCTTGAAGTTCCACAATGATGCGCCAATACAGATGCGGAAATCCATTCATACGGCCACCAAGCGCTATGTTGCTGTCAGTGATATACAACTGCGAGATCTTCCTTGAATGGCCGAGCTCCAGTAACAGCGATCCCATTCGGTGGTACCTTAGAGTCGAAGGCGTACATCTCTCTCTGCATAAACCGTTCATCTTCGCACCCAGGGACGTGAACGACAGCGCGCTGTTGTACGCCCTGATGTTGGTACGGAACGACCGGCCAATAGGCGTTTGATCCCGCGGCAGACTCCGTAGCGGCTCTGGTGCTTGTGAAAAAGGTTGGACGTTGTCCACCTTTCCACTGTCGCAGTAAATGGTGAAAAGTGGGCGTGCAAGGATTGATCCAGAGCCCTTCACACACTCTTCAATACAATGGACGCCCCGCAGTTGTGGCAGCTGAAGTTAGCCCGTTTGAGCACAAAGCGCAGCGAGACGGAGTTTACGGGGATCTCCTGACATGCAAGTGGTAACTCCGGTTCAGCGGCACGCAGACAGTCTTCCAGGATCTTCCGTGCACGCTGAGTACGCCTTGATGCTGCCTGAGCTTGGCTTCGATGTTTTGTTCTTATTGTGTCTCAAGAGCACGTTGTCAAGCACGCCGCTTCCGATCTAATCGGTTTCACCGTGAACGCGGACTCTCTGCTTGTGCTGGCATTGGGGTTTGTTCTAGTTGCGTCTCAACAGTACGTTGTCGAGCACGCCTCTCCCGAGCCTGTTTGTTTCGCCATGAACGCGGACTCCCTGCCTGCGGTGGCATTGGGGGTGGTCGGGGAACTTATGTGGGAGCAGACAGGGTGGGCTATATTGATATAAGCGCTATAAGACCGTACTAACAGATGATCATTTCTATAAGCGCTTTTTGTAATATTTATTGTAATAACGAATGATAAGTTCCAATTCAATTAGATCCTACTTATAGTATAGTTCGAATTCCAATAGGTACGGTATCGTGACCATCATTATGTGTATACTTAGATCGATATATTAGATTAGGTACGGGATCGCGACATATATTCTGTTATTTTATAGATAGACGAGTAGATAGTACACGTCGTTCCGACGTATTGTTTCGTTGAAACTACAGTATATCTACATTTACTTTAAGACAAAAAGAAACGATTTTTTATGGTCAACGACTTCGTGTGAAATCTCGGATAGCTCTCATCATTGCGAGATTTCTCAACTTGATTCAACGTATGTTTCACGTGCTGGATGATTGTTACCACATTGTTTTTGAGTAAAAAATCTTTATCCCTTTTCTCATCACTCTTTCCGAGGATTAATCCACTTTCGGCATGTTTTTCTAGAGACTTCTTATTAGGGTCCCTCTAAACAATGTAAGAGGACCCAAAACCGCAATGTACGAAACACTTGTTTGCTTCTTCGTAAGCAATTGGATGGAGGAAACTCTCCCAGGATTCGATATCGTCCAGATTCTGTTGAGAATATATGTGGCATATTTTGCAGGTTTAGCTAAATTTATTAGGGGCAACCCGACCCAAAGATCATACACTGAACCATATTAAGAATGTTTTCGGTTCATCCTTTCTACTTTTCCGTTTGAGGCGGGATACCGGCCTTGTTAATTGGTTTCCGTACGCAGTTTGATTGCTGAACAAGTCCATATTCCATTATTCCTCACCTCCATTCGTTCGGAGGACATGATTCTGCAAACAAACTTAATTTTGAACCATACCAAAAACGCTCAAACATTTTGCCGCTATGTCTTTCGTTTTAGCATCAAAAACTCTCACATAGTTTAAAAGTCGTCTACAAAACAACGAGATACCCGTTTACACGACGATCACGTGATGTGATCGGACCCTTAAGGTCACTACTGATCACAAGGCCAACTGTAACAGGACTGATCCTGTTACTGGCTTACACTGCATTTTGCGAGGAAGCGCGCAATACAATACGGGCAGGATTAGTTGGTAACAACTAATCCTATACTAAAAGTAAATATAACTATTTACTTATTCTTTAGAACGCAAAATTAATAGTGTTTATTAAATGGGTGGTTAGCGGCTAACAGTATAGTAATTACCTAACTAATATAATAATATCAAGTATTAAACTAACTGTACTATTAGTTAACCTGCATGATTCGGTATTTATACCGAATCGACTTTTCCTTCGTAGATTATAATAACTTATAATCTATTATTTGAATTTCAGACAACGCGTCTGAAATTCAACTGTGATATTCTAACTTGAATACCAATTATGTAATGGCACCCCATTACATCACCCCCCACTTAAGGTGGTTGGCCAATAATAATTCTTATTTTGGCCAATCATAGGTGGCACTTGCACTTTGGTCGGAATTTCTCATTCACCAACTGATTGACCATCGACTCGATGGTCAAAGCACGCGGCGGCGCTCTAAAGAGCGCTGCTGATAACATCGAAGGAGCTTCTTCCTCCGCCTCAGCAATAGGTGCTGAGGTGTTGAGTGACAAAGGTGACGCTGCATTAGCAGCGTCAACTACGCAAAGGTCGGAAAACGTACCGTCTTCGACCACAGATGCTGCTAAGGCGGCATCTGGCAAGAAACAGGGAGATGTTGCTAATGCAACATCTCGCATGATGGAAACTTCCGAATGGCGTGTTGCCAAGAGGGCCAT
>CM047585.1:5373273-5403323 GCA_026184515.1 Peronosclerospora sorghi | reverse complement strand
CCCCCCCCCCCGTTAGTGGGAAGTCTAGGCACGATGGTGGTCAGGTTCTCGACACTACGGTGTTCATTTTTGAACTTGACTCCACCACAATGGTGCGCGTGCCCGTATCACTTGGTGATCGTGGATATCACCGAGATGATATCTCACGAAGAATCGATTATAACGAGTTAAATGTGGAATCGTTCTGGAGAGGACATAAGGAACGGCTATCGCCTTATGTTCTCGTTGTCGATAAGGATGGCGATGTCCGATCGGGTCGGGTGGAGGACCAGATTGGGATTAATAAGTTTTTTCCTTCCCATAAGGCTCCCACCGGAGCCGATCGGGACTATAGTAAATCTTGCTATAGTTCCGGAAAGGATCAGGACTTTTGTCTTGATCCTATGTATTTGAATGAATGTTTTGATGAAAAGATAAAAGATGGAAACGAATTGGAGGCTGATCGAAACGATCCAATCCACCCTCCCAAGGTCCCCAAGCAGAGGCTCAAAATGCCATCCGACGAAGAAGACTTGGAAGAAAAGTCGCAGGTCGGGGATGGGGTCATCAAAGAAGAAGACCTGACCAGGATGTATTACATCCACGAGTTGAAGCGATTTATTCGTGAAGACCAGGTCATGCGGATTATAGACCCCCAAATCTACGATCGCCTTCTCGGACCCACCACCGAGCCTATCCAATGCGATCGGCCGTTGCTATTGGTGAATAACCTGCTGGCGATGTTGGCTGAGGTCAGCATGAAAGTGCGAAACCTCGCCAACGTACAGAAACTGTTCTATCTGGATACTTGGAAGCTGGAGATGTCGATGTCTACCCTCCATGATCATTTGGTGCCGTTGGTGAGAGCGGTTTGCCGCCCAACTCCCACCGTGGCAGTGAAGGTCGCTGAGGCCACGGCAGCACACGATGAGGTGTGCTCCGATGATAAGTCGTTGTATCAGTCTCCACCTGCCTCTAATAACTCATCGGAGTTGGAGGTCGGTGTTGAGCGGATGACCATGGGGGCGGATCATACCCCCATGGGAGCATAAAAAGGACGTGCGGCAGCAAGGGGATGCATGCCGGTCGGGGCCCCAGGAGCCCCCACAGGTTTCAGTACCTCCAAAAGAGGATGCCAACACGCTGCCCATGACCCAAGCTAACGTCCAAGCCATGTTTGAGGCAATGATGGAGCGTTTCATGGTAGACCGATGCCGATCGCCTCCGTGACCGCATGCCCAGGACCAATCTGCCCAGCAAAATTTCAATTCTCGCCGGGATGTTGATATGGAGTCAGTGGAATCAACGGATAAGGCTATCCGAGGTGGCAAACCAGTTGGCATAGGAAGACGCAAGCCGCAGCCAGCCCGACCGCGCCGATCAAGCAAGAACAGCGATTTCGACATGGAGTCGATCGGCGATCCGGATGACCACTATGGGTCAGACGGTGCAGGGGCGGGCAGAACGCGCAGGGCTAACCTAGCCTCTACGACCGCCTTTGATTTTGGATCTACTGCGATCCCACGTATTCGCATGGCTGCGACCACGGATCTCAAGGACTTCACTGGCAAGGACGCCGACAAGGAGCAAGCCAGATTGTGGTTTGGTCGGGTCAATTCTGCTTTTTCTTGCGGGATCAGACACCAAAAAAGGAACGGTGTTTGATCTTCAGGGATCTGCTGAAAGGACCGGCTGCGAACTGGATCCAACAGTTGGGTCGGGATGTCCGATCTGACTGGGATCTGCTGAAAGGACCGGCTGCGAACTGGATCCAATAGTTGAGTCGGGATGTCCGATCTGACTGGGATCTGCTATGTTCAGAATTTGAGGGGCAGTACTGCAACTCCCGATTCTCTACCGCCCGCAAATACCACCATACGCAGAAGCGGGGCGACGAGACGCCGATCGAGTACTTGCACCGTCTGAACGTGGCTGCAATTCGCGCCGGGATATTGATCAAGGAAGGCAACCCGCCGACCGGTGCCTATATGGAGCACGTGGGTCACTATATTAGTACCCTTGATGACCAAGAGCTGGCAGATCAGCTCACTCTGCTGCGCCTAAAAGATGTGGGGGAAGTAGAGCAGACGTTGCGGACGTTGCAGCACTCACGCAGCATGAGGGCGAAGGTCGCTGTTGGATCGGGTCGCTACAGATCGAAGACCCATACCGATCCGGTGAAGAAGCCCCTAACCAGATCGGCCCGTGCTGTTAAGGCGATCGTGACTGAAGACAGCACTGGATCGGAAGAGGAAAGTAGCGGACAGTCCAGTCGGGAGTCGGACGAGGACCAATATCGCCACATCTTCGTCGTGGAACCTTCCCCAAGAACCAGATCGATGCCTAACCAGTAAGATCGGAAGGGCAGTAGTGGAAACAAGTCCGACCCGGACCGCCCTCGCAAGAAGTGTTCTCACTGCGGGTCAAGCAAGCACGACGGTGGGAACTGCTGGAAGAAGTTAATATGCAAGAAGTGCGAAAGACGCGGTCACCCCACCGATCACTGCCTCTTCGTGTGCAAGTCATGTAGAGAGATCCACGAGGCCGGCCAGTTCAAGATCGAAGAGTTATTCAATCTGATGCGCAAGTGGTATGTGCCGGGTAATCACGCGGGGATGCTCCCACCTGACGTCGAGAAGATGTTAAACTAGAACGCTCGCCAGGTTGGAATCTGGATCGAGCCTAGCGGTCTACGTTTGGCATCTATACATATGTAGGCAAGGAGAATAAAACCGACAATACATGTTCCATTCTCAATTGCGTCGATCGGGATCATCTTGTCTACAATCTCACGACCGATTAATATTCCAGATCGAAGGTGGTCATGCAGCTGGATCTGCTGCCTGGGGAGTCGCGCGGATACTGGAAGTATCATGCGCCCGACAAATGGTTCAATCAGGCGAAAGGCTGTGGTAAGATTAACAACCAGAAGGCAACGATGTTGTTCGACTCTGGGGACGAAGTCTCAATTATCGACTCCGCGTTTGCTCGTAAGGTCAGATGTCGTATAGACGACACACAGAGACAAGAATGCGTCGGAATCGGTGAAAATTCTTACATGACCGAAGGAAGGACGCGCGTGAAGATCACACTATCGGGTTCGTTGGTCTAATTCTTCAGCTCTTGGGCTGGAAATCTGGCCGGTCAGGATGAACTGTTAGTCATGTATTTCATGGTGCCGGCGGGTATTCGCCTTGATCTGTCTCATGGAGTGGTTACACTCCCGGATGAGGTCCAGATCCAGTTAGCTGGACGGAGGGCCCTATACGGATCGCACTCCGATCTGGTCAGGTGGGACCAAGATGTCACCATTACAGTCGGCCGATACGCTGATACCCCGGTCTACAAAGGTTTTCGATCAAGGAAGTTGTGGGTGACGAGGGGCGATCGGTGGGTATCGACCTTTGTGAAGAGCACCGGCCGATATGAATTTGTCCGAGTCACTAATATCGGTGACAAGCCGCTTACTCTCGACAACAATAATATTATTGGCATGTGGCTGGCGGAAGGGAAGGTTACAAAAAAGATGGGGTTCGTCTCGATCGGATCGAGACGGTATGTTGAGTCGAAGAACTTGGCATACCAAGCGACCACCGATCTGATCAGCGATGATGGACCGGTGGAAGAAGATAACTCACCTATTGTGGAACGACCCAGCTATGTAACCCCAAAGAAGATGTTAGTTCGAAGAAAGACACCGCAGTAGCCGGACACGGTGGACCATCAAGCAGATGAGCCAAGGGTAGTCAACATGGTGGCGTCACAAGAACAGGCGACAGCGGAGCCGGAAATAGAAAAAGGGGAACATGGGATTGCTGAGGCGGACCACGATGGCGCGCCTGAGCTGATCGATGTCGTTGAAGAGCAGCCCGCCGATCGGGAACAGCAGTGTTCAACCGATCAGGACGGTTTGGGTGACATTGCCCCGGAAGACGATCAAGTTTGTATCCATGAGGGCGGGGATCCATATATTCAGGAGCTGGAGAGCCAGATGACAGCCCTACCTGAAGTGTATGCTGACCCGCCCAAAGTCACCTTGGACGATCTGCAAGTGGGTGCTCGGGATGTCAACAGTCCCGACCAGATCGATCAGCTAAATAAGATCATATGGAAGAAGAAACATCTGCTGATCGGGAAAGGAAACGCCTTACCCCCTGCTGCTCGCGGAGCGATCTGTGACATCGATGTTGGTGATGCCAAGCCGATCGCCCAGCGATACCGACGTGTGGCGCCACAGTACCGTGAAAAATTGTCTGATATTATAAAAGGACTGTTGGCCACCAAGATCACTAATCCGTCGACCTCGCCGTGGACCTCGCCGATCGTGATTGTGATCAAGAAGAACGGCGTCGACATCAGGTTGTGTATCGATTATCGGTTGTTAAATCGGTTGACCAAGCTTATGGTGTACCCGATGCCGCTGATCAGCGATCTGCTAGAAGATCTTGACAAGACCCTATGGTATTGCTCGCTGGATATGGCAAGTAGGTTTTGGGTGGTTTCGATGACCTATCGGGATAGCGAGATCTCCGCATTTGTTACGCCGTTCGATCTGTTTGAGTGGAACCGTATGCCGTTCGGTTTTGAAGAACGCGCCCCAGATCTACCAAAGGCTGATCGACAACGCATTGTACGGACACTTCAAGATCAGTACCGATCGGGACCTTACCAAAAACCATGATGTATTTACAGAGGGTGAACCCGATCGGGAAAGGAGACCGTCCGTTCTGGGGAGGTGATCGTATATCGACGACATTCTGATCCCTGCTTCGTCATGGAGCGATCTGTGCGAGAAGGTCGAACGGTTGTTGGAGACATGCGATCGCTGGAACCCGTCGATCAGTGCTGTGAAGAGTTTTTGGGGCATGTCCAAGGTCGCCTATTTAGGTCATATGGTGTCAATCAGTGGCTTAGAGGCCAATCATAAGGATTTGGAGTCACTGAGCAACCTCCCGTTTCCCATATCACTGAAGGCAATGCAATACTACCTAGGGATCCTAAATTACTACAGCCGCTTCATTGAAGACTTCGCGATTTACACGGCCGTGCTGTACGAGCTCCGGGAAGTCGACTACCATATGTTGCGCGAAGGATATCGGGCAACTTAAAGGGAGGGCTGCGACTCTGATCTGCCCGCAGATTTTCCGCAGGTTGAGGCAGAGGATCACATGAAGCGTGCACAGGTTGCATTCGGTATGCTTAAGGCCAAGATGGCGATGGCACCGATTCTCAGACACTTCGATCCGGAAAAAATGCCGATCGTCATTGTGTATGCTAGTAAGTGGGCCATTTCTGCCACTCTAGTGCAAGAACATGGTGGAGTGTACCACCCAGTCACTTTTACGAGCCGGACGTTGAAGCCGAACGAAGTCAACTATGGGATCGTCGAAAAGGAAGTTCTGGCTTTACTACGGATTTTGGATGTGTGCTATAACCTACTGGTCGGCCGATCTGTAAAGGTGCTTTCGAGAAAGTCGACATTGGCCTGTCTGTTATCAGCCAATGGGATGGACGGTCAGCTCGGCAGATGGTCAGTGATCTTGTCACAGTGGTCCCTCGAGGTCGTCAAGCGCACCAAGGGAGAGGAGATATTGGGCACATTGGCTGCCAGTATCACCCCTCGGCCCGAAGTGGATGAATATCTGATGGCGATTGCCCCGATGCCGCCACCAATCGTCGATCGGGATGAGGAACTCCTGGTCTTGAGTTTCGACGGATCGGCTAGCGTGAAGAAGAAGGTCGGCTCCTATAGTGCCATACTGTGGAAGTTACCACAATGGTCTATAGTAGCAGCCGCCGCCGATTTCACGACTGACATAACGGTCAACGAGGCGGAATATCGGGGGATCCTTATGTGTCTCGATCTGCTGTCATCACAAAAGAAAGGTCGGATCATCATATGTGGTGACTCCAACCTAGTGATAATGCAGATCACCCGGGAGATCGACTGTAAGGCACCACGGCTGAAGTTGCTGAATGATCGGGTGATGAAGGCACTGAAAGACTACCCCAACCACGAGCTATTGCAAGTGAAACGGTATTGGAACAGGAGAGCCGACCACCTCGCGACCCAAGCCATGCGGGACCCGATCGGGGCGACGATCACCGAGGAGGCCGGTCTACTTGAACTTATGGACATAAACAGGCTCCCGGAGTTGATCAAGCCCAAGGAAAGCCCCGATCAGGTACATGTGATGGCGGCGACTAGATAGCGAACTCAGAAGTCTCGCCGATCGTTCCCAAAGGAAAGGCTGAGTAAGTGCGTTGTACAACAACTAATGGCGGAACGGATCCTCAAGGCGCAGGACGAAGAAGAGTGGATCTTCAACCTGAAAGCCTATCTGCGCGGTGAGCTGTCCAAGTTAAAGAATGATCAAGCGAAAGATTGTACCAAGATCGCGGACAGTTACGATGTGGATGACAATGGATTGCTATATTACTGCCGTGACGTTGACCAAGACAGTGCCGATCGAGATCGACTGACGAAACTGGTGATCCCTGAATTGCTACAGCCGTATTTCCTTCATCACTACCATGTGAGTCTAGAATGGGGACATCAGGGCATAGGAAGGACATACCACAAGATCAGGGCCCACTTTCACTGGAGATGACTTTTTCGGAGCGTTCAGAAATATGTGGGTTGTTGCACATCTTGCGAGACCGGAAATGGGAAACCGATAATCAAGGGCGATCTCCAGGGAATATCGAGGCTACTTACCCTTTCCAGGTGATAGCAATGGATCACATACCGTCGCTGCCCAGATCGACGCGCGGCAACACCGAACTGCTGATCTGGATCGACCTGTTCACTGGTCTGGTGATCGCAAAGGCTAGTGCATCCCGATCTGCGGAGCAGATCGCCCAGAGTTACGAGGAATTCGTGTTCAGAAGGTTCGGCGCACGCAAAGTTATTAGACACGATTGGGAGCCCGGTTTTATGGCTGAGGTGTTCCGATCGTTCAATAACATGCTAGGTCAGAAGCAGAGCGCGACGATGGCATATCGCCCGCAAACGAACGGATCAGCTGAACGCATGGTGCAGACAATAACAAGGGCGATCAAGATGTATGTGGCCGATCCGGACCAACGTGACTGGGACGAGTATGCAGAGAGACTGGTATTCGCACTCAACTCTTCAACCGATAGGGTCCGAGGAGAAACGCCTTTCTATCTGGCGTATGGATGGGGACCTCGATCGACACTTGAAGCGGCGATATCGATCGCCTGCACCCGGACCCGCGATCGCGATGCCTGTCGTTGGTGTATGCAGGTACATAAGCATTATCAGCATGCGAAAGAAGTCTTCAATGAAAAGTTGCGTCAGGCCACACAAGATCGAGCAGATCGGAATAAAGATCAGGTCCGCCCTCATGGTATTGAACCAGGGGCGAGGGTATGGTTATATCTCTATCGGGTCAAGGAAGGCTATGCGAAGAAGTTGGCTCATATGTGGCATGTTCCTTTCCGTGTAGCAGAGATAATCGGTGAGCATGCTGCCCGTCTGATCACGATCGGCACGGATTATAAATTTTTTCCGATAGTGCACGTGTCCAAACTGAATCTGGTCAGAGAGTTCCCCGATCAGCCTAAAATGCCCTGTCTGGTGGACGAAGCGGAGAGATTCGAGTTTGATGAAGCTCTGCTTCCGGAAGACAGTTGGGAAAGGCCATTGGAAGCGGAAGAATTCGAGGTGGAAAAGGTGCTATATGTCCGATGGGTCAAGAAGACACGTTTCGGTCGCACCCACCGCTGAACGCATGGTGCAGACAATAACAAGGGCGATCAAGATGTTTGTGGCCGATCCGGACCAACGTGACTGGAACGAGTATGCAGAGAGACTGGTATTCGCACTCAACTCTTCAACCGATAGGGTCCGAGGAGAAACGCCTTTCTATCTGGCGTATGGATGGGGACCTCGATCGACACTTGAAGCGGCGATACCGATCGCCTGCACCCGGACCCGCGATCGCGATGCCTGTCGTTGGTGTATGCAGGTACATAAGCATTATCAGCATGCGAAAGAAGTCTTCAATGAAAAGTTGCGTCAGGCCACACAAGATCGAGCAGATCGGAATAAAGATCAGGTCCGCCCTCATGGTATTGAACCAGGGGCGAGGGTATGGTTATATCTCTATCGGGTCAAGGAAGGCTATGCGAAGAAGTTGGCTCATATGTGGCATGGTCCTTTCCGTGTAGCAGAGATGATCGGTGGGTATGCTGCCCGTCCGATCAAGATCGGCACGGATTATAAAGTTTTTCCGATCGTGCACGTGTCCAAACTGAATCTGGTCAGAGAGTTCCCCGATCGGCCTAAAATGCCCTGTCTGGTGGACGAAGCGGAGAGATTCGATTTTGATGAAGCTCTGCTTCCGGAAGACAGTTGGGAAAGGCCATTGGAAGAGGACGAATTTGAGGTGGAAAAGGTGCTATATGTCCGATCGGTCAAGAAGACACGTTTCGGTCGCACCCACCGAGAATATCTAGTCCGCTGGAATGATCATGATGAAGCAACTTTGATCGACGAACTCGATGTGGAGCACTGCTACGAGAGTTCGATCGAGAACGAGTCAGAGGGAATCGCTTTGCAGTGATGCAGACTCATGAGGATGAAGATCAAGACACACAGTAGCACCGATCAGTATATCAATCGGTTTGAATATGTGTAAGGTCGGAATTATTGTGAATTTATGATGAACTGTGATGAACTGGAGTATTGGAATGACGAACGTGGTGATGATTTTCGCGATATGGATGGAAACTGTGTATGATAACGTGTTGGTGCAAGCTTGGAGAAAGTGATGAAATTTGGTCAAGTGATTGGATGATCAGGAATTTGAAAAGAATGATGACATGTATTATGGATTATCTGGTCAGCTAACTGCGGCATCAAGAATCGCAATCACCCCACAGACGGCCGATAGTCAACGCCGGATGGTCTCCGATCTGGTTCCGGTGCTGATTGCGCCAGGGCTCCTTCCGATCGATCTGGATCAAAGTGTCCTTCAGGTCTGTGACCGGCTCGTCACAAAATGAAGACCGGGGTACCAGACGCCGTCGACAGCTAATACCCCGGCTTTCTCAACCCGACGATTGGACAAATGGATAACCATAGGATATAAAAAGATGTCGATGTCGCACTCGCGGACCAGCTTTCCTTCCAGAACGAACTTGCATAGGGTCTGCCAGGCCTCGCCCGCCCGACTCCGGCGCTTCTTCCGGTTTTTCTGAAACGAGATCAGGCCTTGATCATGTTGGGCTCTACCAGGAGGAAGCACTAGATAGTGTGTAGACTCCCAGATCGCTTGGCTGTAGGCTTCATTGAAGGCCTTCACTCGGCCTAAGAACGAGTCGATCCACGCAGTCGACGCAAACATGGAGCCCAGCTTGGGGCGGACGAACACTTCACATGGCTCATCTGCGTACAGACGGGCGATTTGTGGTGCTGTGACCAGGTCCGCCCGCCATGCAGAAGCTGCAGGAGCCTTTGAAGCTGGAGGAAAAATCCAGGAGTCTGGACGAAATAGAGATCGGGCTAGTATCTGCTTGGTCAGGGCTGATTGGTACAAGCTACCGATCTGCCACGATGACCATGGCGAAGTGGCATCTGAAGTCAGCGATGGGTGAGGTCGATCTCCGATCGACACCCCTTTCAATCGGGCGTGACGGAGCAGCCCAGATGTTCCGGGCTGGAACGAAGGCACCGATCCGGTTGACTCGCGCGTCAGTGCAGCACCATCACCCTGGGAGCTGATCGCCTTATTAGCCCCCAATGCAGGCTTCGCAGGAACGGAACCTCGGCGTTGGTAGGATCGGTACTTGGATGAAGCAGTGATCAAGAACTCGGAATCGATCGATCCTCCACCCGAGTCCTCTCCGGAGGAGACCTCTATACGCTTGGTGTGAGCGGCGCGGGGGCGCGAGGGAACACGAGATTTGATGATGATAGATGTATCACCCCCGTCCGATCTGGGGCTTGGGAGATGCGCCAGCGTCTTGGCTTTCTTCTGGGGCACCGATCGCTTCTCCTCGAATTCGTAGTCGCGCGCTATTCCCCGAGCCCTTGATTCCTTCGACGCGTACTTACGTTTCTTGGAAGTTTTCGGAATTTCGGGGTGCTTACTTTTGGCCAATGAGTGGCGTCGGGTACGATCTTGATGCAGATCGACCAGAACGGCCGATGCAGACCGGTCAGCGCTAGAACATGCATCCGGAAGCCGGTGCAACAAGTCAGTCAACTGTTGGCACCACCGATTTACGGCCGCCCAGCGACGATCAGACTCCTGGGTCCAGGCGTCCGATCGGCTCAGGAAGGACTCGACCCTCCCGATCTGCTCCCGGACCACGACCTGAAACTCGCCGATCTGCCTCTCCAGGTCACCATGTTGGGTGCGGAGTAAAGTCCGATCGGATTGATCCTCCAACCTCTGCCGGTTGACCACCGCGAGCTGTTCCAGGAGGTGTGACCTGTAGGCCCCCAAGCGAGACAGATCATGCCGTGCGCCGATCAGCCCGTCCAAGATCGGTCGGAGCTGATCGCAGTGGTCATGCGACTGCCGATCAGCCGTGAATAAAGCGTCGAACGTTTTGGCGATGTCGGTGGGCAACCTATCTGCATGCAAAGGAGGGTCAGAGCAGACCCAAGACGGGAAACAGATCGATCGGCTTACCTCGCGTTGCTTGTTGGGCGATCTGGGCCCGGAGAAGCGCGTTTTCGGCGGTCACCTCCTGCAACTTCGTGGACATGGGGATCAACGTATCCACTTCCTTCCGCAGTTGCAGGAGTGAAGAATCCTTGATGTTCATTTGCGACCGAAGCTCCCGGATTGTTTTCCGGAGCTTATAGACCTCGATCTGATGTCCATCCGGTGTGTCGGACTCTGGAGTGCTGTGAGGGCTGTCAGATCGGGCCGATCTGGTAGGCGAATCGATATGGGGCGATGAGGAACGCAGGGCACCTGCAGCAAAGAACGTAAAGAGAGATTACAAGACGATCAGGTGTACGAGGCAAGTACCTGGCGAAGATGGACTCGGAGATCTGGCCATTGGTGAAGTCCGCTTCTGTGAAGATCAGGAATATGATGAGATCGGGCCGCTACCGTTGCGCGGCTGCGACCAGACTCAGGGGCGGCTGTGGTGAAGCGGACTCAAGCATTTTGGTCGCTTTTTTTCAGCAGCACACCGATCGGCTTATCGGCAATCGGATTGGTGGAAATCAAGGAGGCTTTTAAGCCTATCATGTGCGAGAGGTGTCAAGAACACGTATTTTGGTAAGTCACATGAGATTGCGTGTACTTACATATTTACATGTTTGTACATATTGGGAACCGTAGGGAGATAGTTTTGGTTTTACCGTTTTGGCCTTAAACTCAACAAGAAGTTGCTAGCATCTTCGCTTTGTACATCAGTCACCTCTGCACACCGCAGATTGTTTGGGAGCGGAGGGTCGAGTAATCCCCTCTAGCTCATTATACCCGGCCGGGACGCGTTACAGACGCACTTGTCCCGCCGGAAGTACCTCAACGGGAGTACACATTGGTCGGCTTCTCAAGCTCAAGTTACGCACGTTTGGAACGTGTTATCAAGTTTTGGATTGTTACGTGGAGATATCGTTCTTGGAATTTATCACGTTCTCATTTGGATCTCTATATTGGAGTATTGGACATGTATTCTTATATTTGTTGGGATCTACGATCGGTTGAGCGATCTGCCCTTTGGAGTATACTTACTCCGAGTATAACTGGTCTGCCCGTACCCAGGGTGAAGAGTCCCGTCCATGGTACACCACCCAGCACGGTCTCACGTTTTTAGACCTTAAGTCGATTCCCAGCACCGATCCACCGAGTGTGAAACTAGCCCATTCCATCGGGTACACAAGGTGAGACGACGAAAGAATCGGAACAGGCGTCCTATGCTGATGATCGGTCGTCTGCAGCGGACGATCCGAACGGATCGTAGGAGAAGGTTCTCGGGGTACCCCCCCCCATCAGTTGGAAGGCTGGGCACGATGGTGGTCAGGTTCTCGACACTACGGTGTTCGATTTTTAACTTGACTCCACCACAGACATCCTTCCGAGGAATCGTAGTTTGCATTGGTACAGTAGCTGCATTCATCTTGTTGTACGCACGCACAATGCGCAACTTTCCGTTCGGTTTACGAACTCAAAAAGCGGGGGATGAGTGGGGAGACTTGCTCTCCCGTACCATCCCTGCATCTTTTTTCCCGTTGAAGAATGCGTCGATGACGTCGCATTGCTCCTTGGGGAGAGGCCACTGCATAGTGACGCAGTATTTGGTTCCAGGAACCAAGTCAATCTCATGTCGGACTCCCCGATCCGGTGGTAACCCCATCGGCGAGTTGTCACTAATGACATCTCCGAATTCCTTAAGTAAGGAATGGTAAGGGTCCTCCGGATCCGCAAGGATCTTGAGACCGCTTCGGGCATTCAATGCCTGTTTGGTTTGCACCAAAACTGACTCGTCCATCGTGGATGAGGAGTTCAACTCCTCTTCCGGACGCAACACGACGATCTCGTCGATTTCATCTGCTTTCAAAGCAGTCTCAAACTCGTTGAAGGACATCTCCTCCAACGACAACAGTTCGACTACCCCAGGTAACCGTTCCAGGGTTACGCCTTCTGTGACAACACCTGTCACGCTATTCAGAATCCTGTAGGATTGCTGACTACTGGTCTCGGGACTCGTCCCGAGCCCCAGATGGGGGGAGTCAATTGCACCATCTATTGGAAGCGCATCGCGCCTATCCACAGAGGTCTTTATCTCTACCACAGGTGACCCGCCGGTCTCACCTAATATGGCGTGGTCGGAAACAATTCCGACATGTGCAAGAGACGAACTACCGGTCTCTCCGCTTGGAAGCGCCTTGCGCTTAACCACAGGGGTCTCTACCCCTACCACGTGAGTCGCAACTTTCTCGCCGAACACGGCGTGGTCGGGAACCCCGACCTGCAAAAGAGACAAACCTTGTGTCTCTTCTCTAGGAATCGCCTCGCGCTTAATCTCAGAGGAATCCACCTCTACTACTGGCGACTCATCAGTCTCGCCTATAACGGCGTGGGGATTAACCGCCGAATCCCCCTCGTCAAGGAACACTTCCTTGACCTCATTGGGACTGATCATCTCAGACATCCCAATCTCTGGCATCTCTCTCCATAATCGCTTTTGCGATCGAGCAAAGGTGGGTTCATGACTCACCAATGCTTCACCCGATCGCGGGTGTGTTGAGCCAATGGACTTATACTTCCAGTCTATCCATGGCTCGTGGCGTTCTAGCCACTTCATGCCCAGAATGAGGTCATACCTCGAGTCCAAATCCAGGACTAGGAAACTTTCTAAGCTGTCGAAGTCTGCAAACTTCAGCTCAAGGTCAATCGAGACTTTGGTTACAGAAACCTGTACGTCCGTCGCTAGACGGACCGTGACAAAGTCACGAAAACGTGCCTCTAGGGCCTCGACATACAGCCGACTCTTCTCTACAGAAGCCCGTCTGACATAGTTGTCAGACGCTCCAGAGTCTATCAAGACTCTCCAAGGCTTATCAAAGCCTTTCACGTCCGCAAGGACGACCAGAAACCCTGGATGGTACACCAACTCGTTGCTAGAAAGCACCTTTTCCCTCGGTGCTTTGTTCTGTCTTCCCCTACCCTGGAGTTTAACAGCACTGAGGGATCCCCCAGTAGGGCGACCCGCACCTCCTGGGAGCCGTCGTTTCCCGACGGCTTAAGCGAGGGCCTTTTACCCGCCCTCGGCCCCTTATAGCGAGTGTCTCGCTGGGTATTTTCCGCACATCTGTTTCTCAGATGATCCGTGCTTCTACACAGGAATCACCTTAGCGGCCCATGCCTCTGCAGCATTGCAAGGAGCTTTGCTTCGAAGCCCTGCGGGAAAGATTCAGAGTGAAACATAGCGGGAGGTTTCTCTTCCGCTTCGACCTAGCTAACGTCCATGGGTTCAGGACCCACCTTAGCGGAACGAAAGTTCCTTTCGGCGTTAAAAGCCATCTTAAACGCCTCCCTCATGGATTGAGGTCGGCATCGGAAAAGCTCCGAACGTGCTGGCCCTACTCTCGGGACACCCATGAACACGGGAATGGACACATCGTCCGAATACGCTTTCGCGTACATCCCTGCAAACAGGGTCTTAAGTTCTTGGATATATGTCTCCAAGTCCCTAGTGCCCTGACGGCACCTCAAAAACGCCAGCTTATTATGGAAAACCAGATCAGGCGTGGCATACATGTCCATAAGCTTTTGATTAAGGACTCCCCAGGTCGGGAACACGTTCGTGAACGAATCCGAACACGTAAACGCCAATGTACGGGATCTGCCCGTAAGATGGGTTAATGAAAGTCTCACTTGCAAGTGATCCTAGATCACATTCGCTGTGGCGAAGGCCTTTTCGACCTCGCGAAGCCACACATAAATGTTATCACCATTTTCACCGGTGAATTCCTTTATCTTAAAGTACAACGGAGGGAGCACCCCCGTAGACGTGGAGGGACTCCCACGAAAATTCGCCTCATGGGAGATGAGGGCGTTAACCCTCTATCGCACGGCATCAAGGCCCTGCTCCACAAGGAGCTTCATCCCATCCTCACCCAGGATGGATAACAGTCTTTTAAAGGCTTCAGGTTGGACGGGGGTTAGCTTACCCCAATCGTCCTGGTTCACCCTTTGCAGAGGATGTTGTCTACCAACACGGGTGTCGGATTGACTACAAGTGCTACAAGATGTAGCAGGTGCGTACACGCACGGTGCGGCTAGCTCAGAGATAAAGACTTTCCTTAAGCGACGATACGCCGCTACTTAGCCGATACGCCCTTATATAAGGGCTTAGTGGGAGATTGCTCTCTCACTCAGGGACAAGATTGCCTGAGTTTACGGTTAGTAAACACTAACGCCTTTTTAAAAGGCTTCCCTTATAAAGGGAAAAGCTAAGGGAGGTACTCCCTTTTTCTTTAACACTCACTACGCGCGCGACCGTTCTGGGTCGTGCGCCTGGCAGTCTTACGTGTGTTTGTAAACTGATTTATTTATTTAATATAAAATTAGCCTAACTTAATAAACTAAAATAAACTATATGCAATACTAGGTAGAACTTACTTATTCGTACCTAGCCGAAATGTAGTGTACACCACCTTGTGTACTAACTCGTGGCAGGCTGACACGCCCTCACCAAGGGCCCCTGCCCTGATTGGTTAAAACAACCAATAAGTCCGAACCTTTCGTACCGGCCAATACTTGACCTTAACCGTTGTGTACCTACGTACACCAACGTAACCAAATGTAACCCTGTTACAACATCCAACCAATATCCACACCGTGAGAATTTTTACCATTGCTATCGGAACATATCCACATCCTTAAGTCACTTTAATACCATCGATATATCACTCCAGTTCATCGCAGACCATTGCACACTCGTAGTCGTAATCATAATATAAACATCACACATATTCACGTCAATTTAAATTAATCCATGCTGACCGATGTTATTGTGAGTGTTGATCTTCAACTTCGTGAATTTGCGCCATTCTGAAACGATTCTGGATGACTCGATTTCGCTCGAACTCCCTTAGAAAAGCACCACAATTCATATCGAGTTCGTCGACTCAAGTTATTTCTTTGTGATCCTTCCAACGGATCATAAATTCTCGGTGGGTCCGACCAAAACGCGTTCTCTTGACCGATCTGACATCCAGTACTTACTCCACTTCAAATTCATCGTTATCCAGTGGTATTTCTTGACTGTCTTTGTTCAATAGGACTTCGTCGAAGTCAAATCTGGCCGATTCGTTCTCCAACTTCATCTTAGAAATATGGCTAATCGGGGAAACTTCTGCGTAGCCATCCTTCTCCCGATACTGTGGCGTCCCATGTCGACATTGTTGGGCGATCGGCTTGACAATACTCCTGTCGATATCACAAATACACTTCCCGACCAGTAAATATCTCTTCTTCCAAATTATTTTCTTGAGCTGGTCGATTTTTTCAGGGGACGTCTTGATCACCTGATTGCGGATTGTCTAGGGTCACTTCAGGCGGATTGGTGGAGACTTCGGGTAGAGCCACCATCTGGCTCTCTAATTTTTCAACGTACTTCTCTTCAACCCTGTGTATACACACCTGGTCATCCTCTGAGATAACTTCGCCCAACCCGCCCCTGTCGAACGGGCAATGCTGTTTTCTATCGACGGACTGTCCTTCTGTGATAAAAACTCGGGTGGAAGCGCCATTACACTCGTCTTTGACAATATTACGACCGTCCCCATCTACCATCGGTTACAGTGTCACCTGATCTTGTAACGCAACTGTGTTGACGACCTTCGGCACATCTGCCTGTGAGTCCACTTTATTGTGGTAAAGTGTGCCATAAAATTGGGCCTAATTGAGGGCTTAATTGTGGGCTTAATTAGGGATGCGACAGTGGGCACAACCGGGTGCGTAATTGCGTGTACGATTTTTTTGTACCACTGTGTATACAGTGGTATGTACAACTATGGTGTACATTGACAGGACATAGACGGGACAAAGTGAGATGGGCGATTACGTACAGGTACCTAACGAAAAGCAACGAACAGCGAAGAACGACGGATAAATCAGGTCGACTGGTCGACGGAGGACGCTAGAGTGGGTAGTTCTGATTGGTGGATATTAGGTAATTTGTTGTTCTTAGGATTTAAGCGATAATAAAGTTTTTCTCTTGCGTACGATCGCGCAGATCGCTTCACGGACGGCACCTTTGCGCCTCCCTCACTAGTATATACCTCTACGTCCCGGGCGGGAGCACTTAGTGCATTTTTGTCCCACCGGTAGGCGTAGAGTGTGAGAACTCGCCCCGCAACTCCGCCCACTGTGTCAGCGGTTCTTCTTTTAAAGGTTTTTGGTCTCGGGAACGTGATTGAGCAGTGCGCTCTCACCTCTTCCCCTTTTGGTTCACGTTTGGCCCCTAGAGTTCGGCTGCTGTAAGCGCCCCACGGGAACTCTAGGTGGATTTAGTGGAATTTCCCTCCCTCATAAAGTCTAGGCTAAGAATACATATATTTGGGTGTTCTTTTACCGATCAGGTCGATCACGGTCTGATTATCCACTATTGGCCCTGATCACCCCTGATCACCCCTGATCACCCCTGATCACCCCTGATCATCGACCAGAGGCCCTGATCATCGACTATTTGCGCCTGATCAAGCCTGATCAAGCCCAAGAGCACTGGAAGTGATGCAAGCTCTATTCATGAATTCCATCCGGCTTACTTTTCTCCACGTTATTTAAAACCATTCTTGAACATTTGCTAGCAATTTCACTTTGGTTGACGCTTGATAATTTCGCGACAAACACTACACCAACGTTTCAATTCGGAATAGCACCTCACCATTAAGAATCATGTTTATTTGGTGACCAGTATCGATAATGATGCATCTTTTCTCACGTAATCTTCCCAGCGATATCAGATTCTTCGCTAGTTTAGGTTCATAATACACCTCAGTCAATTTGATGACCGTCGGATTCCAGCAATTCTTTTCTAACGTAACTTTTACGACTCTTGCAGCCTTCAATTGGGTTGCGCAAACGTGTCTTCTTGGCTAAATTACGTGTCATCTTCCAGTAAATTCGCATTTGACACTAGTTGTCTATGTTGCTCCACTGTTGATAATCCATATTTTTCGGATATTCCGCTGAGACACTCTTTTGTCTAGCAATCCAATTTTGCTTCGACAGTCGATAATACCACCCGTTTCCACCTGCATTCACACTTTTCTCAACTTTTTTTTCTTTCTGGCTGCTGGGTTTCTTTTTGCGCCTTTCCAGTCAGTTTTTGTTTAGGTGACCCTCACTTTCGCACACGTAACAACTCCGCGTCTTTTCAGTTGTAACGACTGAACTTGCATGTAATTTTGCGGGAGCCCTTGATTTAAGAGCGTCGTCTTCCAGCTTATGTGCCCAAGCAATCAGTTCTTGGGTATGGCACAGGTACTCCTGCCTTGCAGTTTCGTACCTAGCCTTGAGCATGATTTGAGACGCTATGCCACAAACTTCACAATGTTTCAACTATTAACTTTTCGCTTGACTCACTTTCACAGGCCAAAACTACAAACAAATAGTGTTCCGTCCACGTCTTTCTTGAATTCTTTTCAGACGCAAATTACCTTACCATTTGGTTGTGTGAAATGTTACTTTGGGATCCGGCCGCACTTTTTCCAAAATAAAATGCAAATGAGGTGGCAATGGCTATGTTTGAGCGAAAATATTTTGAGGTTGTTCCCTCTAAACGTTCACCCAAGACCGACCGTGGTCGAGTGTTTTGCTGCTTCCTGCGGAACCCGAAGGTCCTGGGTTCTATCCCGGGACAATCCTACTTGGTTGCTTCCATCAAAAAGTATAATGTGACGAAACAATCCCAATGTTCACCTAACTTATTTACCTTGAGCATTTCTGTCAATGTAATCTTGAGGACATTTCCGCAATTTCTATGGCATCTAAGAAGAGGTAGGCCCATTTATTGAAATCGGCGCCTAGACCAGGGTAAATCTTGACGCCCAAAAACGTTTCAATATTAGTTTCCGTACTTTATTCATACCTCGGCCAAAACGTGGCATCTGCATACGTCCTGCAGCATCATTTGTGCCTCCATGCTTGGCACTTCGCCATGTGCCTCTCACGTCATTCGATCTCTATTGGCGCGTGGTATGCCACCAACTTCAATGCCTTCATCCTCGGCCAAATGTGCACAGTCATGGGATGGCCGAAATGACGATAAATCCTCAAACTTCTTGAAATGAACTGTTTTTATCGGCGACCGGGGAGTATTTCCTCGTCCCAGACGATGGGTTTGCTACCGAGTGTCTGCTCTGGGACTCCTCAAAGGACACCAGACGTTCCAGGACATCTTTCAGTCCATTCAAAAATTGCCTGCATGACATCATTCTGTCGCTCCACGTTTCCATCATGTTATTCGTAATTGCATCCATCTCCACGAAATAATTTGAATCAAATTAACGAAAAAATCCACTAGACCTCAAACCGAGGGGACTTTCCACTAGAACCACCAAACGTAACGTAAAAATCCAAAAAACTTCGGCGCGAAAAACTTCCTTGATATAGCCCTTTAAAGCTTGGATTCATAACCTGTAAAAAACTTGTACTCGCAGCAGAGGTATTACACTACCTGGTCTGATAGTTTTGACCAGGTAGAATCTCGCGTGAGTAAGGCGCGACGGATGCCACGCAGAGGATGACTTGACTTGAGCTGTCTTCATAAAAACGAAAAGTATATATTATGTAAAGTTACACAATTCAAATATTACAATACTAAACCTTAAACTTTAACTCTAAGTTGAAAATCCATATGAAGATTTCAACCAATGGGGTTTCATTTCCTTGAGAATACATTTGATCCAAAATTTCCAAAGTGGCGTGGCTACATGTAATTTTAACAGGTACGCATCGTACCGATCGCGAAGGTGCTAATATTCTTGCCAGTTCGCTTTGCCATCTCTTTTCTTGTCTCTCCTGGTGCTCCATCTCTCTTCTCTACTCACCCCTGATGCTGAAGGGTTAGTGTAGCAAAACCAGTGACCGGAAGACGAACGGACGGACAAAAACGTTTATATAGGTAGATTCAAGTAAAAAAAAGTACCCGTAGTACCAGGACGGGGTGGAAAACTTTTATGTAGGTAGATGTAAAGTTCTACTTTATACCAATTCTAAAGTCTTATTCAATTAAATACGATTTATAATTCGAATTCGATTGGGTAGGGAATCGCGACAGACGGACAATATTTTATTAAATGCCAGTGTAGATACTCGTGTCACGTGACTGAGAGCGTCGCACGGACGGAGAATTTTTATGTATTTAGATGTAAAAGCGCTTTTTTACCAAGTTTATACACTATTTAATACTGATCTGCATGTCCATACTTACTAGCTTCAACAGAGCGATGATTTTTGAAGCTGAGATAGTATTTTTGTTTTTTTGTCAGATAGTTTTTCACTTCAGTGTATAAGCGCTATTTCTAATTAATGATAAGTTGAGTTTAGTTAGGTCCGATTTACAGTATAGTTCGAATTCGATTAGGTACGGGATCGTGATGACATCAATTCTGTTATATATATACAAGTGTAGCTACCCGTCGTACCGTGACGGAACTC
This sequence comes from Peronosclerospora sorghi, assembly GCA_026184515.1. Classification (NCBI taxonomy): domain Eukaryota; phylum Oomycota; class Peronosporomycetes; order Peronosporales; family Peronosporaceae; genus Peronosclerospora; species Peronosclerospora sorghi. The sequence continues at coordinate 5,383,179 of CM047585.1, read as the reverse complement.
CGCCCAATCAAAAGGCTGGAAAAGGACCATCGTACAGACGGTATTCTTTTATATAGATAGATAAAGCTACTATTTCTAACCAATGATAAAGTCGAATAGTATTTTTACTTAACTGTAAAAGCGCTATTGTAACCAATTAAAATAAATCAATAGTACAGCTCGACTTCGCTTAGGTACTGGATCACGACGACACGGTATTCTTTTATATATATAGACTAGGGGATGTGGTACCCGTCCTTCCGACGAACTTTTTCATAGAAATATCATTGAAACTACAGTATATCTACATTAACCTTTGAAAAAAGAAAGTTTATTTTTGTGGTGATTTTATTATATAGATATACATACATACTGCACACACTCACATGCGTACTTAGTGGAGAAAAGAAGTGGTGTAGCAACATAAACGTAAGGAGCAGGAGAGAAGGTTGCTGTTCCAGGACTGCGCACTTAACGGCGATACCGGTGTCGTTTAAAGTTATATTAGAGGTGCAGGATGCCGCGCTACAAGACACACTTGAAGCCGCGCTTGTGCGAATACTCCCACTCGCGATTGACAATCTTGAAGGCAATGTCTTGATAGGGCACCCCCGTGGCAAACCGGAGGATGAAAAAGTCGGGCGAGTGCGCGCGTTGTAAAAAGAAGCGGGGAGCCGTGGCTCTTTCAATCAAGTCGGGATAAAAGAGATTCAACTTGTAGCCCTGGACGACCTTGGTCGGGGGATTGTAGTGGTCGTAGTGCGTCTGGTTGTACTTGTTCCAGTCGTACCCGGTTTTGACGCGATTGAAATACCGTGGCTTGCGAGGCTGGTACTTTTCACTCCAGCGCGGGACCACGTGGGCGTCCGGCAGGATCACCTCGTCCGATACGTCGAGGCGCGCTTTCGTCTCCTCCAGCTCCTTGGAAGCAAAGTATTGCTCCAGTTTTCGCGCCTCGAGGCCAGCATCCCGTCCGTCTTCATCGACCATCCCGTTTATGTCTGTGCTGTCCGCGCGTGTCGCTGCGGATTCCTCGGCGGCTCTTATTTCATGTTCCTCCATGAGATCCGCGAGTTTCGTGAGCATTTCTACGTGCAACTCGGTGAGACGCGCTCGAATTTGATACACTTGAAGCTGCTGCGCCACGGCTCCCCAAAAAACAACATCCACTCCTGTCGCGCCGGTGGACACACGGGAGATCGTCTGGCTCACTTCCCCTTCGATTTGATTGAGTTCGTCTGGATCCTTGCCCTCGAACATGCTTTCAATCGTTTCATTCACGGACTCATAGATCGCTCCTCGCTCCGCTCGTCCATCTCGTTGCGCGCAACGTAAGCGTCGCATCCAGTCGTCACAGACGACTTGCATGAGCGACTAAAACTCGGCATTTTGTCCGCCATTACCACTTTCTTCCAGCTCTTTGTACGTGTGCACGTCCTCTTGGAGCTCAGTGATCTCGTCCAAGGACAGCCCCTCGAGAATCGCATGAGGTCGTCGATGTTCCACTCGAATGCGCCCCATATCCTTCCAGTGAGCGTTTGAACAGTCTGATTCTTGCAGTTTTAGTGTTTTCAAAAACGTTTACAATAGTCGTTCGGATCCAGGCGATCACAGCCATTGTGGCCTGGTTCATTGTTAAATTACTGGCAGCTGCAATACCACGCAAACTTTTTCCGTCGGTCCGCCCCGTCGACTCAAGCTTTAACACCCCAATAGCCCATGATGCCCTCCCCACGCAATCCAAGCCTTCCTAGGGTTTTCATGACGCACATTGAAGTATCACATTATTCGGAATAGCAATCTTCTAGCTACGAAGAGAAACAGGATGAGTGCTTTTGAGTCGAAAATCCCAATGTCATTAGTTGAACGCATCCATTGAGCCGCACTCCGCAGTCGTGCACCGTTGCATACCGTCAGTGGATCACGCGTGAGTATCAAAGGATATAGCCATACTATTGGCCTCCAAAAGTTCCATCTCAGAACAGCACGCGGCAAAGGTTTTGTTCAGGTTAGCCTCGCCATTGATAAATCGGCTTCAGTGGCACTGACCATCACAGTACCCCATCCTGCACGCAGCGCCAGCGGTAATAGTAGGAAAGTGCGAGGTGTCACTTTCGGCGTCCATCTGGACAAAGTAGGGCGCGCAGTTAGTACCACAGGGGAACGCCGAGACGTCAACGTCAAACGTAAATTTCTGATTGAGCAACTGCGAGGTGTTGTCTCGAGTCCGAAACTGAGTGATCACCGGGTGCCTGTCCTTCCCCCATCTGTTTCCTTCATTTTCAGCTCACTGCCGTCTATGCGCCGGGCCCCGCTCGACCCAGTAGAGGCTGTGGCGCCGTCGCCATGCTCCTGGACCCGGATGCCCCCTCGTGCTCGAGGGCGCGACGAAAGTCACCTATGCCGCCCACGTCTTGGACTTCAATAAAACCAAAGTCACGAACTCATAGTAGAGTTCGACTTCGATTAGGTACGGGGTCGCTTACTTAATCGAATTCATACATACATCAAGATAATTCGCTTAGGTAACGGGATCGCATACTTATTCGAATTCATACATAGATCAAGATAATTCGCTTTGGTACGGGATCACGACGACATGAACTCTGTTATTATATAGACTAGCATAGTGCCCCCGTTGTACCAACGGGGTAATAAATTTAGGGACTGGCTATTTCCACCCACCCCCCTCGACTATTTCCACCCCACCCCGAGCACCCTCACCACATCTGCGCGCTTGCACCAACTTCCCCGCTGCACGACCCTACTTTCAGCACTTCAACCAACAACTCTAAGCAGTGTCTTTAAGGTCAGGAGGCGCCCTGTCAGCTTGATTCGTGTTCTAGTAGAGTGCTTCTTTTTTTTTCACGCTCCCATGTTGACTGACGATCATGCGGTCCACTTGACGTTGACGGCGGCGGGCATGTTCTGCCCACATGATTCTCCTGCCAAAGTACAGGGCTGAAAGGACTCCTTGCTTACTTGAGGGGTTGCCAATAAGAGACATGATCACCGAGGGACAAATAACGATTCAAACTCTTGGCGACATCTTCGGTAATGTAAGTGCACATTGCATTGTTGTCAAGGACAACTCTGAGCTGTATCACGCGCGAGAAACTGGGCATAGACGACGCTAGTGCACGACTAAACTCTTTTGCTTTGCTATCACTCGGTAAACTGAAAAAGGTAGCGACAAGGATGAATCGACTCGATGTTCTGCAACTGCTGTCCATTAGCTCACATTTGCAGCCGCTTAGTTTTGACCTTGGTGATTAATATAATAGTAATTCAGTTTTTCGTCCGCCAAAAATTGGGGGGTGGGTGGAAATAGTCGAGGGGTGGTGGTGGAAATAGCCAGTCCCTAAATTTAATATTTGAACTTATGCTCTCTTGCTGCTTCTGCACACACACACACACATGATTGGTCTCTCGCTTCTTCTGTATACACACACACACGATTGTAGAATGATAATCGTTTCCTACGTAGAACGCATTTGGAGCCGAAGGTGAAGCGTTAAGCCGAGCCGTGAGTTCTTTGAGTCACGCTTCAGTACATGGGATCGCTTACTTAATCGAATTCATACTTAGATCAAGACTATTTTCGCTTAGGTAACGGGATCGCATACTTATTCAAATTCATACATAGATCAAGATAATTCGATTAGGTACGGGATCATTGACGACATGAATTGTTATATATATAGACTAGGGGATGGGACCCGTCGTACCGACGAACTGTTTCATTGGAATTTCATTAAAATTACTGTATATCTATCTACATTAACCTTTAAAAAAAGTAAGATTTTATTTTTTGGTGTTAGCGACTGCGTGCAATGTCGAACATTGGTAGTGGGCAGGTATTGCTCAATTACTATACTCGCTATAAGGCCGGACGAACAGACGATTATTTCTATAAGCGCTATTTGTAATATTTGTAATAAACAATGATAAAGTCGAATTCAATTATTTGTATTAAAGTTAGTTACCACATTACTTACTACAATATATGAGACACCGGTTTGTACGCCACTCTTTCCAAAGGTAAAATGACGAAATGCCTAACAGCAAAATTATTGGTCTTTTCGCACAAAAAGACACTTAATAAGCAGAATTTCTGAATCAGACCACAAAAAATAGTTAGCAAAACGCACATTTGTAATGCGCAGCGCAGTCAAGTTCGGACTTTTCTAAACTTCGATGCAATTGGCAATCGCTTGAGCTTCAATCTCTTCCACTCCCAAATTCTGCTCCTCACTATATCGAGCGGTGTCTTCATGTGGAAATTAATTTTGAGCTGTCTAAGTGCTGGTAGCGTGGGCACGTTTGCATGCAAGATACAGTGGTTTATCCACTTCAGATATTTGGAATTACAAAGGCTAACCCCTCAATTAGTCGTCGAGAGCATTCGCAAAGGTCTTTGCAACGGATTCCAATAACGCAGTTCGACCAATGTAGGGATCCTGCTGCTTAAGATAAATGACAAATATGATCAGAATAGGTTTGGTGCAAGCAACTTGTCAGTAAGAACAGCAACATAGATGCCGCAGTATTAACTATTTGCAGCGCAATACCACACCATATTCGGCTTAAATGAATCAGTAGCAACTGTGTTGTACGGCTTTTGTTGTGTTATCATGCTGAAGTCACTTCGTCCCATGAATTGGGCTCGTACAGACCAATCATCACGCCATCTGGTGATCGCAACGCCGCCGTCTACAGACATAACAAAATTTAGTCATCGACAATGCAATATGTCATTGGATTCATTGGTAGATCACCTTACCGTGTGCCGGGTATTTGATCGGGCCGTCCATGATCGCTCCCAACATTAATAGCCGGGGCACAGCATCACTTAGATCTGGAATGTCAAAGTTTAAGAGTGGCGAATATCCGCTACTGCAAGCAGCCTCACTAACTTGTACTTAGCATTCATTGCCCTTATCAATGACATTAGCAACTCAGTAACCTCTGCGCTAACGTAACACATAATGGCACGCCAGTTTGCGTGTAATTAGGTGAATGGTAATCGATACATGCACATGCCATTATGATTATCAAGAGCGCAAAGATACTTTCTTTTTAAAAGTATCGGCAAAGTCTTGCTTCATGCTCGACTGCGCCTTCTCCTCGTTACGCCCATGGTTTTTTATAATGGCATGCCATAGTGTCATGACGTGCGTAAAGTTGAATTTCGGCTAGGTACGGGATCGCGTACCTAAGAGGATAGAATACTTTGTTCAAGATATTCGATTAGGTACGGGATCATCGATCGTCGACGACATGAATTCTGTTATATATATAGACTAGGGGATGATACTCGTCGTTCCGACGACATGTTTCATTGAAATTTCATTAAAACAACTTTATATCTACATTAACCTTTAAAAAAAGAAAGATGTTAATGTTTTGGTGTTAACAACTGCGTGCAATCGAACATTGGCCGCTCCCATCAGTGTGAGATTTTGCAACCTCATTCATCGATTGTTTCGTCATAAACGACATTACGCATTACTCGTAGATCTGCGGACTCAGCTACTTACTTTAGCTTCCAAACGGAGATTTTCTCCGGTGATGTCGACCTTGAAAAGGCGACGTACATTTGTCTTACGAGAACACGTCCCTTGTAAGACATATGTCAACCTTGTGCAGCGTCTGTCCCTGTGACTTGTTTATCGCCATCGCAATGTACCAAGCGCACAGGAAACTTCTTCAGACGGACCGTCTATGGCAGGCCTCATTATTCGGTTGTTAATGCACTGCACGGGATAAAGCAAACGTAGCGTGAATGACCACCCGTCAATACTTTAGCCTCAATCACACGTTCGGAAAATCAGTGAACAATGCGGCGCGTGCCGTTGCAAAGCGCGTTGGTTGCATCTAGATTCCGCAGGAGTATGATTGGTGAGCCAACCTTCAGTGCCATTCGATGCAGCGGCCATTCATTCACGTCGAGACAGTTAAGGAACTCTGTCGGGATTGCGTTTGCACCCTCCTCATCGTCAATTTTGTCGACGCTGAGAAATTGCTGTTTTCCCCCCGGAACAATTTCCAGGACGGATGTGTTGATCTCGGCCACATTGTAATTGCGGGCGGCAAGGATTGCACGGAGGCCAAAGTAGACACGCGTGTTCCTTGCTGCATCAGCAATACGATCATAAATCATTGTGATCAGTCCGTTCAATGTCTGTTCGTGGATCACCATAACTCTTGACAACAAATCCTATCTGCGTCGATTTTTTCCAGCCGGTCTTCTCCAAGTGAAATCAGCCAATCCGCAAAGGTGCGGATCCCAAGGTCCGTCATTGGCTAGACGTTCACAGCACGCATGTTTTATCGTAATCGATGCCCGTGCACGCACATTCACAGGTAGACCTCCTTGATACATGCCACAACAATATCAGGACGCAGGCCCTTTGGGAAAACAGGCAGCATCTGCCGGAAGTCTCCCGATAACACGACCGTGATTCCGCCAAAAAGGAGCATCGGATCGATCTATGATGTCTCGGAGTATGCCGTCACATCCTCAAGAGCGAACTTACTCATCATAGGGGATTCATCCCACAGAATTAGCGCTGTCCGGCAAATCAGATCAGCAAGGTCGCCCTGCTTGCTGATTGAGCACACTACCAATGGCTTCAAGTCAATGGGAATCTTGAACCTTGAATGGGCCGCGCTTCCCCCATTCAGAATTAATTCTGCAATGTCAGAGGATGCGTCCACAAACGCAATCTTCCTCTGGCCTCGCACCAACTTGAGTGTGAGGTTCTCAAGGAATGTTTTCCCGTCCCGCCTGGACCGTCAATGAAGCTGACGCGGCCGTCCAGCTGCATCACCTCTTGGTAGACGGTGAGATGCTCTGTGTTCAGCATCTGGACCTCCTGATCGCTCCGCTGTATCGATTCGTTGCATCAAACGCTAGCTTCTCCGCAATGAAGCGGTTGCCTTGGATCTCATCCAGCGCAAACGCAGGCTCCGGGAGCTTGAAGTCTGCCAGCGTCTTCTCAAAAGGAAGGAGCTGCGCAATATATGTGGTGAAGTGAAGATGAAAGTTTATGACCAGTTTATACCGGTATACTGTTGATCGGTTTGGAGCAACCGGGTTGGTTGGAAGGGGAGATGATTTGGGCCAATCGTGTGTCAGGAGTGTTAAGTACGCAGTTCTAGGTGAGTCACACGATTTTTCATGTAGTTTACGTATAGGTTTTTTATTGGATATTAAATGTAGTGTTCGTTTTTCTTTGGTTTACGCAAAAGTCTCCCCCTACTACTACGAATTCTTTGGGAGCAGATGACTAACAAGGTCCCCTCTAGCTCAAATTACCCGGACGGGACGCGTACAGACGCACTTCGGCCTGCCGGAAGTCCCACGACAGGAACGCGGAGCTCTAACGACACTCACCCTCAAGTCGCACACTTTTGGAACGTGTTATCGTTCTATTGGTTGGGTCTACACATCGCTATACGTGATCTTCCCCAAAGTTATTGGTTGGGTCTACACATCTCTACACGCGGTCTGCCCCAAAATTATTAAGTGAGCCTACACATCGCTATACGCAATCCGCCCCAAAAATATACTTTAATTAAGTATATTGGTTATTGACGTATTTGTAGTAGACGATTTCCGCTCGATTTACCGATCGGATTGTTTGTGTTATCTTTCGTTGGACATTGACGTGTCGAGGGTGACTTTCTGCCCTTGACACTAGTTACCCCATAAGTGGTACAGTCCATATTGGTACCCACCGAAACCTATATTGCGCGACGGTCCACCGGGTGTGTTTTCACCCATACCAATGGGTACACAAGGTGAGATCTCTGAAGAAAAATCGGACCAGCTCCCTGCAATACAAATCGGTCGCCCAATAGGGATACAGGCGAAGGTTCGCGGGGTACCCCCCGTAAGTTGTTCGGCTGGGCACAATGGTGGTCGGGACACTTCGGTGTTCAATTTTGAACTCGAATTCACCACAGTGGTGCGCGTGCCCGGATCACTTGGTGACCGTGGATATCACCGCGATTTCTCGAAAAGTATGGATTTTACAAGTTTCAGTATGTATTCACTCTGGAGAGGACACAAGGAGCGCTTTTCGACTTGTGCCCTTGTTGTTGGAAAGGAAAGCGATGTTCGATCTGGCCAAGGGGAAAGCCAGGTCGAAATTAATCAAGTTACGCCTCCCCACACCGCTCTTACTGGATCCGAACGACACAAGGAGCGCTTATCGTCTTGTGTCGTAGTCGCTGAAAAGGAAAGCGATGTTCTATCTGGCCAGGTGGAGGACCAGGTCGAAATTAATAAAGTTTTTCCTCCCCATAAGGCTCCAACTGGAGCCGACCGGGACTATAGCAAGTTTTGTCCTAGTTCCGGAAAGGATCCGGACCTTGTTCCTGATCCAATGCATTTCGATGTTATAATTCATAAAAAGTGGAAAAGAATGTGGGGGCCGATCATTCTGATCCGCCCAAATTATCTATGAAAAAGCTTAATCATAGAATCACGATGCTCTCGGATGAAGACGACTTGAAATAAAAGTCGCCGATCGGTGATGGGGTTGTCAACCACGAAGATCTGACCGAGATGTATTACATTTACGAACTAAAAAAATTTATTCGTGAGAATAAGATCACGTAGATCGTCAACCCCTTAATTCCCGATCGTTTTCATGGACCTAATACTGAACCGATTGACTCGAATTGACCGCTGGAACTGGTAAAGAATTTTCTAGCTATGTTGGCTGAGGTCGGGATGAAAGCGAAGAACCTCGATGATGTCAGCAAGTTTTTCGAGGTCGACATATGGAAACTGAAATTAGCGATGTCGACCTTAAACGACCATTCGGTACCGTTAGTGGGGTCAGTTAGGCTCCCAACTCCCACAATTGCACGGGAGGCCCCGACACTCACTGCATCACATGGAGGATCTTTGCTTTCCGATGACAGTTCATTGTACGGGTCGCCACCTTCCTCTAAGGACTCATCGGAGTTAGAGGTTGGTGTGGAGCGGATGACTATGGGCTACAACAACAGTCACACGGAACATAAAAAGACGTGCGGCAGAGTGGGGCGGCATGCAAGTCGGGGGCCCAGGGGCTCCCACATGTATCGAAAACCTCCAAAAAGGACTCAGTCACCTTGCCCACAACTCAAGGAAGCATACAGGCCATGTATGAGGCTATGATGAAACGTTTCATGGAAAATCAGCACCTACCATCTCAGCGCCCTCATGCCCAAAGCCGACCGGTCCGGCAAAACGACACAGTTTACACGGACGTCGATATGGAATCGGTCACATCGGCAGAAAATGTGTTTCATTGTAAAAGATTGGTTTACAAGGCGAAGCGCAAGTCGCGTCCGGCCCTCCCTCGCCGATCGACAAGTAGCAGCAATTTCGTTATGGAGTCTACTGGCGATATTGACGATGACTATGGTGGTACGGGCAGAGGCATGGCGCGAAAAGCGAACCTAGCCTCGACTACGACTCTTGATTATAGTTCGGCAGCGATACCACGGATTCGTATGGCTTCAACCACGGAATTGAAGTATTTAACGGGGAAAGATGCTGACGAAGAGTGTAATGGGGTGCCATTACATAATTGATATTCAAGTCAGAATATCACAGTTTAATTTCAGACGCGTTGTCTGAAAGTTAAATAAGAGATTATAAGTTATTATAATCTAAGAAGTAAAAGTCGATTCGGTATAAATACCGAATCTTGCAGGTTAACTAATGGTACAGTTAGTTAAAGACTTGATATTATTATATTAATTAGTTAGTTACTATACTATTATCCTATAAACCACCCATTAAATAAACACTCTTAATTTTGCGTTCTTAGGCATAAGTGAATATTTATATATTTACTTTTATTATTATGGGATTAGTTGTTATCAACAAATCCTGCCCTATATTGTATTGCGCGCTTCCTCGCA